>CM032635.1:8303938-8741404 GCA_019097785.1 Fraxinus excelsior
GCCACATTTAGTTTTCTTATATATTCACCTAAAAACCCAATTGAAATAACTCCCAAAACCCCCCGCAATCTTTTCACGGTTTCACCCAACTGTAGAGACGATCGTCGATCAGCACCATCGAATACACCTGATTATAGAAACTAGAACGTAACTTTTTTAAATAGCCGTGTGGAAGGAAGGAGCATCTATTCCAATTTTCATCTGTTGACTGCTAAGAAAATCGGCCTGAAGGAAAATTGGAAATCTCTTTGTGACTATGTGCTTCAGCCTTCACCCTTCAAGTACGTAAACATTACGTTTGACAGTTTCCGACTTTCTGCACAGTGCACTGGAATTGACTATTTATTTCCGATTGCTGAATTGGAATTGCCGATGCTTCAGATCTGCAATTTGGAACCATTTAAAATTAGTGAGTGGAATTGAGTTTGAGTAATGGGATTGTTTGAAAATGAGTGCTCTATGCAGCTGCCTGTGCTTAAGGACAGAATTGTAGAATTGTTTGAATTGTAGAATTATGTTAAGGTCAAGGACAGAAACATAGGAAATGTTAGCTTTGGGAATTTAGCCATCAACCATGTTAAATTTTGAAAATGAGTGCTCTGTCTGTGCTTAATACATGATAGGAATTGTAGACTTATATTAAGGACATATATTTGGAAAATGTTAGCTTTGGGAATTTTGAATGTTAGCTCAGGTGCGTTCGGCTATTTAGGAATTTAGGAAATGTTAGCGATGAAACATGTGAAGGCGGAAATTCATAATAAAATGGATGATGATTTTCTTGCTGATTGTTTCACACTAAACATTAAACGAGAATTTAGTATGAATTTAGACCTAAATTCTATTATGATGAATTTTATGCTATAAAAAATCGTCGGGTACAAGTGTAATAGGTAACATTATATTACGATTTTTCTTATTATATATAAATTTTTCTTCAAACATTAAATTTTAAAGATACTTGGCCCCCGTACCATTAATTTCTGGCTCCGCCCTGACATGCGGCCATTAGTCTACAATTTGTTTGATCAGCATAAAAAAGTGTTACAAACAAACAAGATACCAAAATCGTTCTGATGCCACTTGTTATGAAACAACCAAAATTATCTTTTGTTAGAAGAAATATTAATATGCTCGGATCACTGTTAGCAATGTTGGAAATACAAGAATTATGTATTGTTTGAATACCACTTGATAAAATCAACCACCGGAATGAATTGTTAAAGTGATATGGTAAATAATGAAATATTCGATCAAACAAAAGAATAATAAAGACAAGAAATATAACACAAAATAAGAAATTTTATTGACTTAAGAATAATGGAGAAGAGAGAAAATTACAATGGATCCAATAATTTTAGTAATCTATTTTCTAATACTTTTAAAATTGTATAGAAGAGCCTAATATAAGGAACGTGTAGGGGACGTCCAAACCCTCTTAATAGAGTTGTTGATGAAGTAGGATGCCAAAAAATCGAGTCAAAAACAAAAAAGGAGATAAAAAAAGCGGAAAACTTAAAACAGGTCGCCCAGGCCCGCGTTGCGTCATCGGGCGTTCTGAATCTTTTTTGTTCCCAAATTGTTTTCTCCATCCTGAACTCTTCTCAAGTCCAATATCAATTTCCAACTCCCAATAGGCTTCCAAAATAGAATTTCAATTTGACATAGGACTCTCATAACATTCCAAATTGAATTCTTCTTGACGTGCACTTCAATTAGTTCAATACTTTAAATAAGGATTTTGAGTTACACCCAAATTCTAACAAAGAGGTCCCAAACTCGAACTACGCTTTTAAAGTCAATTTGATGTAGATTTTTTTAGAATACATTTTGTAAGAAGTTATTTTTATTTTTAAGAATGTGATTAAAAAATAGAAAAAGAAATTATGGATCCAAGTGTAAAATTATTTTATTAGAAAATGTGTGGTTAAAATTAGTTTATAGAAAATGAATTTTAAAGAATTTGTACCAAACAGTGACTTAATCTGTCATTAGACCCCTATTTGATTTTGCTAAAAATAATATTTTTAGTAGATTTTAATAAAAATTAAGAAATTTGTGGTTGAAAGGTTCACAAAAGTTATAGATATCATAAATTTTTTGATTAAAAATAATTGTTAACTTTGATTTAAATTATTATCAATTGTTATAGCTAAACCGAATAGGGTCGAATATCATTACTCTTCATGACTAGGTTTTGTTTTCAAGCTTTCGAATTAGATTGTGTTTGTACTTTTTGACTCCTTGATCAATCTCATTTGATTCTTCTTCTAACCAAGAAATAGATGTAGGAGAATATGTATGCATTATTTTGTAACAAGGCTTCTATAAAGATTAGAAAGAATTATGAATTTGATGGTCAAAAGCTTCATCTTTGGCTTAATTACTTACCGGCACCCAACCTACATGGTGCCCTTTATTCCTTTATTTATTTATTTATTTTGGTCACCCACGAATGGAAAAATGTCAATTGTTGCCCTGTAAAAACCCTATGAACCACAATCTGTACACATAGCAAAGTCCGTTCCTCTTTGCAAGAACTATGAATTTTTACTCGAAGAGCCTCCTTTGACTTGATTGATTTATCTATATTGAAGGTCTACTTTTCTAAACTAGAATTGCACAATTATTAGCTGAAGTTTGGCGTATTCCGCACTGTGCGAGATGGGGAATCTGATCTGTTTTGTGTCACTAAAATATTGTAATAAATGAACACATGCTATATAAGTCAACAAAGCCCTACATTTATAAAATTACCATAAAAAGCTTTGATAATTGAATATTGTTAATGGTTATAGAGAATGGTGGCGAAAGATGCTTATGAATTCAGGTTTTCTGAACTTACATGGATAATTAAAAAATTATCAATATTAATTGAACCTTTTACTGTCAGACTGCATGCATATGAATATAAATGAATTTATATAAGTGATAATTGGGTTATGGTTTTTGCCCAAATTATGATTTTGAACTTGGAATACAATTATGACTTTTTTTGACAATTGACTATTTCAAATTACGAAATCCTTATTTGAGAATAGTTCCATGGGGAGGAAATGATGGTAGATGGTCGGTCGATCCGACCATTTTTTTACATGGCCTTTGACCAAATTTAAGTTAAAAAAAAGTATTGAAAAGTTTACAATATCTTGTTTTTCAATGTTTATTCATCATCTCCATCTCCATCGAAATTGATTTTTTTTTTTTTTGGGTTATTTGTCAAACATTATGTGCATCAAGGTGTACATATAACAAGGTCCAATTTGGAGAATTCAATGTACATTTGTGCTATATGTACATAATAATTTAAATACGCGTGATGTGGTGATATATGATTTGGGCCGAAGTTTTTCAACTAAAAAAAAAAAAAAATTCTACACTCTTTTTGACACCCCATCTTTATGTAAAATGTAAATCATTATATAACTCATTTATGTACAAATAAGATTATTCTTCAACGTAACCATTAGAACTGTCTTATATTCTCTCGGTTGCAAGTTGCAACCAAAAAATTTAAAATCATGACCGATGAAACTTTTAGTGCGGGGAAATAACTGCAAGTAGGATAATATTTTGGCCATTTTTTCTTTTATTAACGAGTACGTATTATCTAAGTTTGATCTGATTTCATTGTCAAACTTCTTACGTATCCGCAATAGTATTGATGCAAGCAGACTCCAAATTAAATATAGCATTTTTTTGTGACATTTAAAGTGTAGGACCATCATACATCACAATGATGAAAAATGTGTGAAAGACAACAAATTTTCATGAAATTTACTACTTGTAAATTATTTATGTACAATTTGGATTACATTTGAATATGTGATAAAATCGAGTTCATTAATTATTTTACGTGTTGAAAAAATCAATGAAGAAATTGTGTCACATGCTACAATACAAAGCGAAATGTCAATTAGAATGTATGTAATAGCAAGATTGAGTTTCACTATCAAGGTCTCATGGTCCTCTCCAACTACTTGAGGACAATACTTTTTGGGGACATGTTCCTTTTATTAGTGAAAAATGTGTAGTTCGATCCTACAACACTTAGAAGGCGTGAATAGGCGCATATGCGAAATTAAAATTATTAACGAATTAAACATCAACAAATCACTTTTTAATTCTTTTCTAGATGATTATTTATACAAGTTAGTTTAGTCATATGTTTGAATATTGCAGTTTGTATGATCAATCAATATAATGAAAGCAGTAAATCAACACCAGAATGATCACGAAAAAATCTAATTGGGAAAAACTCATAGCACTTTGCCAGTTAATCCACTATAAACGGATTTAACAACTTACAGTCTCTCCTTGGATTCTGTGCTCTTCTGCACCAATCCTTAGCTACTGTTGTCCAAGCTCTCCGTGAAATCTGCTACTCATAGCCTTGTGAATTCATCTATCTCCCGTGCGTGGATCACGAAGAACGATTCGTTCTTCACAGACAGGAACTCTTGTCAATTTCCTTCGATCTTCAGAACTCTGACCAAATGTAGAGGAAGTAGTGGTTTAATATTTGGATTAATGGAGTGATGTTTTTCTCACCAAAACTATCTCACATGATGAAAGTTGAAAGATAATATAAAATGAATCTCTCATAGATGAGGCTTTCTCAATTGTTCAACCTTAAGAATTTCGTACAGAAGAGTTTTGGTTTTTATAGGTATGGTATAAAATGATAGGCCAAGGAAAAAACCTTGAAATCGCGAAATAAAAATTTCCCGTATAACCATGTCATTTGAGCGAGAGCTCAGCAACGGTCAAGCGAAAGTCTATCGCTCAAGCGAAGGCCTGGCAACAGTCCAGCGATGACGTTTCTGCTTTTGTAGCTCGAGTTAAACCTTAGGGACAGTCCAACGAAAATCCGTGTTGTTTTCCTTCTATTCTCATTCTCGAAACTTTAAACCTAAACACTTAACTTTTTAACTATTTGCACATTACTCCTTGACCTTTTACAATATATCAATTTCAGTCACTTTGTTCACAGAATTGCCAATTACAAAATATCTAAAACCTAACAATTAGGATAGAGGATTAGAGGACAATCAATGCTCAGGCATCTCAGTCGCTATGCTGACAAAAAGTGGCGCTACAACGGTGTCGCCACAGGTTATTGCAGAAATTTGAATCGACAAAAAATGTTATAAATTGATCGCAAGATAATGACAATAATGAAATAAACAAAGTAAAAACAAGAACACCAAAATTTATGTAGAAATTCAAGATGGAAAAAATCACAAGTAAATGGGGAAAATTTCACTATAATCAATAATGAATGTGTATACAACAAGATCCCAATACTCTCAAATAAAATCCAAAGTTCTCATATATTGTATGAATGTTATGACCTAGATACAAGTCGTAGAGAATATATATAAGCCCTATAATCCAAGTTATAGATGAATAGGAGTCCAAAAAATGTGTCAAAACGTGAAACAAGCCTTGGCCGAATAAAACGCTGCTCAAGTGTTAGGCGAGCGAGAAGCGAATGGTAGCTCCGCTAAGATAGCGGGCAAATATCTAAATGGTTTTGCTATCGATATATCAATGTATACATAGAGGTGTACACCTCTCTCACATGTGGGTGGAACCCACTTGAATAAAAAAATATTTTATACAAGTGGGACTCACTCCCATGTGAGTGAGGTGTACACCATTATGTACAATCCTTGATGTACAAGTAACATTTTTCATATCTAAATTGAGACTACTTTTCTCCACGATCCATAATTTGATCCCTTGAAGACCACTTCAACCAAGACTTCAATATTCATTGGAATTTGCGTCAAATTACAACAAAATAAATGAAAAAAAAATAAAAGAAAAAGACTTTGCTTGCGAGGGGCAAAAGATTAAACATTAATCAAACATTAGATAAAACAGAAAATTTGAAATTCATAGGTTTTTTACTTGCGAGTTCTCAACTTTATCCCAAGTTTTGTGCGGCAGTGTTCATCTGCCTTATTTAGTCGATACCCACAGCATTGCAATTATACAAGACAAGGCTTGGAAGGAAGTTAGTTTATAGGCAAGAACTGAGCTTGGTTAGTGATAGGAATGTAAAATGCATATCTTTCCCTCCTTATTTTATGCGCTCGTATGTTTATTTTGTGCTAAAATGTACTCATTACGCTCATATTTTGATTTAGGTGGCAATTCTATGGATATAACGTAATTTGGAAGAAATATGTGAAAAAGGACCAAAATGAAAGAAAGTGAAAATTCAAGGACTAAAGTGCAAATATTCCAAACTTGTGTCTAACCTTGTGATGAAGATTCGAGAGTGTTAGAGGTCAATTGGATGAAGAAAGGATTCAAAGGGATGAAATATGGCCAAGACATTTTCACATATCAACTTTCAAGCTGAAAAGTTTTGCATCAATTTTCAGCCTCATATTGAGACCAATTTTGGACATGGAAAACGATTGAATTTGAAGATGGTCTCTGAATCAAAGTTTTAGCCCTTTGAGTTATCGTTACAACGCATCTTGAATCGCTTCAATCGGATATCGGAAGAATAAGTTATGACCAAAATACTAAAAGCTGTCCGGAGGAAGTTTCGTAAAACCATGCGGCCGCAAGCCTTTAATTCCATGCGACCGCATAGACCATTCCCGAGAGTTAAAGTGTTGATTTCACTTGTTCCTTGCGGCCGCAAGCCTCTAAACCATGCGGCCGCATGGTTCATTTCCGGGACGAAAATTCTGGTTTCCTAATTTCAATCAAACACTTATGGAAACAAATCTTTCTACACTTTATAAACCCTAAAACAGAACCAGAACGTGGAGAACGCCTCCCAACTCTATTCTTCTCTATTTTTCTCTTATATTTATGAATTGTAACTAAACTTTTACACTTGGTCGAAGGAGATTGAAGTCTCGGAACCACATATTGTGAGATCTAAATGGTTTTTCTTAATTTAATTCATGTTTTTGAATATTGAATATTTTTCTGCACTTATTTTTATGATTGTTATGTTTAATTGCTAGGAGGCCTACTAGTTTATTATTCGTTGCAATCTACCGCTAAGTTAAATATCAAATCCGTAATTGTTTGATCCCTTTAACTTGTGAAGCACTAGGATTTGATGATTTTCTGCGATAGAGGTTATTGAATCTTAAGAAGAATGTTTAAATAGATTGAATACAACTGCTGGTGTCTGTGTTATCTAGTTCATCGATTTCTCTACTGTGTAAAGCTGTTATTAAATTGAATCTTGAGCGCTGGTCTGAGGTTATTTAGTAATTAGGGTTAATTAGAACGTTGGTTTCTAACTAACTAAAATTAAGGAGAAATAGGAAAATAATTCCAACGGTGAATATTCAAGATATGAATTGAATTATTCTTGCATCTATGATCAATTGTGAATTTCCGAAGGTGGATATTGACTTGGACCAAGGTTAGTCTTTTGATTATTTTCGTTAATTTAGTTTTCATTGTTATTAATTGCGTTATTTACAATTGTTTGCATACAAAAACCCCTCAATCATTGTACGAAGCATAAACTATTAAATTACACACTTTTCGTGGGATCGACCATTACTTCCACTACTACATTAGTTTTAGAGGTTTAAGGACTATTTTTGGGTGCCTACGACAGCACACCAAATTTTGGCGCCGTTGCCGGGGAGTGGTGTTAATTTATTTTTGTGCTTCTTTAATTGTTTATTTTATTTTGAAAAAAAAAATCAAAAAAATCAAAATTTTTAGGTTTTTAGGCAATTTATTGTTTTTATGAATTTTAGCATAGAATTTTATTTATTTTTCTTATTCTAGTTTCTTTTTAACATTTTTTTTTTCATGTTTTTTTAGTTTCTTGATAGTTTATGCCCATAACTCGATCTACTACTCAAGAAACTTGATTGCAAATATGGCTGTCAATTCTCAACAATTTGGCGCCAGATTTGATCCCTTTTCTAGACAAGTTAACGAGGTAAATGTTTCATCCATTGAACAACAACTAGCGAGTCTAACTACTCTTATTTGTAAAATAGCTGTGGGTACTATGCAAACAACAAAGACTTGTGGAATTTGTTCATTTGTTGGCCATTCAATTGATATGTGTCCAACACTTCAAGAAGAATCTGTTGAACACGTAAATGCAGCCGGTAGCTTCCCTGGACAACAACAGAGGAATTATGATCCCTATTTAAATACATACAATCAAGGATGGAGGGATCATCCAAATCTCAGTTATGGGAATCGACAAGTGAATCAACCTATGAATCAAAATTGGCAGAATTTCCAGCAATATAATCAGCCATACCCTCCTAGACAACAACGTGACCAAACTTCTAACTCTAGTATGTCTTTAGAAGATCTAGTTAAATCTCTTGCCACTAACACTTTACAATTTCAACAGGAAAGAAGGGCTAGCATTCAAAGTTTGGAGAATCAAATGAGTCAAATGGCTAATGCGGTCAGTAGGTTGGAGTCACAGAATATGGAAAAATTGAAATCTCAAACAGTGATAAATCCAAAAGAAAATGTAAGTGCAATCACGTTTAGGAGAGGAGCGGAAGTTGAAGCTCCAGTGAAGGTAGCCCCTACATCATCGATGGAAGAAAATGAGGAATACATCACAACAGAAAAGAGTGCTCCCAACGATACTGAGGTAACTAAGCGTAAGTTTTCACCTCTTTCTGATTATAAACATGTACCTCCTTTTCCTCAAGTTTTAGTAGGATCTAGGAAATATGAACGATATCATGATGAGCTGCATGAAATTTTTAGTAAATGTGAGGTAAATATTCCACTTTTAGATATTATTAAACAAGTGCCTCGTTATGCTAAATTTTTGAAACACTTGTGCGCAAGTAAAAGGAAACAGAAATTGAAGGGGATTGAAAGGGTAAAAGTTGGAGAACAGGTATCTGCAATAATTCAAAAGAAACTTCCTGCAAAGTGCACGGATCCAGGTATGTTCACTATCCCTTGCATGATAGGTGACACAAAGTTTGAAAAAGCCATGTTAGATTCAAAAGCATCTATTAATGTCATGCCATATTCTGTATACACTTCCTTGAAACTAGGACCTTTAATTGACACTGGTGTGATAATTCAACTAGCTGATAAATCTAATGCCTATCCTAAGGGGGTAGTTGAGGATGTTCTCGTGAAAGTTAATGAGTTGATTTTTCCTGTTGATTTTTATGTGCTTGACATGGGCAGTAGTAATCAAACTCTCCCTATTTTGTTGGGAAGACCATTCTTAAGGACATCCAAAACTGAAATGAACTTTCATAATGGCATACTAACCATGGAATTTGATGATAAAACTATTACACTTAATATATATGATTCCATGAAATATCGGTGTAATAATAGTCATGTTCATTTTATTGATGTGATTGATCAATTAGCACATGATGTTTTCGAATTTGTTGCTACAAAAGAATGGGAAGTTGTCAATATTGAGCATCTTGGGAAGGAAAAAGAAGAGCTGACCTTAAACACTGAGTTACAAAGAACTGTGGCAGCATTAAATGTTCTTCCAAAGTCAGGTACCAGTTCTTGTTTTGTATTACCAGTTTCTAATGAGAAGCCTCTATCTTCTGTTTTGCAGACTTTCATTTCGGATTTGAAGCCTCACCCCAGTCACTACAAGTATACATTCCATGAAGGTGGAGGAACAATCCTAGTTATCATTCCCAATGGACTTGGTGCACTGCAAAGAAGATCGAAGCCAACCATGATAGACCCGGGCTGAATAAAGAAACATTGAGTCGAGCCAAAGACAATAAACAAAGGCGCTGCTTGGGAGGCAACCTAAGGGGAGTTCGTTCCTTTATCTTTTTATTTTTGTTTTTATTTTTTGCATTCCATTTTTTATTTTAGTTATATTTGTTCTTTTCTTTGCATTGGACCTTACATTGGGGACAATGTAAGTTTTAAGTGTGGGGGAGGGATTTAGATTTAGGTTGCATTTAGATTGAGTGAGTTAATTTTAGAGAAAAAAAATTTGCATGATTTTTCAGGAAGAGGAGTCGAGGTTAAAAGATTTTTTTGTTGTATATGCTATTTGCTAGAATTAGTTAGGCTTTTGAAGAACTCATAACATGATTGAATGAATGATCCTCCAACTTAGAGTTGATTAGTGGAGTTATTTTCTTTGAGGATGGTAGTAACTAAATTCTGTAGACAAAAGCCAGTGAGATTTTTGAGCCTTTAGACTGATACATCCATAACAGTCTCACTATTTCTTTTTATGTGTGATATTCTTCCATAGTTTTGTTTCTCTAGAACTTGCATTGATTATCTTCAAGATCACGTTGATACATGAATGCACGAACATGATTAAGACCATCTTTGTTACATAAATGAGATTCATTAGCCAAATAGCCGACCCTATAATTGAATTTTCCATTGTTGAGCCTATTTGAGCCTTATTGCCTTTTCTTTGTATAAACTCACATTACAAGCTTTAAACTGGAAAAACAATATCTTTACCCAAGCCTTAGAGCTAGTGGAGTATCGTTGAATGTCTGAGAAGTGTGGGGGTATCAAGACTTATGACAGTGCTATTATTGGTGAATTGGAACAAATTTTCTATGTCAATTCAGGGAGTTCCAATATTGATGTATAATTTGGAGTTTACGTTGTTGTGCAAGAAAAACACAAGCAGAAGAAGGAAAAAATGAATGATTGAAGAAAAAGAAAAGAAAAAGTGATGAAGGAGGGTGATTTTAATGTGAAAAAGATCTATATTCATAACTCTTCCTACATCTCAAAAAAAAGAGTTCGATTTGTGTGTGATAGATGAGAAAATGATGAAACTATCATGTGGAGTGGTTGATTTACATGTCTTAAGTATATGTTTGAGCTAAGTCTATTTATCTTTACTCCACTAGTTTCGATGGCTCTTGAGTCACATACCCAAATATTTCCCACCTTGACCATAAGCCACATTACAACCTTTGAAAAGTCCTTATGATTCTTGTAAAGCATGTGATCTAAGTGGTGGCGAATGAGAAGATATGCAAGCATATGGTAGAACATCTCTATTGGAATGAATTTGAGCGAAACACTTACCCTTTTAAACACATGAGAGTTGAATGCTTATATCCGTTAGGGTCTACATATTTAGTTTACTCCATTTTCATATAAAAATGCTTGCTAGTTGATTATGAGTTGTGTGGAATGTTTATTCATGATATTTTATGTGTTTTGAAAAGGTTTGACGGTTCTATGTTTTTGACATTATAACCTGGTGTTTTTTGGGAATTAAATTTGAGTTTTGCTCGAGGACGAGCAAAAGCTAAGTGTGGGGAAATTTGATAGGAATGTAAAATGCATATCTTTCCCTCCTTATTTTATGCGCTCGTATGTTCATTTTGTGCTAAAATGTACTCATTACGCTCATATTTTGATTTAGGTGGCAATTCTATGGATATAACGTAATTTGGAAGAAATATATGAAAAAATGACCAAAATGAAAGAAAGTGAAAGTTCAAGGACTAAAGTGCAAATATTCCAAACTTGTGTCTAACCTTGTGATGAAGATTCGAGAGTGTTAGAGGTCAATTGGATGAAGAAATGATTCAAAGGGATGAAATATGGCCAAGACATTTTCACATATCAACTTTCAAGCTGAAAAGTTTTGCATCAATTTTCAGCCTCATATTGAGACCAATTTTGGACATGGAAAACGATTGAATTTGAAGATGGTCTCTGAATCAAAGTTTTAGCCCTTTGAGTTATCGTTACAACGCATCTTGAATCGCTTCAATCGGATATCGGAAGAATAAGTTATGACCAAAATACTAAAAGCTGTCCGGAGGAAGTTTCGTAAAACCATGCGGCCGCAAGCCTTTAATTCCATGCGACCGCATAGACCATTCCCGAGAGTTAAAGTGTTGATTTCACTTGTTCCTTGCGGCCGCAAGCCTCTAAACCATGCGGCCGCATGGTTCATTTCCGGGACGAAAATTCTGGTTTCCTAATTTCAATCAAACACTTATGGAAACAAATCTTTCTACACTTTATAAACCCTAAAACAGAACCAGAACGTGGAGAACGCCTCCCAACTCTATTCTTCTCTATTTTTCTCTTATATTTATGAATTGTAACTAAACTTTTACACTTGGTCGAAGGAGATTGAAGTCTCGGAACCACATATTGTGAGATCTAAATGGTTTTTCTTAATTTAATTCATGTTTTTGAATATTGAATATTTTTCTGCACTTATTTTTATGATTGTTATGTTTAATTGCTAGGAGGCCTACTAGTTTATTATTCGTTGCAATCTACCGCTAAGTTAAATATCAAATCCGTAATTGTTTGATCCCTTTAACTTGTGAAGCACTAGGATTTGATGATTTTCTGCGATAGAGGTTATTGAATCTTAAGAAGAATGTTTAAATAGATTGAATACAACTGCTGGTGTCTGTGTTATCTAGTTCATCGATTTCTCTACTGTGTAAAGCTGTTATTAAATTGAATCTTGAGCGCTGGTCTGAGGTTATTTAGTAATTAGGGTTAATTAGAACGTTGGTTTCTAACTAACTAAAATTAAGGAGAAATAGGAAAATAATTCCAACGGTGAATATTCAAGATATGAATTGAATTATTCTTGCATCTATGATCAATTGTGAATTTCCGAAGGTGGATATTGACTTGGACCAAGGTTAGTCTTTTGATTATTTTCGTTAATTTAGTTTTCATTGTTATTAATTGCGTTATTTACAATTGTTTGCATACAAAAACCCCCCAATCATTGTACGAAGCATAAACTATTAAATTACACACTTTTCGTGGGATCGACCATTACTTCCACTACTACATTAGTTTTAGAGGTTTAAGGACTATTTTTGGGTGCCTACGACAGCACACCAGTTAGTCGAGTCCGTCCATTTCATCTGCTAACCCATGAATGAGTAGCTCAAAGTCGTCGCAAATTCTTTTCTTAGTATAATTATTTATAACACTATTCTTATATTCTACGGAAGAAAATATTATAATTTTATTTCTATCACCATTGACAAAAAATTCCATCCATCAGCCAAGTTGTTCAAAAAAAAAATGATTTTGGTCATTTTCCAAGTCATCTGTTGCTTTCTTAATTTCATTTTAGTCGAATAATCAACCTCTAACGAATCTTTATGTAATTCTCATATATCATCTATCTATAAAAGCTATCAGCTATTTTCTCATTTACAACTAACAACAAGCACAGTATCTTGAACACTGCCATGCCTTCCAACGACACTAAAGAAGTGCTCCACGACCTCTCTCCTTATCTCGTAGTCTACACAGATGGAAGCATCGAGAGATAGTCCCGCCGTCTCCGGAAGACCCAACCACTGGCGTAGCCTCCAAAGACATAATAGTCATTTCACCGGAGGTTAAAGCCAGAGTATTCCTCCCAAAGCTAACAGTCTCCGACCAAAAACTCCCCGTTTTAGTCTACTACCATGGCGGTGGATTTATAGTCGATTCCCCCTACTCTTTGTTATTCCACCGTTACATGAACATTTTAGCCGCCGAAGCGAAAGCTCTAATCATTTCTGTTGAATACAGACTCGCCCCTGAACACCTTCTACCTATAGCCTATGAAGATTCATGGACTGCCCTTCAATGGGTGGCGTCTCACTTTATTGCAAATGCTAGTCTCGAAAAGGATCCATGGGTTACTAAACATGGAGATTTTGGTAAATTGTATATCGGCGGGGATAGTGCAGGTGCCCCCCCAACTTTTCAGTTTTTTTTTTTTTCCTTTTTTTTTTTTTAAATATAAATCATGTTTGGTATCAATTGAAATCTAAATTTTAGTCTAAATCAAAGTTAACAAATAATTTTAATAACATATTTCATGAAATCCATAAATGTTTAACTTTTATCAAAATTTATTAAAAATTTGATTTTAATGTCCACCAAACAGGGTCAAAATCACAATAAATTTGAATTTCGATAATATGTTAATTTTAAAAATTCTACGACGATCGTACGCTAATCGAATCTACAAACTGCTTATATAATCTTGAAGCTTAGTTCGAGAATTACATTATGGGCATATCAAATAGTCCAAACAGATACCGAAAATAGTTAAAAATACGTTAAACGTGAAGTTTAAAGAAAAACGTCTAACTAGCATTTTTTTAAAAAAAAATCAATTATTTCATTAATATTTATTATTTTTGCGTACACTTTTTAAAAGTTAGATTGTGCCCCCCCAACATAAAAAGTCTGCGTCCGCCCCTGAATATAGCTCACAATATTGTTCTCCGGGCTGGGGTGGAACCTTTGCCTGGGGATGTGAAAATCATGGGTTTATTTCTATCTTGTCCTTATTTCTGGGGATCAAAACATGTTGGGTCGCAATCAAAAGAAGACTTGACTGGTTTTGCATATAAAGCTTGGATGTGTGTTTATCCATCAGCCGCTGGTGGGATTGACAATCCCATGATCAATCCATTTGCAGAGGACGCCCCGAGCTTATCCGGGCTGGCGTGTTCAAGGCTGCTGGTTTGTTTAGCTGGGAAGGATGCATTTACGCCTAGAGGGTTTCTTTACGTTGAGACTCTGAAGAAAAGTGGGTGGAATGGTGAAGTGCAGCTGGTGGTGGTTGATGGTGAGGATCATTGCTTTCATATAGCCAATCCTAACACTGAGAAAGCAAAGGATCTGATTAAGCGTTTGGCTTCTTTCATTTCTTAAACATCTTCTCAAATAAACATGCAGATTCAGATTATGGGAGTAATTTCTGTTGAACATATTTGTTCAAGCTTATAAAATTACTTATATGTAAGATTACATTTTTATGTGTAATGTAAGTTAATATAAGTAAATAACCTTGAAATATAATTAAATAAGTTCTTTATTGGTTAGAGGTGAAAATGAATTATCTTCAAGATTCAAGATCCAAGATCAGGAGTCAGTAATAAAGAATTATTCTCAATGACCATCCAATTTGTTTTGCACTTAATAATAATAATAATAATAATAATAATAATTTTTTTTTTTTTTTTTGGTGATTTGACATGGAGGATCTTAACAATAAAGTATTTAGATTTTCAATTTTTTGAGATTTAAAGTTTTATTAAATGGTTAAATTTATCAATGACCACTCAACTTTATATTTAAGGCATGTTCGGTAAAGATTAAAATCGGATTAAAATTGAAAAATTAATCGTTATTATTGACTTTTATTAGACGAGTGAGACCCAATAATGATTATATTTTCAATTTTAATTGGGTGACAATTGATGAATTTGATCATTTTATAATATCTAACGTAACAAACATGCCAGGTCAAAAATGTATTATGCAAGAATAGAAGTTGACTAATTTAAAAAAAAAATTAATTGTCTTTAAAACCCTCTTTCAATAGTTTAATCAAGTGCAAGGACAGTTTTTTTTTTTTTTTTTATCAAAAAATACTTAAACTTTAATCAAAAACTTTCTAAAACAACCCCACTTTTTTTTTTTTTTCTTTTCTTCTTCTTCGTTTATTTATTTATTTATTTTTGAAGGCCTCAAAAGGAGAACACTTCTTTTAATAATAATAGGGAAAGTTTCTATTCTACCTCATCAACACCACCTTTAAATTATGTTTAATATATTAAATTGGATATTATAAAAATAAATTATTGTTACTACATCTCTCTCATGTAATTTTATAACACATTATGAGTGCAAAACTCTAATAAGTTGAGGTAGAAAAGCAATTTCTCTTCCGTTAAAACAAATACAATAAATTTTAACCAATTGAGTTCATAAAGGAACTCTCCTTCCCCGTTCAAACAAAAGAATAATATATTATTCTTGATAAAGTATCAATCTAAATGAACCCCGAGGGATTGCTAAATTGGTCAAACTTTGGTTTTGTTCCTCAATGGTTACCAGTTCGAGTCCTCTCAGGATCACTGGGGTGACTACCCGACCGTAAACATCAAGGCCTCGTAGAATTAGTCAAGACGAGTGCAAGTTGGTCCAGATATTTACGGTTATAAAAAAAAAGTAGTATCAATCTAAATCAATATTTCCAGAGAATGTTGTTACATTGTCATGTTAATATATTTTAAGGAGAACATTATTTTGTTGCTACTAAATAGGTAGTATTAATATTCTTGAAGAAATATAAACTTTATCATCTATTGTTTAAAAAAATATTTTGTTGTTGCCTTTTCAATTACACAACTTTATACCAAATAATATTTTTGTATTGGTCCCAAAAATAACTTTGAACTGGTCAAATATTTTCTGAAAAATAAAAATGTATTAGCAAGATATTCATAAAGAATATGGTGACGTTCATGAGGAAAATTCAATGTAAGTATATTACAAAAGATATATATGGTGTGTATATATACGTGCTTTGCATATTCCTCTTGTTCATTTTAATTTATTTTTATTTTTATATATGCTATGATGAAAATCCTTTTATTTTTCTTGGTAACTTATGCAATTAAAGTAAAAATTGTGTTCCACAATTAGATGCCCAATTTTAGAATTTGCTCACAGACTTTCATATTATAGCGGGGTTTTAATCTATAAAATATAATATGCGTGGATTATAAGGGTGGCAAAAAAGTTCGGCGGCTCACCCGGCTCGGAACCGAGCCTCATTTTGAGGACTCGACTCGAGCCGGGCCGGCCTGCAAAAAAAAATCAAAATTTGTCAACTTATTTCACTCATCATGAAATTAATAAATTAATTATAAGTGACAAACTTATCTCATAATGTATCACATAAATTATTTTGAAAAATGGGTGATATTTGTTTATTTAATATTTATTGTATTATTAGTTTATTATTGTTTTCATTTCTCTAAAACTCTAAGTACCTAAATATTTAAAGTAAACATTTTCTCATTTACACAAATGTTTATTATTCTATATTAAGTGAAATTATTAATGATATATATTGCTTACTTACATTTAAAAATTGAGCTAATTTCATCAATGGTTATTAAAATTTGTAAGAAAATTTAAATCGATCATTAAAAAGATTTCTTACTTTGTTATAATGGATAGTTACTCATTTATAAATCTAACATGTTATCCGACATAAGCCTATAAGGTGCCAAAAAAAAAAATCGAGCTGACTCAGGCTCGGCTCGGCTTGGCCCGCTAAGGCTCGGGCCAATCCTCATTTTTTTTGGCCAGGCTCGGCTCGGCTCTGCTCGGGCCGAAAAAAGTTCGGGCTCGGCTCGGCTCGGCTCGTTGACATCCCTAGTGGATTACCTGAAAACTTGTGAATACGGAATTGTAACTTTTGCGAGTTATCAATAAACTAGTGTGTTTCTATATTTCTCATGTTCTTCTAAATTCTCTTCCAGTTCTTACTTAATTTCAGAAAGTACGAAGTGATCGTAGGTTTGAGTGATATGAAGTAAGATCTGAGTAGAAACATGAGTATGCTCTGCAGTTGCACCTCTTATAGTGAACCTCTGCATCAGAAAGTGCTCTACTGACCATATGATCCGTCCGGGGTTACAGTGATTTACGGCGAGTCCAAACGTCCGGCCCTTTGTTGAAGCCTGTGATAGGCTGTTTGTGGGCTAGAATACCGCGATTTGCTGTAGGTTGCTGTCACTCCGCCTGTGTGGTACTGTTATTGTATTGGTTACTTTTTTTTTTTTACTTTTTATAAAACTAGATTTTCTTTTGCACATTCTACATGTTAGTATTGTCCCAAATAAATAAATTACATCAAAATAAAAATGATTTTTCGCGATTTCTTAAATATATTTTACTGGGTCTTGTCTTAAGTTGGACATTAAAAAAAAAAAAATTTTATAACGCATTATGAGTGCGAAACTCTAATAAGTTGAGGTAGAAAAGCAATTTCTCTTCCGTTAAAACAAATACAGCAAATTTTAACCAATTGAGTTCATAAAGGAACTCTTCATCCCCGTTCAAACAAAAGAAGAATATATTATTCTTCATAAAGTATCAATCTAAATGACCCCAAGGGATTGCTCAATTGGTCAGACTTTGTGTTTGCTCCCCAAGGGTCACCAGTTCGAGTCTCCTTAAAGCCACTGAGGTGAGTACCCAATCATAAACATCATGACCTCGTGAAATTAGTCGAGACGTGTGCAAGTTGATCCGGATATCCGCAATTATAAAAAAAAATAGTATCAATCTAAATCAATATTTCCAAAGAATGTTGCTGCATTGTCATGTATTAATATTTAAGGGGAACATTATTTTGTTGCTACTGAATAGGCAATACAAATATTCTTGAAGAGATATAAACTTTATCATCTGTTGTTTTAAAAAATATTTTGTTGTTGCCTTTTCAATTACACGACTTTTTACCAAATAATGTTTTTTTATTAGTCCTAAAAATAACTTTGAACTGATCAAATATTTTCTGAAAAATAAAAATGTGTTAGCACGATATTCATGAAGAATATGGTGACGTTCATGAAGAAAATACGATGTAAGTAAATGACAAAAGATATATATTTTGTATATATACGTGTTTTACATATTCATCTTGCTCATTTTAATTTTTTATTATTGTTGACCTCAAAATATGTTGCCAACAGATGTCGGACCCTCACGTGCATGCATAAGCTAGATCCAACACGTAAATGTCGATCAACGGTCTAGATCACTCCAAGATTGGACGTGGAAAAAGCTCAACGACACGAGATGTTTTCGTTCAGGTTCCAACAAGATATTCGGGATACAATTGTATAATAATAACCAATCACTACGAACTCAGATTAAAGATTGTAAACCAATGTAAGAGAATAAAACAAGTTGTTCCAAGTTCTATAGTTACAATAGTCCTCAATTGTTACATGGTGGGGGTATTTATAATGTTACAAACAGAATGACAACCCTTAAATGAAATTACATGTGGCCTCATCCGTTCGACCAAAGCATCAAATCCTAGCCATCATGTTGACTTTTATAGTTTTACAAAGCATTTAATGCTCTTACATCATATTGATAAGACAAGACACAAATACACTTTTTATAGAAGTCACATCAATCATTCAAATAAGATTTTTATAATAAACTCAAGATATCTACACATGGACCATCACTAGGTGGATGGAGCTGCCTCGGAAATTGTCCCAAGGCCTCGTCTTCTATAACTGATGGTTCAACAGGAGCGGGTCCACAACTTTACTGGATCGGCGACGTCGCAATGCTAGTAGCAAGTTATAACAATAATCCCACAAGTCCTTGTGTAATTATTTATGTTATGTGTGAACTTTAGTAATAAATGAAGTACCTTCTTGGGTTTCCGTAAAAATGCTAAAAAAATTTATTTATCATACTAGTCCCCCAAGTCTAGGCATAGATATTTATACTATGCGTGGAATTGATAGTTATTTAAAACTGGCTCACTTCGAAATAAAGAATACCGAACTACCTAGGTTAGTGAATGAAAATAGCTGAATCGTTTTGAAGATGAGGTAGAGAAATGTTGAACTGTCGAGGCTAATTTACTTGAGGATAGCTGAATTTGTTTTGAAGATGAGGCTGAGAAATGCTGAACTACCGAGGTTGATTTACTTTGAAGATAGCTGAATTCGTTTTGAAGATGAGGTCAAGAAATGCTGAACTGTTGTTTTGAAGATGAGGCGGAGAAATGATGAATTGTCGAGGCTAATTCAATAGTGATCGACCTTGATATTGGTGCACATGATTTGACAGTTTCTCACGTTACTAAAATGAGACAGCTGAAGTGGTACAACTTTCAATACGCGTACGACTGTCACATAAAATGTGCAATGATGGCTACACATTTTTGCGACAAGGACTAACGCACTGAGACAAATATGTGATAATCATGAATTAATCTAAAGCGTTGGTGAAATAAATCGTTTGAATTCCACGGTTCAGATGTAGCATAAGATTGGACGCTTCAGGTTCAATGGGCCATGATCCAACGATTAGGATTGATTCTTTCTTCATCTAAAAGCCAAAATCATGCCATTTTGAAGCTTTACTTTTGCAAAAATCACTTGCATTCTCTTCAGTATTTGAAATTTTCCAACATCTTCTTGTTCTCCAGCAACCATTCTTAGAGGTATTTTTTTGTGGCATCACTTTCTGTAATTCTTCACCACTTTTCTGCACTTTTTAATGGATTCAGAGGCGTCAAGGGTAGTTATGGTATCTGGGTTAGGAAGAGAGTCAGTGTCTAGGTGGTCAGAAGAATGGTACGCTATAAGTGAGTAGCCCATACACTATGAGGCAGGTTAGGGACTACCAAGACTCTTTCGTCCATGACCACCAAATGACTAGCCGAACTTAGCAAAAATACTAATCCCCCACTACGTTGAGATGTTAGTTCCCGAAGCCCATGAATGTGCTTGTTTTTCGAAGTTGAGTTGTGTGACAGTCAGTGAGTTCCTGCTTAAAGCAGGAATGCGTCTACCTCTACACCCTTTTTTAGGGCGGTACAGATCACCTTCATGTTGTCTCCGACTCAAGTTTTTCCAAATGGGTGGAGTCAACTAGTTGGGGCCTACTTCCTTTAGAAGAAAGTGTCCCTAAGTGAGGGCATCCCCCTATATGTTTTCCAAACAATCTTCCATGCTCGGGTACTAGGGAAATATGACTCCAAGGATGGTATTACCTCACTCACTAGGGGACTCATGCTTCTTTTGCTGTAGGACTCCTTCTTTCATAAAGGGCTGGAAGGTGTCGTGGTTTTAGGTTAAAGGTAGGTGGCAAATGGTGGAGGGAGACACTATCCTAGCTTGCAAAGTACCGACCCAATACTATGAAGTACGTAGGAGCCTCGTTTCCAATATAAATAGCAATTTAAACTAAAGTGCAATAATGTAAAGATAACAAGCGAATTTAATAGGGTTCGATACACAATGTGTTCTATTTTCCCGTTACCAAGCTCTCTGTTACGAGTAAAACTAAATGCACTATAATGGTAACTTACAAACAAGGAGTACTGATCCTTAAGTGACTTACAATAAGAAGCACTTATCCTTAAATGACTTACAATAAAGAGTACTTATCCTTAAATGACTTATGACAAGGAGCACATATCCTTAACAACAATCAAGTTTTTACAAGGATCTCGAAACCACCAAAATGTAAGTGATAATTTTACAATTGAAAAAACTCGCTTAACAAATGATATAATCAAGTTAAGTATTAGAGAGTTAGATTAACACTTCAATAGATAGCAAATAATAAAGCTCAAGTATTTATGATGTAAACTTTGATGAATAATGGATAATGAAATAGTTTGTATTTTGTATCAAAATTTTCAACATTATGATCTCTCATAACAAATAATACAAGTTAAGTATGATGAGGAATTTACACTTCAATATAAGTGTTGGTAAATAAATATTCTATAAAAAATAAAGAATAGATGAGATTGAGAAAATTTCTTTGCAAAATAGAATTCTTGATGAGATAAATAAAATTAGGTTGATCAATCAAGAAATTCTTTGTAATGAATGAAATAAGATGTAAAATCAAGTAAGCTCAACGATTTTCAATAAATATGCTCTCTTAATTACTCTTGTAAGTTGTTATAATTGAATGCAAAAGAGATGGCTATTTATAGATCAAAAGATTGAAAATCAAGAAGTTTCGGTTGATTAATTTTGATCAACCGAAGTATGAATATAGCCGTTGTAAAATTCAAACCGTTGGAGTTTCGAATTACATTTTGATCGAGCAGACCGGTCAACCGATTTATACTTCGATCAACCGAAGTGTATAGGTTTTAAAAATTAATTTTCAATATCAAAATGTTCATTTTTCCAAACTTTTTTTCATATCATAAATATTTTTATGCAAGTGATGAATTATAAAAAAAAGTTTGAGCTTTATGCATTTGCTAAAAATCGATACATATAAATTGAAGTTTCGATAAACTTAAAACTCTAATCTTCAAAGTTCTTGTTTTCTTCGAGTTTTTTTTGATAGCTTGTTCTTCAACGGATGACGATTTGAACCTTCGAGTGTTTAAGAAGATTTATTCATAAAAAACTCAAGAAACAAGACACGTTAGAAACATAAGTGTATTGTTTGTTATAATCAAAATAAGTAGAGTTATATTGAATTATAGGTCAACAATTTCCCCATTTTTTATTATGACAAAAAATATGTGATTTGTGATAATTTGTGGAAATATATAAGATATTATCCCTATCTTTTATACATTAATGGGAATTGAGTTTGTGTTTATATCATTTTATATACCATAATATTTAAAACATACACTTCCATAACTCAATAAATCACATTAGAAGTCATCATAATTCATAGAAGTAATGGAAGTCACAATTCATTAACATAAATCGCATTAGAATGGGGATTATGGAATTAAAAGAAACTTCCCCCATAATCAAGGTAGGTTGTTGATTTGTTGAAATTTGAGGTTATCTTGAAAGAGAATGGTGAGATTTGGTTATTTGAAGAGATGAGAGGAAGAGGAAATCGCGAAATTAGGGTTTGAATGAAGAATTTGGGGATAAAAATGAGATTTAAGAGAGCTAATCTACGACATTTTCGGTTGACCAGACTAATTTCGGTGGACCAAAATTCTGCAATAAAATTAGAAGGATACTGCAGTTTGTTTTGGTTGACTGATGATCGATCGAAATGGACGTTTCGATTGTACAGCTGGTTGACCGAGAGATTGTTTCGGTTGACCAGTGGGTCGACCGAAACACAACTTACCGGATTTCATATGGGCTAATCGGTTTTGCACTATCTTACCAGACTTAGCAAAAGCTTACCAATTGATCGTACAGTCAACCGAATTATTGTTTCGATCGATCAATGGGTCGGCCGAACTACTGAAAAGTAGGAATACACAAGGAATTTCAATTTAATCATCTATATTGAACAAATTTAGCCATAAATTTTATATTCATCGATAATACACAAGCCTCTTCGAAAGAAAATCTATCGAGAACTAGAGGTTAGTAAGAATGCCGGCCAATTGTTTATCGGTAGTAACAAATTCTAAATAAATATCACATTTTTGCACATGATCTCTAAGAAAATGATGTCGAATTTCAATATGTTTGGTGCGAGAGTGCAAGATGGGATTTTTAGAAAACATTATAGCACTAGTGTTATCATAGATAATAGGAGTATTTTCAAAAGTTAAATGATAATCACTAAGGGTTTGTTTCATCCAAAGAACTTGAGCACAACAACTAGCGGCCGAAATATATTCGACTTCGGCGGTTGATAGTGCAACGGAATTTTGTTTCTTACTAAACCATGATACAAGGGCAAGGTTTAGAAAGTGATAAGTATCACTTGTGCTTTTTCTATCAATTGTCCAACCCGCCCAATCGGCATTCGAATAGCTAATAAGGTCAATGTGCATGCCCTTAGGATACCAAAGTCCTAAAGTTCGAGTACTACATAGATATCTAAAAATTCATTTTAAGTCACTTAGATGTGATTATTTAGGATTGGATTGAAATGTAGCACATAAGCAAACAAAAAAATGATATCGGGTCTATTAGCGGTTAAATAAAAAAAAAGATCTAATCATACCTCAATATTTTGTTACGTCGATTGAAGTGCAGTTCTCATCTTTATCCAATTTGATTGATGAACTCATTGGAGTATTCATAGATTTCAAGTCTTCAAAATCGAATTTTTTGAGCATGTCTATTATGTACTTTGTTTGACTAATGAAGATGTCTTCATTAGTTTGCTTTTGAAGTCCAAGGAAGAACTTTAGTTTTCCCATCATACTCATTTTGAATTTCATGCTCATACACTTTGAAAACTTTTCACAAAGGGAAATATTAGTTGCACCAAAAATAATATCATCAACATAAATTTGTACAACAATCATGTCAGCATTTTTGGTTTTGATATCATCAACGTAAATTTGCTTAATCTTTCATACCAATCTCTAGGAGCTTATTTCAAACCATATAGAGCTTTTCTAAGTTTAAACGTTTTTTTCTAAAAATTTGTGATTTTTTAAACCGGGAGGTTGTTCAACGTAAAATTCTTCTTAAATGAAACCATTTAAAAATGAGCTTTTTAGATCCATTTGATAGAGAGTAAAACCTTTATGGCAAGCAAAAGAAAGAAGCATGCAAATAGATTATAATCTAGCAACCGTTGCAAAGGTTTTTTCGAAATCTATACCTTCTTCTTGATTGTAAATTTGGACCACTAATCTAGCCTTGTTACGCACAACTATACCATTTTCATCTTGTTTATTTCGACAAACCCATTTCGTACCAATAATGGTTTAACTATTTGGTCTATCAACTAAATCTCAAACATGATTTCTTTCAAATTATTTAGTTCTTTTTGCATTGCTAAAATCTAAAACTCATCAAATTCGATTTTTTTAAAATTCTTTGGTTCAATTTGAGAAATGAAAGTACAATTATTTAGAAAGTCTTTGGTAGAATTTCTAGTACTTACACATTTGGAAGGATCACCGATTATGAGCTCATTTGGATGAGAGGAAACAAACTTTCATTCAATGGGAAGTGTTAGATCATCTTGATTTTTGGAAGATTCTCCTTCTTCTTGTTGGAAAATTTGTTCTTCCGAATCTTAAACTTCAACATCTTTAGGATTTTCCTTGTTTTGATCTTGAATATTCAATTGCTCAAAAGAAATTTCCAAGCCTACATCAATACCTTTCTTTTGATCAAGAAAATTAGTTTTATCAAATGTAACATGCATGGATTCTTCCACCACTAGAGTTCTTTTGTTGAAAACTCAAAGCTTTGCAAGTATGTGAATATTCAATGAAGATTCCAACATCGGATTTTGAATCAGATTTTCCCAAATTTTCTTTTGTATTTAGTATAAAATATTTGCAACCAAAAACTTTAAAATAGCTAATGTCGGGAACTCTATTTATCCGAAGCTCATATGGAGTTTTAGTGTTCTTTCGACTTACCAAAACTCTATTCATAATGTAACAAGCGGTGTTGACAATTTAGCATGGTCCTAGCCATTTCTTGCAATGTGCGATTCTTTCTTTCTACTATACCATTTTGTTGAGAAGTTCTATAAGCTGAAAAATTATGTTCATATCCTTTTTATTTACAAGATATTATCAAATTCTCCACCGTGATCACTTCTAATGGTTCTGATGGAATATCATTTTTCATTTTGAACATGTTTACAAAAATATTTGAATACTTTTAAAACTTCATTTTTCAAGTTCAAAAATGAAACCCAAGTAACTCTTGAGAAGTCATCAACGATGACAAATGCATAGTGCTTACCACCTAAATTTACGATTTTAGAATGTCCAAAAAGATCCATGTAAAGCAGTTGTAAAGGTTCTGTGATTGAAGAAAATTGCTTAGTTTTGAATGAACATTTTGTTTGTTTTCCAAATTGGCAAGTATCACAAATTTTGTCATTTTCAAATTTGGTAAACCTTTAACAAAACAGTTTTTTGAGATTTTTGAAATTAGGTCCATACTAACATGATCTAATCTTCTATGTCATAACCAAGTATCATCTTTAAAACTTGATAAACATTTTAATTTTTTTTCAAATTCAATGTTAATGACATAAACATCTTTACTTCGATTTTCTATGAACAATACCTCTTTCGATATGGCATTCTTGATAAGGCATTTTGAATAATCAAATTTGATATGATAATATTTATCACATAATTGACTAATACTTAGCAAATTATGTTTGAGATTATCTACTAACAAAACGTTTTCAATAGAAGGAGATGAATGATTACCAATATTTACAATGTCCATGATTCTTCTTTTAGCATTATCTCCAAATGTGACATGACCCCATCTTTCCTTTTGAAGTTTGATAATAATGTCTTGTCTCCAGTCATGTGTTTTGAGTAACCACTATACAAGAACCAATTACTCTTTACCCTTGAAGACACCTACAATAATTGATTCAAATTTTTTATCTTGATATCCATTTAACTTTGGGTCCTTGATAGTTAGTGCTAGTGGACCCTTGAATCCACTTATTTCTTTGAAAGTGTAATTTCTTTTTTATTAAGCAATTAAAAGCTACATGTCCAAGTTTGTTATAAAAGCTACATGTGGTGTTAGAAGCTTTGACAAATATGTTTTCAAGAGATTTTTGTTTTAGAGAATGTTTGTATCCAATTCTTCTTCTATCAAATACACATTTTTATTTCCCAAACATGTTCAAAGTTTTTCTTTCCTTAAGTGAATTTGTGCACAATGTTGGTTAAATCTATGACATTTTCTTTTAGAGAAACATTTTCTTTGATTAGAGATTCATGATCGTCTTTTTCTTTTTCAAAATCCTTTTGTGTCTCTAAAATCTTTTTGTCTCATTTTTTAATAAAATGTGTTGCTTTATGTTTGAGAGCAAGTTTTTCAAAAGCTCCAATGATTTCATCATATGAAGTATATAGTTCATCGTAAGAGATAGTGTCATTTGTGTTTACCTCATCCTCAATAACTATGAAGCACATGTTTGCAACTTCATCTTGACTTTCATTTTCTTTTTGCTCATCATCACTTTTATCCCAAGTGGCTTGTAGAGATTTCTTCTTAAAAGAATTTTCTCTTGTTGTGACATTCGGTTCTCTTGTGACCAACACGTAAAGGTCGATCAACAGTCGAAATCACTCTAAAATTGGACGTGGGAGAAGCTTAACGACACAAGACGTTTCCGTTCAGGTTCCAACGAGATATGCAGGATACGATTGCATAATATTAACCAATCGCTATGAACTCAGATTAAAAATTGCAAACCAATGTAAGAGAATAAAACAAGTTGTTTCAAGTATCTAGAGTTGCATTAGTCCTCACGTGGTGGGGGTGTTTATAGTATTACAAACGAAATGATGACTTTTAGATTAAATTACACGTGGCCTCATCACCTCATTCGAAGCATCAAATCCTAGCCATCATATTGACTTTCCTAACTTTACAAAGTATTTAATACTCTTACATCTTATTGACAAGACTGGATACAAATACACTTTTTACAGAAATCACATCAATCATTCAAATAATATTTCTATAATAAATTCAAGATCTCTACACGTGGGTCATCACTAGCTGGGTAGAGCTGCCTCGTCTTATATGGTTGATGGTTCGATAGGAGTGGATCCACAACTTTACTGGGTCGACCACGTGACAATGCTAGTAGCAAGTCATAACAATTATTATTATTATTATTATTATTATTATATGCAAGGATGAAAATCCTTTTATTTTTCTTGGTAACTTGTGCAATTAAAGTATAGTAATAACCAATCGCTATGAACTCAGATTAAAGATTGCAAACCAATGTAAGAGAATAAAACAAATTGTTTCAAGTATTTAGAGTTGCATTAGTCATCAATTGTTACATGGTGAGGGTGTTTATAGTGTTACAAACGAAATAATTTTTTTTAGATGAAATTACACGTGGCCTTATCCCCTCATCAGAAGCATCAAATCCTAGCCATCATATTGACTTTCCTAACTTTACAAAGTATTTAATGCTCTTACATCCTATTGACAAGACGACTAGATACAAATACACTTTTTACAGAAATCACATCAATTATTCAAATAAAATTTCTATAATAAATTCAAGATCTCTACACGTGGGTCATCACTAGCTGGGTGGAGCCGCCTCATCCTTTATGGTTGATGGTTCGGTGGGAGTGGATCCACAACTTTACTGGGTCGACCATGTGACAATTATAGTAGCAAGTCATAACAATTATTATTATTATTATTATTATATATGCAAGGATGAAAATCCTTTTATTTTTCTTGGTAACTTGTGCAATTAAAGTAAAAATTGTGTTCCACAATTAGATGCCCAATTTTAGAATTTACTCAGAGACTTTCATATTATAGCGGGTTTTTAAGCTATAAAATAATACGGTTTTGCTACCGGTACATCGGGGTGTACATCGAGGTGTACACCCCCCTCACATAGGGATGGGACCCGCTTAAATAAAAAAATATTTTATGCAGTGGGTCCCACCCCTCATGTGAGGGGGGTGTACACCCCGATGTACAAAAGTTGATGTACAAATAGACTTTTTCAAAATAATATGCGTGGATTACTTGAAAACTTGTGATTATGGAATTGTAACTTTTGCTACATTTATGAATAATACATGATTCTCCAATATTATTAACTTATGTTTTATTACTGTTATTGTATTGGTTACTTTTTTGTTTTTACTTTTTATAAAACTATATTTTCTTTTGCACATTCTACGTGTTAGTATTGTCCCAAATAAATAAATAAATTATATCAAAATAAAAATGATTTTTCGCGATTTCTTAAATTTATTTAACTGGGTCTTGTCTTAAGTTGGACATTTAAAAAAAAAAAAAAATGAATTTTGTCTTCAAAGTCCTCTTTCAATAGTTTAATCAAGTGCAAGGACAGAGTTTTTTTTTTCCTCTATTTACTAAAATTTTGCTCATGTTTGGGATTATTTAAATTTTAAATTAGATTAGTCAAAACATATTTTTATTACTAAATATTCACAAATGCTACTCACTCATATTTAAACAACTTATAAACAATCGGAAAAAGCATTTAGGTAGTGTTTGTTTGATCAACTTATTCGTCATCTTTTATCAAAAATTACTTAAAACTTTAATCAAAAACATTCTAAAACAACCCCCACTTTCTTTCTTTTTTTTCCTTTTCTTTTCTTCTTCTTCGTTTTTTTTTTTTTTTCCTTTTCCTTTTGAAGGCCTCGAAAGGAGAACACTTCTTTTAATAATAATAGGCAAAGTTTCTATTCTACCTCATCAACACCACCTTTAAAATATGTTTAATATATTAAATTGGATATTATAAAAATAAATTATTGATAATACATCACTCTCATGCATTCCCCTTGACAAACGTGACATTAAAATATTCCGGGGTAATTGTTATTATAATGTAACAAATAATTTTATTCCTATATTCAACATGTTGACGACTATGGCCAATTATAAAAGTAATATATAGATCATCGCCACTGGCGGAGCTAGGGGGGTCCTGGGGGACCCGACACCCCCCCCCCCCTTTTTGACAATTTTTTTTTTATTATTTTAAAATTTCATTGTATTTTTTTTTTTCTTTTTGTATTTACCATTACCATTTTGTCCTCAAATTAAATTAAAATCTTAAACCCTACCAATTTCATTTTTTGTTTCCATCTTCAAAGTATGAAAACTCGAAATGAATACTTGTAATAAGGTATGATTTTGCTAAATTAAATATTGATACTTTCTTTTATACATTTTTTTGTTTTTTTTTTTTTAATAAGGTATCCAAAAAAAAAAAATTCGGAGGTAGCCTGTGGCCCCCCACCCCTTCATCTCTATATCTTCAATTGTGGGACCCCCAACTTCAAACGGCTGACTCCGCCCCTGATCATCACTAACGACTACTACCATAGGCTATGACAAAACAGTGAGATTTAAAAAGTTTTATAATATACTATTAGTTGTAAAATAATTTTCATTTATAAATAGTCATAGTACCCTACCACCCTAATTATAATCTTTATTTATCTCGATTCTCAATAAATACGTAAAAATTTATGGACTCTTTCTAATTTTCTCTTATTCACTAGAATTCTTGTATTTCTCTATAATTTTATAACATATTATCAGTGCGAAACTTTTTGTTTTATAATTTTATAATTTTTGTATTGGTTACTTTTTTGTTTTTACTTTTGATAAAACTAGATTTTCTTTTGCACATTCTACATGTTAGTATTGTCCCAAATAAATAAATAAATTATATCAAAATAAAAATGATTTTTCGCCATTTATTAAATTTATTTTACTGGGTCTTGTCTTAAGTTGGACATTAAAAAATTAATTAAATAAAATCTGACTAAATTAATTTCATTTTACTTTGTTTAATTCTTTTAATTAAATAAATAAGAAAAGGTGAAATAAAGAGAAGGACGCCAACTACATAGATCAAGAAAATATTAAGAGCATAATGCTAATTAAGATTTTAAAATATAGATTTAATTAAGATTTATGATTCCATCAAAAGTAAAACTAAATTTATGTTGTTACCATTTAACGAGATTAGACTTCACGAAGAAAATCTAATTTATTTTTATCTTCAAACGTATGGGAAACATGATATTATTAATTGAATTTATTTGATAGTTGAGTTATGAAATTTATCTTCAGACATATGCAAGATTACTTATTTATGTGTATCGTCATTCTAACTCTTAAAAACAATCCCAAAAGGCACTTAGTTCTTGTTTGATAGTGGTTTTAAGTGATTATAACACGTGAATACTACTAAATGTGAATATTAGAGCATTTCCAATAAAACTGTCGATTGATTAGAAAATGGTGACACATAAAAAAGAAAGAAAAATTATTAGTGTTGAAAAAATTTCTTCTCCAATGCAAATTGGTGATTACTATGTCAAGCTAGCGCGACTAAGAAAAAATATACAATGTTAATTACTCTATCAAAATTTAGAAGCTCGATTAGACGGAATGACTCAATAAAAATAATATTTTTTTTTTTACAAAAATACATTTCCTATCCAAAACTATATATGGTTTTATTTTTAGTTCAAGAAAATAAAAACAACTAGATATCAATATATAAAATGTAATGATGAATAATGTTAGACTAAAATATCTATTTAATAGAAGTTAATGTCGTATCTGTACCACCTAAATAGCAATTCATAAAATGCATTGATGGTATGCTGTTAAATTTTAAAAATCACATGGCTAAAAGGTTTATTCAACCAATTTAAATTACAACTATAATATAAAACCGAATATCATAACCAACAAATATTTTGGTGTCACATTATTATTAATATGCCAACAAAGTCTAGGCAGGGGCGGACCCACATGAGGTCATGTGGGGTCAGATGACCCCACAAAAAAAATTGAGTTTTTTTTTTTTTTTTTTTGAGTTTTTTTTTTTTTAACCTAAACATTTTTGAAATCTCATTTTTGACCCCACAAAAAATTTGGCTCGATCCGCCCCTGAGTCTAGGTACCAGCAAAAATACGGCGTGGCCGCGTAGAGCTATTGTTGACAAGCGGAACAAAATTTTGGATGCAACAAAGGGCTCTTAATTATCCAAATAGACTTTTCCATGGCACACTTGCACTTATCGAACAATAATAAATAAATAAATAAAACAAGAATAATGTTATTTAACTTCATTGAAGTTATAATACCAATTTAGCTAACACTAATGTACAATATTTTAAAAGTGGGAATTGGGAAGAAACTTTTGAATACCATTTTTACCCTTACATATTTACATATATGTCCAATATACCCTCATGGTTTATAAAAAGAAAAAAATTTGAAATGTTGCATTAATATGTTGTATTTATTAGTTAAGGTAATTAGCACATAATGTCCTCCAATTTTCACTACTATTGTGGAAAATGTTCTTACCTTCTGTTGATGTGCCGAGCTCCGAGGTCGGTCGGATCGGATTAATACACGTGATGAGCACGTGACAATATGAGCTCGGTAGTGTGAGGTCATTTCGGATGGTTAGCGTACCTAGGAAGATTGTGTAATATTTCAAGGGAAGTGAATTAATTATTGAAGATCACTGACAGAATCAATAAACCAACCAATTAGAATAATCTTATATTAGTGCTTACATAAGCCTGATCAAATAGTTAGGCTCCTTTCCCAAGACTTGCTTCATTAATTATTGGGGCCCACCTGTAAAATTTGCTCATCATGAAACTATCAGATCGAGCTAGTGGTGGCAATCGAGCGGCTCGACTGCTCGGCTCGTACTGTAACGACCCACGAGCCGCTCGGGCTCATCAAAAAACGAGCACTAGCAGGAGCCGAGCCTGCTAGGCTCGTATTTGATGAGCGGCTCGGCTCGTTTGCCACCCCTAAATCGAGCTCGGTGGCCAATTGAATTATTCCAACATATGTACTTCTCCAGTTCGGAATTGCAGATGACAAGACAGGAAATTAATGAAGCATGTATATTTTCTCCTATAAAAGAGAAAATAGTAGTAAAGAAGAGGGGACGGCTTTGCACATTACAAATCTTTTTACATTATCCATAGTTCAAATATCTCCTATAAACATAGAAATGAGTAGTTGAATCATTTGCAATGTCATATTGACAATTAATCAAAGTCGCATTCCTCTTTGAAGTTGGCTTGAATTTTGTTCATACAATTTTCGACGTTAACACCTTTTATTTTTTGGCATTTTCATCCCTATTTTCACCTTTCATTGGTACATTTTCTCAGTAAAAAATTGTGAAATAATGAATATATCGTTCTCTTTAAATATAACAAAAAGAAAAAGAAAAAAACTAATTGCAACCATAGTCTCAACTTTTTAAAAAAAGAGCAAATGAGTCCCAAATAAATTATTGAAATAGTAATTAGCACATAATATCCATATCTTTCACTATTATTGTGAAAAATGTCTATGCCATTTTTTTGACATTTTCATCCTTAATTACACATTTGATTGCACAAATCATCATTTATATCCATTTTTATCCAATTTCTCAATAATAAGATGTGAAATAATGAATATACATTTTTATGTAAATAAAAAAGCGAAATTAATTGTAACTATAGTCCCAAATTTTTTAAAAATTGCAAATAAGCCCCAAATAAATTATTAGAGAATCATAAATTAGTTTTTCTTTAAAAAAAAAAAATCCAAACAAGCCCCATATAAATTATTAAAAAATTAGGAATTAATTTTTTTTAAAAAAAAAAAGTGCCAACGAGTCCCAATTAAATTTCTAATAAATTAATAAATTTTTTAAGAAAATAAAAAGTGTAAATGAGTCCCAAATAAATTATTAAAAAATTAAAAAAATAATTTTCTTTAATTTTTTTTTAAATATGATGGTATATTCATCATTTCATAACTCTTTATTGAAATTGGAAGAAAATGGATAAAAATAATTGTTTGCGCAATCTAATGTGTAATTAATGGTGAAAATGCAAAAAAAAAAACAAATGAAAGATAAAGTTATGAACATTATGTACTAATTACCCTTTTAATAATTTATTTGTGACTCATTTGTATTTTTTTTAAAATTGAGACTATGATTGCAATTATTTTTTTCCTTTTCATTTAGTTTTATTTTAAAATAAGTGTATATTCGTCATTTAACAATTTTAATTGAGAAAAAATGGATGAAAATGACATTTTGTGCAATAAAAAATGAAAATAAATGTGAAAATATCAAAAAAATGAAAGGTAATGACGTTTTCCACAATAACACTGAATTGTATGAACATTAGGTGCTAATTATCCTATTATTTACCATTATTCAAAAGTTGTTTTAATTGACAATTACATATGAATATACCTAATGATTCAATTTATTACCTCTAAATAAGATAATTAATAATTATTATTACTTTAAAAATTAAGTCAATTAATTTCCACTAATAATAATAAGATAATTATTATTTCCTCTAAATAAGATAATAATTATTTTTATTTTCAAAAATAAAGTCAATTAATTTTCACTAGACACAATTATTACTAATTATTAGTACACAATTAATAAAAACATTATTACATACAATTAAAAAGAAATTATAATAATACTAAATATATAATTAACTTGAATAATTTTACTTATACAGTTAAATTTTTTCAAACCTAATATTGCATATTAAAAATAATATGGGACAATCGATTTGCACAATACTTGATCAAAATTGGTAATGGAACAATTTCTAATATGGATGATGATTTCATCAACTTACCAAAGGAAATAGTTATATCACGTGTCGATTTTGAAACTTCAGAGTCACACTTAATGAATGCAACGTTCCCAAATTTAATAGAAAATGCATCTTCTTTTGATTATATGAAACAACGTGAAATTCTTTCAACAAAACAAAGTAATTGGGTTATTTTCTAGAGAAAGTGAAGAGTTTGTCAGCATTGACGAAACAATATATGATATAAATCAATTTTATCAAGAGGAGTTTCTAAGTACATTGCTGCCAAATAGTATCACGCCACATAAATTGATTTTGAAAAGAAATTGTCCAATGACGCTCTTGATAAATGTGAACTCGTCCAACGGTTTTTACAATGGAACAAGAATTATTTGTCGTGATTTCAAGAAATATATTATCCAGAAATATTTGTTAGACAACATATTGGAAAACAGATTTTCCTCTACACATCACAATAGCTCTAGCAAATGATGAATGATATCCATTCAAATTCAAAAAGGAACAATTTCTAATATGTCTATTCTTTGCAATGATCATTAAATAAAACTCGAGGACAAACAATGCATACTGCTGGAATATAACTTTTTGAACATGTATTCTCTCCTAAACAACTATATATCGCACTTCTTCACAAAGTTTTAATGCAAACAATAGAAGTTTTAGTAAAAGTAGAAAGAAAAAGAAAAAACAATGTTGGACGTTGACAAAAAAATATTGCGTACAAAGAAGTGTTATTGTAATCATACCATTACATTTAGGCTTAATAGCACAAAATGTCCTTATGTTTGACACTTTTTGTGGAAAACATTCATACGTTTCATTTTTTCGCATTTTCGTCCTTATTTCAATGTTTCATTGCGAAAAACATCATTTTCAAAATAAAACGTCTCTACGTTTGACACTTCTTGTGGAAAACGTCCCTAAGTTTTTTTTTTTTTTTTTTGCATTTTATCCTTATTTCAACGTTTTATTATGGAAAACATCATTGTCACCATTTTTTAACGTAAAATGGCCAATATACCCTTCTATTTAAATTTTTTTAAAAAAAGAACAAAAATAAAGAACAAATTGCAGTCTTACTCCTAAACTTTTTAAAACATGTGCGCTTGGTATCCGTGTATGCATTTGAGAAACCTCCGTGCTCCAACTAGTAACTATCATACTACCAAAGAGAAGATTCAATCTTGTAGGCCAAATAGCTATCTTGATCACATCATGGAAGATTTTACACTACAGTTTAGGATACAAGTTACATCTACTCAGCAAATAGCACTACAGTATAAAACCAAACAAGCTCAAAACAAGGAGAGATCATGACATTTGATGGGTTCACAACTATGTGCATTTCTGGAACAAAATCAGCTTGTTGGGGGCTAAATTGAGGTTGCCCGTGGTTAGGTGAGGTACGACTTGGGGTGGGGAAGAAGACCCAGGTGGTCCGCCACCGTAGGTGTACCGGACGATGTCGGAATCTGTTTTCTTCTCAAGTAATGTCGCGACATTCACGACTAGCGTAGTTTCTTCTGCAAAATTAAAAAAAAAATTGGTGATATTTGTGGTAAATTGTCGGCATGGGTGGGGTCCTCTAGTGATGGGCAATCGACCAGTGGTAGGTTCCGATCAATGGAGTGGCCGGAAGTTGATTTTCCGGTGATTTTCGAATTTGCAGGCAGCGAACTTTGGGCAGTTATTCTGGCCAGTATATTTGATGGAATTGGATGGGGTTAGTTGTAAATTGAAGAGGAGATGAAGGGCTCTCCATCGGTACCAATGTTCGTTGGCTTAGGTGGTCCTCACTTGTCGAAAATTGGACGCATTTAGGCAGACTGAAAGGTTGCTGTTTAGGTTTCAGGGTTCTTTTTCTTTAAAAAAAAAAAAAAAAGAGTGGGGTTTGCTTGCAATTAACAAAGGCTCACTTTGAAATTTTCATAGAAAACATTATTTTGTATTTTTATAGTTTTCATAAATTTTGGACTCATTTAATTTTTTTTTTTAAGTTTATGAGTAAGACTGCAATTTTTTCTTTATCTTTCTTCTCTTTTTTTGTTTTGTTTAAATAGAAGGGTATATTTTGATCATTTTACATTAAGAAAAATGGTGACATGAATGTTTTCCACAATGAAACATTGAAATAAGGACAAAAATTTAAAAAAAAAAAAAGTATGAACGTTTTCCACAAGAAGTGTCAAACGTATGGACGTTTTGTTCTGAAAATGATATTTTTGCAATAAAACGTTAAAATAAGGACGAAAATACGAAAAAATGAAACATATAGACGTTTTCCACAAGAAGTGTCAATCGTAGGGACGTTTTGTATTATTAACCCTTACATTTAAGTTCGTTCAACATTTTCAAAATTTGCACGGTCACAGTGTGAGCTTCGACTTCGAGGTTTCATATTCTTAGAACTTCAATTTATTTCAATTTTCAGTATTTGAATTTCTCATTTTCATCTATTTCAGTGTTCTGTCTGTGACTGCATTCACGACTTGAGGCTTCACCACTTCCACTTGGTCCAGCAGCTCCAGCTCCAGTCGGCCAGTCCACTTTTGCCCAGGAGCCGGCCCTTCAGGTTTTAGATGCAGCTGTTCAGGTAAGGTAAAAATCTCTAAGCACGCACAGAGAAATAAACTTTTTTTTATATATATATACAACTTAAAAATGAAGTATTTGTTTCCACCTTAATAAAATATCAAAATCATCCAAAAACCAATATTGAAATAATTTTATTCATTTAAGATTCTTTTTAAATATTTTCTTTTTAAAATTTTACAGGAAAATGAATTTTTATTTTTATTTTTGAAAAAACAAATAAACACATATAAGCAATTTCATGCATTTAACCTTTTTTTTAGCAATTGGATAAACCCTAAACTTATACATCAAAACAGAACACTAAACAAATTTTAACAAGATTAAACAATTAAATCTCAACTAAATTTTAATACTCTCGACAGAAAATTACTGAAACATATGCTACGAATTAAATTTACTGAAACATGCAATTTAACGTAACATACAAAAATAGTAAAAGCAAAATATAATTACAGAAAGACGGAAAATATAAAACTAACAAAAACGAAAAAACATAAAGCAAGTTGCAAAAACAAAAACAAAAAAAAAAAAAAAATTTGGAATGAAAAAACAAAAATATAACAAATAGAAATCTACCTTCCAAGAAAATATTTTGCCACTTCACAGCGTAGTCGATAATTTTTTTTTTATTTTTTTATTTTGTTAAATATCTGACAGAGGAAACTGTGTAGAAAGTATATTTGTAGTCGATAATTTTATTTTTATTTTTTTATTTTGTTAAATATCTGATAAAGAGGAAACTGTGTAGAAAGTATATTTGCATGCATGTATATATAGAACAGAAAATGGCAAAATACATACTATACAGTGAATAAGGAAGTCGGCAAACATTTTTTTTTTTTTTTGGATTTTGTGTTTTTTTTTTTGACTAATATAACAGTCGATTATAAAATATCAACAGAAAATACGACGGCAATTTTTTTTTTCACAGGTGAAGTCAGCTATATCAACAGAAAATACGGCAGCAAATTTTTTTTTTTTTTTTTACACGTGAAGTCAGCCTAGGAAGGATGAACAGTAGAAAACCGATTTCAAACCAGCTCCATGTGAAAAGTGCTGCGACAAAAATGAACAACGAATCAAACATTATCTCTTTTAAGAAAACTAGTCTTAACCCGTGCAATGCACGGGTTGTAGTATTTTGAAGGTAATATTAGCGTTTTAGACAAAAGTCAAATTGTTTGCAAATATATATTGGAATCTATTTTCCTTACATAAATTAATATGATAAATATTTGTTGTTTATTGTACATTGATAACATTGCGGTGTTTCCTCAAGCAAAAATGGGAAAAAGAGAAAAAGAAAAGTAATCAACAGAGGATGTAGACAAATAGAAAAAGAAAAAAGAAATACCTTCATATGTTTCACCATTAAAAAAAATATTTATTTTCAAACTTAATTTACTACGTAATAGTCAGTTCACAGAAAAAATGTATGCTTAACCTAACATAATCAGCTCCTTCACTTATTAACAAATATTTCACAATTGAATCACAGTATTTTAGAAATAAATATTAGAACCCATTTGCATCATTGCATTGAATTGTAATATATATAACATGCAATTAGAGGTTTGGATTTTACCAGTTTTCTGCGCCTCCACACTCGCCTGTAACTGCCACCCGAGTTCGGAGGCTTGAACTGTCCTATTAATCTAATAATCACAAATAAAAATAAAATAAAATTATTGATTAAATAAAATCACTCACTGTACATCACAATATTTGTATAGAAATTCGCACAAACAACTAAAAACTTCTGACGAAAATTATAGTATTAGTAATTAATCTAGAGTTAAAAAAAGGTTTTTTCATTTATAAATTTTTCTAAACAAATTCACTGGAAATAAAATGAAAATTAAAAAAGAAATTACAGTTGAGAAGTGTAGAGATGATAAGCCGTATCTCCGTACAATGTGGAGACAAAATGATTTTTATTTTTTTACATTCTTCATGGGGGTTTTTTTTTTTTTTTTTTTTTTTTTTTTTTTTTTTTTTTTTTTTTTTTTTACGTGCTAACAATAATTTACGACAAAATGATTTTTATCTTGTATTCCAATTGTTATTTAAAGTCTTTCCCTTAGAGTGATATATTCACACAATCTTGAAGCTAAAAAATGATATGTTGCCTACATAATCACTAAATCTGGAATGACAAAAGAAGGAAATAAAATGAAAAGGCGCGGGTGACGAAATGATTTTTTTTCTTTTTTTCTTTTTACTTGTTAACAATAATTTACGACAATGATTTTTATCTTGTATTCCATTAGAATGATATATTGACACAATTTTGAAGCTAAAAAATAATATGTTGCCTACATAATCACTAACTATGAAAATAATTGGCGACGAAATTTTTACTCTGGAAACAGTTGGTGACGAAAAAATGATATGTTGCCTACTTTGTCAAGTTCTATAGCTAAAGTTTTACTCTGGAATAAAACTTTGTCAACTTTTTATTGCTAAAGTTTTATTGGTAATCAGAATACCACCTTATTAAATAAAGTTAAAGAAAATCATTAGTTTGGAGATAATATTATTTTCTATAATTTATTTATTTATTTATTGTTTTATTATGTAAATGGTTTGAGTTTATAAGTTTTTTTTTTCTCTTCATCAAGTAAAATAAGCAAACTTATAAGCCTCAGTAGTGTAAAAAAAATCATAAAATTCATTAAAATAGAATTTTACATAAAACATAATTTGTAGTAAAACTGGATAACATGTAAGTGTGCATTTAGATACAATATTTGGTCCAAGGAAAAAGAAAAGAAAAGCCAAAAAAAGTTCTAAGATTCTGCATTTATCTTACATATTTTGAACTATTCTCATCTATGTTATGTCTATTAACATTGTAACCCTTCTCTCGGCCTATCACTGTCGAATCTTGCAAGTTAAGCCATATAATACATGTTTATTATACTATGAGGATTGGTCCGGTACAAATGTAATGGGGCTGGTGGCCTGCACCATTTTCTTGTGAATGCACCATACTCCATTTTTCTTCTGTTTCTAGGAGTTCTAGCAAGCGAACTCAACCATCAGTAAGTATCAATGCAAACTGATTAAGCTTTAAGGGATGAGCAGCAATGACAATTGGATAAGCCCTTGAGCTGCAATGAATAAATAAGGCAACATTAAATTGGAAAGGAATAACATAAATGAAGTAATTGGAATGCAATATTGGATATTACTTATGGTACAATAAAAATGTGTCTATTTCTTTTTCTTCATTAACTCTACCTACTACCATCTAGTCAAGCATCATAAACATGTTAAAAGTAGTTACAATAATATGACAGAGATGTAGACAAGTAGCAAATTATAGAGTTTGCAGTTTCTAGTCTAAGGAAACTACAGACATGAAATTACCTTTCGTTTTAAAAGTTTGCAGTTCAGTTCCAAAAACTGTTCCTAATAATTATATTGACCCGAGTAATAAAAACATCTCTTCAGAAACGTTTCCATTATTTCTGTAAGTCATCACCAAAATAAATAAATAAATAATGACAGAACTATCTAATAATTCAAATTCTTTAACAGAATTTCATGGCTTTCATTAATTCTGCAAGTTAAAGTTTCGCTTATCACATTTTTCAGTTCCTCATCAGGTATCTTAGTCCGAGCATAATCATAAATGACAAAATCCTACATTAATATAGATGGAAGAAAAATTAGAAAAAAGAAAGGTAATGTTCTAATCAGTATTAGTAGACTCCAAAGCTAAGACATAATATATTTTCTAATAATTGAGAAATTTATTTGAACATAATATTTAATATGCGTTTATCTAGTTAAAGTTAAAAATGACGAATGAAAATAAATCTAAATTGATCAAGAAAGAGTAAAAACCTTTGTCGAGTATATATCACCGAAGAAGCAGATTCAATTTGATCTCAAAAGATGTCAAACATCAAAAATAGTCATGAAGATAGTAGTTCTACGGATGTATGAATGAAAGAATTTCCTTGTACACAATGTTCTTAGTACACATGTTGTGTAAAGTGTCAATGTTTGATGGTTTAAGTAAAACTTTTATAGATGTGCTTGTTTTTGCTCTTGATAACGCTACATAAAGCTGACCATGACAGAAAACTAATTCTGGAAGATATAAACCAACGAAATCAAGTGTTTGACCCTGTGCTTTGTTTATTGTCATTGCAAAGCATGACCTAATTGGAAATTGAGTTCTTTTAAATGGAATTGAGTTTCGATCACTTTTGAGAGGTATAAAAGGGATCCTTGGTAAGAAAACATGTTTTCCACAATATTCACTAGTAGTGATTTCAGCAAGAATTACGTTCTTCTCAAATTTTCGACAAGTAAGACGTGTCCCATTGCATAATCCTTCAGAAGGATTGATATTTCGTAATAATATCACAGGACAGTTTACTTTGAGCTTCAATTCATGTGGTGGAATACCATTTGAGGTCAAACTATTCAAGAAATCTTCTTGTAGGAGTTGTTCTGATTTGTCAATTGATTCATCAAAACTATAGTATGTGTAAAATTCACCAGGAATATCTTCAAGCAAAATGTTGTTAATATGGTCAACACATTCGTTTGTAGGCGTAAGAATGACTCGATTTGCCATGAGATGTAAATTATCAGTATATGATTCTATGTTTGGGAAAACATGATGTATTAGATTTTTTAAAGATGTAATTTCATCCTCAAACGGCAAAATTATACTGTTTGGAAGCTGAATGCACTTACAAGTATGTTCCTACTCTGTTCCATTTCCAATTCTAAGCAAGTAATCGCAAAATTTGGGATCTAACTTAGCTCTCATATTTTCAACTAATGGTAGATGTAAATACAAGGGCCATAGATCGGAGAATACTAAGGTAGCTCTCATTATGTCTTCTTTTTTTTCTTTTTGTACGACTGGAAGAACCTGTCGAAAATCTCCTCCGAAAACCACCACTTTACCGCCAAAAGGCATATTACAATCTGTAATATCCCTTAGCATTTTATCTACAGTTTCAATGGCACAACGATTTACCATGGTTGCTTCATCCCAAATTATTAATCTAGACATTTTCAATAAAGTTCCTAAAGGCGATTGCTTGCTAACATTACAACTAATTTCACCAATTGTTTCCAAAGGAATTTTAAATCTTGAATGAGCTGTTCTACCTCCAGGTAATAGAGATGCAGATACTCCGGAAGACGCAGTTGCCAAAGCAATTAAATCTTGAGATCTCACACCAGCTAGGAGTGCTTTATATAAAAAAGTTTTACCTGTCCCACCTGGACCGTCGATAAAGAAAGCACCACTTGATTCCGATCTTACTCTTTCCATAATTGTATCATACGCAAACTGTTGTTTGTCATTTAAAGTTGTTGTATCAGCGTAGTCCCATCGAACATCCAAATTAGTTGTCTCTTCCGCAATCATTTTTCTCAACCTTTCATTCTCATCTATATTTACATTGAATGATACCATTTCATAGTCGTTTATGTTTTTACCCAATGACTCTAAAACAGAGCTGATATCCTCTAAAGCCTGTACTTCAGCAACTACAACGGGTATATTTTCACGTACATAAGCATCAATCATATAAGCTTTGAATTTATCCCACAACAATTTTGGATGATTAGGATTGCAAAGCATAAGGACTGTAGCAAAAAGACGTCTTAAAGAAAATGCATTTCATAAACAATAGCTTCAGATAAACATTCTTCACAATGGTTATCTCCACTTAATAGACCGTGTAGAAATGCAGCTTCTCGATAAGTTGTAGTAGTTACCCCATTTGAAGTTCTTAAATATTGAAATGATGTTGGCCCTCGAATATGATTAAGAAGAATGCGGAGAAAATAACGTTCTCCTTCAGAAGGATTTGCTGTGACAATTCGTCCTATAACAACTTGGTTCTTTCTCGGAGCCCAAATCTTTGTATTTGTATTCCAAACAAAATGTGTAGGGAAATCCCGATATAACAATGTTTGAGCAAACTCGTTTACTTCATTCGTGCGAAAAAATTCTGTCAACATTGTTTTCCTCATATTTTCATTGTCTATAAAAATAGATAAATCATCATTCCCATTGTATGTTACTTGTTGGTGATCTTCAATATGAAGTTGCAAAGAATAAACAATAGGACAAATTTCTGACAAATTGAAAGAAAAAATCCTCCACATAGCTTCAGGTGGAGATATCCATCTAGCAGATTGGTAAGCAGATATTTCGTCAATTTCTTTCTCTGTTTCATTTGTGTCAATTAAAAAATTAATACGATCATGTCCTTTGTATACATATTTGTACAAATATTTTACAGCTTTGATAGAAGAACATACTTCAACATTAATGTGACAGTCAAATTTTGCACTTAAATAAGGATTATATGATACAACCCATTGATTGTTTAACATTTGACCTCTAACTTTAACTGAAATTCCATTATCACGACGCTTATACAACGGGTATGAGTTATGACCGAAGATAGTAGTATTACAATAATCTCTAGGATATTTATTTTTACAACTTCCATTTGCTTCCATACATACATTCTTTGAATTTAGATTTCCACAAGGACCATGCATATTGTGTTTAACAATAACAGAATGAAGATGAGAGCATTTGTTTTTGTCAGGAATTTCACAGGATACTATCTTATCAACATCTTCAGCACAAGAAATTTTGTGGCCACAATTGAAAATTAACAATAGATGTGCATGAGGAAGTCCTCTTTTTTGAAATTCAATCACATATATATGCGCAACAACAAGATCTAAGATATTCTTTTTGTATAAATCATTTTTTAACTCTTCCAATTTTGCTCTAAATACGCGTACAATTAGATCCGATCGATTTTGAACTTCGTCATTATGTCTTAATTCTTGCTTAATCTCTGGCCAATTTGGATTACATGTTATAGTTAAAAATATATCTGGTTTTTCATAACTTTGTACAATAGCCATTGCATCCATATATCTCCTCAACATATCTCTAGGCGCACATGTAAATGATTGTGGTAAAACAAAATTTCTTCCAATTTTGTACCCTCTTGTTTCTCCATTTTGAACACTATCTACAATACCTTGATAAAGTTCAGCACGAATTTGTTTCTGATTATTACGAAAATAGTCTAATCTAGTGGTTTCAATCGTAACATACATATCTACAACATATTGTTGAAAGAGTCTACCACTATGAAGCAATACAGACTTACCTGAAGGTCGAATTTGTAACTTGTACGAATAGTATTCTCGGCAAGAAACCTGAGACCGTTTCTTAGTTCCATTAAGCACTGTATAATGAAAAACCAATTTCAATATTCATTTATAATATTTACATTGGAAAAGTTAGGAAATATACTAAAAGACATATTTGCAAACCTTGATCTTCTTTTTCGATAATTTGAGATGCAGAATTAATTGTGCTAGGAAAAGCATCAACATTGGGCAAATCTTGAGTCTGAATTTTACATCTATCAATGCCTTCATGCCAACCAGATTCCCCATACGGAAAAAGCAAAGGATATTGCAAAGGATCATAACAACCATAATAATAATGAACTTTATGTGAATCATTAGAATGCCCGTATATAGTAATATCACGAATGCGAACATTTGCATTTCTATCATCTTCAATCCATACAGCAGCTACTTGAGACGTTGAAGGAGTATTGAAGACTCTTTGATCAAGTCTTGGGTCACATCTTATATGTATTTGATAGTTATGCAAGTTAGTAATATCACTTAAAGATCTAAAAAATATACTGTATGGATTTATTTTCAAGATTTCAATTAAAATCATTAAAGTAGATTCAATAAAATTTTCTGAAATTTTCATACGATTTTCAAGTTCATTATCTGTATCATAAAAATATAACTGCATATAACAAGGAGCATTATTCTTTGGTAGAAGTTGATTTATATAATGATATACTTGCCCCTGAACTCTAAATGTGTATATACCTCTGTATGCTTTAAAAAGTTCTTTGTCATACTTTACACCAAATGAAGTGAATGCAAAATGGTTATTATATCCCCTTGCAATTTTTTTAAATTCCATACATTTAGGTTCTGTAGAAGTAAACAAGTTGAACAGTTCAGTTGGTGAATCACACATATAAAGCTTAACTTTTCCATCCGAGCAACAAAAGCCTTTACTTTCTTTATAAAATTTCTGTGCACCACAATGTTCACAATATGTACATGTCGGTAATACATATGGAGTAATTGGTACATTCAATAGGGTAGAACTTTTTTGTAATTCAACATTGAAAATATTGACAGCTGCTTCATTTGAAGTAGAAGCTTCCGAATGATGGTGTATTGTAGATTTATGCACATCAGCGACACCTAAATTAGTATTCGCAGTCAACATAGGGTCAACTATCCTTTTGCGATGATCAATGCACCCAGTTCTAACTCGACTTCGCCGATCCTTATGTCTTTGATTTTGTTGTTGACGAATGAAGGCATTGTAGGACTCATTTGTACTTTGAAAAATAGTTTCAGGGTTATCAACATTAGGCTCTTCATCAGTGGACATTTTTGAATTACCTATCAAAAGAATAAGAAAAATTATCAAATAGTTGGAGTCGAAAGTAAACACTATAGGAACTAATTAAGAGAGTAAGAAGTTTAAGTGAGTGAAAAAAAAACTAATGAATTGACATGTTATTTAACATAAAAGGTAAAGAAAGGGCGCGGAGACATGTTTTAAGGGAGTAAAATAAGCTAATGAATTAAATATGTTATTTAACAAGAAAGGAAAAAAAGGCGCAGTGACATGATGTGGGAAACGTGGCTCTTGATGAGAAAAAAAATCGTCATGGAGCCACGACATATGAAGACATGAAGTCTATTTTTTCTAACATGTGTGATCTTCGCCACCCTAACAAAAAAATGTATTCTGATTTTGAACTTGGATAATATAGAGATGTGAGATGTGAAGCAAATTTTTTTCCAAGCAAAATGTGGTATTAGTAGACAATGATTCGATTAATTTATATTGTTCTTTTACCTTTTTAGATAATTGAACAACACAAGGAAGAAAAAGAATACAAATCCCCATGGTACATGCATGTCAACATCTTCACCATTGCGCAAGAAAAAAATAGACATGGATACTGTAAGGTTGTGGGGGTTCGGGGTCAACGATCCTCGAAGAGGATTGACCTGTGCTGTTCAGGTCGCAGGGGTCGAGGGGGTAGCGCCCCTCGTGGGGGTTCGAGGGCGTTCCCCCGAAAAAAAAAGAGACACGGCGTGTCGACTTTTCCATGTATTGTATTTTTTTCAGTCAGTAAAGTAAAATCATATAACAATTGGAATTACAAAAGAGAAATGACTTTGTATTAGATTATTGTTAGCACATTAAAAAAAAGGAAAAAACTGTAAAAAAAAAAAAGACACGGCCGTAGAATTCAGAAACACGGCACTGAAAAATCGGTGTCATGTTCGGTCCATGACACCGAATTTGTCTATGCCATGGCACCAATTTTATCGGCGTCGTGGCCGATTTTCTCGGTGCCCATAGCACCAATTGGCACCGAAAAATTCGGTTCGGCGCCATGACCGAATTTTTCAATGTCCATGGCACCCATGATCGAAAAATTTGGTCAATGGCACTGATTTTTTTTTACACATGCTAACAATTATTTACGACAAAATTGTTTGTATCTTTCATGGCTAAAATAAGTTTTATGCAAAATTCATTATTTCTCTACGCTAAAAGAAACACTACAATTCTTTAACTCTCATGTGTTGCTTTGCTTTAGTGATACGATATCTCTGCACGATGGATTTTTTTCAAGTGCACAATTAGAAAAATGACACCGTGTCTCGGCTCTAGCATTTTTTCCCATCGCGCACCATTTTTTCCCCTTTTCTTGTGTCCGCGATGTGTGGAAGATTTTTTTTAAAGTGCACAAGTGCAATCACTTGTGTTGGAAAAATAGATTTCATATGTCGTGGTCGCGCCTTTTTTCTCTTTTCTATTAAATAACATGTTTAATTGATTATATTTTTTCACTCGAAAACGTGTTTTTGCGCCCTTTTTTTTCCTTTTATGTTAAAAAAAATATGATGTCTTCGCGATGTGCGGTGATATTTTTTTAAGTACACAATTAGAAAAATAGACTCCATGTCTCGGCTCTAGCCTTTTTTTTCCATCGCGGGCCCTAACGTGGAGTCATTTTTCTAATTGTGTACTTAAAAAATCCCACCGTACAGAGACATCGTATTTGACATAAAAGGAAAAAAAGGGCACAAAGACACGTTTTAAGGAAGTGAAAAAAGATAATGAATTAAACATGTTATTTAACAGAAAAGGAAAAAAAAAAAAAGGCCCGCAATGGAAAAAAAAGGCTAGAGCCGAGACACGGTCTTTTTTCTAATTGTGCACTTAAAAAAATCTCACCGCACATCGCAGAGACATCATATTTTCTTAACATAAAAGGAAAAAAAAGGGTGCAAATACACGTTTTCAAGGGAAAAAAAACAATGAATTAAACATATTATTTAAAAAAGGGCGCGCGATAAAAAAAGATGTTGAAGTTGAGATATATAGTCATTTTTCTAATTGTGCACTTAAAAAAAATCACATCGTACAAAGACATCGTATGTGACATAAAAGGAAAAAAAGGGCACACAGATACGTTTTAAGGAAGTGAAAAAAGATAATGAATTAAACATGTTATTTAACAGAAACGAGAAAAAAAAGGACGCGCGATGGAAAAAAAGGCTAGAGCCGAGACACACAGTTTATTTTTCTAATTGTATACTTAAAAAAAGTCTCACCGCATATCGCGGAGATATCGTATTTTTTTTAACATAAAAGGGGAAAAAAGAGCGCAAAGACACGTTTTCGAGTAAGGAAAAAAGATAATGTATTAAACATGTTATTTAATAGAAAAGGAAAAAAAAAGGTACGGTCATGACATACAAAGCCTATTTTCCCAACACAAGTGATTGCACTTGTGCACTCAAAAATAAAATCCTCTGCACATCGCAAAGATGAGAAAAGGGGAAAAAAGGGCGCGCTATAGAAAAAAGATGCTGGAGTTGAGACACGGAGTCATTTAATTGTGCACTTAATAAAAATCACACCGTGTAAAGACATCGTATGTAACATAAAAGGAAAAAATGGTACAAAGACACGTTTTAAGGAAGTGAAAAAAGATAATGAATTAAACATGTTATTTAACAGAAAAGGGAAAAAAAATGTTAGAGTCAAGACACGGAGTCTATTTTTCTAATTGTGCACTTTTAAAAAATCTCACAGCACATGGCGAAGACATCATATTTTTTTTAACATAAAAGGAAACAAAGGGCGCAACGACATGTTTTCGAGTGAAAAAAGATAATGAAGTAAACATGTTATTTAATAGAAAAGGGAAAAAAAAAACCACGACCATGACACATGAATCCTATTTTCCCAAGACAAGTGATTGCACTTGTGCACTTTAAAAAAAATCGCGGACACCAAGGAAACACTGTGGCAGCCATATGCGGACAGCACACGGTGTCTCTGAATTATTCGGAGACATCGTGTGTGTGTCTCTGAATAATTCGGAGATACCATGCACACGGTGTCTCCGAATTATTCAGCGACAACGTGTGTGTGTCTCCGAATAATTCGGAGACATCGCGCACACGGTGTCTCCGAATTATTCGGCGACATCGCGCACACGGTGTCTCCGAATTATTCGGCGACACCGTGTGTGTGTCGCCGAATAATTCGGAGACAACGTGTGTGTCTCCAAATAATTCGATGTCACCGTGCACACAGTGTCTCCAAATTATTCGGCGACAACGTGTGTGTCTCCGAATAATTAGGAGACACCGTGTGAGTGTCTCCGAATAATTCGGAGATATCGCGCACACGGTGTCTCCGAATTATTCGGCGACACCGTATATGTGTCGCCGAATAATTCGGAGACACCGTGTGTCTCCAAATAATTTGGTGTCACCGTCCACACGGTGTCTCCGAATTATTCGGCGATACCATGTGTGTGTCTCCGAATAATTCGGTCTTACCGTGCACACGGTGTCTCCGAATTATTCGGTGACACACTGAGGCTAATTCAGAAACACCATGTGTGTGTCGTCGAATAATTCGGAGACACCATGTGTATGTCTCCTAATAATTCGGTGTCACCGTGCACACGATGTTTCCGAATTATTCGACGACACTGTGTGTGTGTGTCGTTGAATAATTTGGAGATACCGTGTGTGTGTCTTCGAATATTTCGGTGTCACCGTGCACACGGTGTCTCCGAATTATTCGGCGATACCCTGTGTGTCTTCGAATAATTCGGTGTCGCCGTGCACACGGTGTCTCCGTATTATTCAACAAAAATAGATATCACGGTAGATACCAAATAGTCAACAAAAATGGCTGGCTACTGTAGAAAAACCAACAGGGAGGAACCAGTTCAAATGTGAAATGGAGGGTGCACAAATGAATAGTGATTTTGCTATCCTCTCTTTTAATATAGTAGTGATGAGGGATTTTAAAAGAGAGTGAGTTTTGAATTAAATGCATTCCAAGTATTTCAATCTTCAATTGAAAAAAATAATATAATAATTGGGAGGGAAACTAGTTAAAATAAAAGATAGAAAAAAACAATAAACATTTTTTCCGAGCACTAAAATTAAGCCCAAAATTAAGCCCTTGTTTGGGCTCCATTTTAATGAGATTTTGGGCAAATATATTTTGAAATAATAATTTTTTGAAGAATATATAGATTTATATTTAATATTATTTTATTGAAAATTGTGTAATTAAAAATGAAAAAAAAATGCATTAAATTAAAATAGAGCCCAAACAGGGGCTAAGTGTTAATATAAAGAGCTTGTTGAAGTACTTAGAATTGTTTGCTCTCTAACGCTCTCTTAATTGTAAAATATGTTCTTTAAAAATAAAGAGTCCCTTGAAAATGCTATAATAGTTCCCAATACACATTGAGTAGAATGAAGAAAAAGGTTACAGCACCACAGCCAAATTATTGGAAAAGGCTCATGGATAAAAATGTTACGGAACCACAACCAAATTATTTGGAAGAGGGTCCATCAGGTAGTTGTATCTTGTATGATCATCAGAGGAGAAGAAATCAAGCAAGGGAAAGGAAAAATATTTTCTTGCACATAGAACATTAGAGGAAAAGAAACCTACTACGGGAAAGGGAAAAAAATTTATGGCAGAGAACAGTTGTGACATGCTGAGTTAACCAAAAAAAAGTTTATACAAGAAACGTCCGAACATATTAATTACTAAAAACAGCATGAAACAAGATTAAGCAGCAAATAAACCGAACCTTGCTAAGCCCCACGTCAACAAGCGTCCCTATAGAACATTGATCTTGATTTTTCAGTGTAATACTTAGATAAAATAAATATATCAAAAGTTCAAAAAGAATGTACAAGATCATATAGCTAGGTAAACCTACTTATTAGTAACTTCTTTTATAAAATGTAACAGTTCAAACAAGCTCATGCGAAGCTACGAGTTAGTAATTTTTCATGTCAACATGATACAACCACTATGATGTAAAATCCATACTAAATTCTCCATGAACATTCCTCTAAATAATCATTCACGTCACAATTAAAGTATATTGATTTTGAAAACATAAGGGGCAGATAGAACCATTCAGAAACCTAACAAAAGACTTTGTCGACTTTCAAAAGAGAATTCCCTCTCATTGAGTAGATATTGTAATGCTATTGAAGTGAATAGACTCCAAGGTAGAGTGTAATTAAAGCTAGAGAAATGTCAATGCCATAAAGCTATGACCAAAACTCGAAAAAAAAAAAAAAAAAAAGGAAGCTAGAATTATATATAATATAAGATAACTTTAAAGTATAAAATATAAAGATGGATTAATTTTAGAAGCAAAGTCAGAGGCATCAGCCAAAATATTGTCGACATGAAACTTACCTGAAGTTCCGCGATCAAGTGTAAACCATCATATGCCTAAACTTTGCTCCAACCATATAAATCAACAATAAGCATGCATGGTAAACTACTCTAGGTGCAAAGTCAGTGGTGTCAGCGATGTGCAACTTGTTGAAGTTCAGTGATCAAGTGAAAACATCGCGTGCCAAATGCTGCACATCTTATAAATGCTACATAAATATATATACTTGAATAATGTGTGTGTGTGTGTGTGTGTGAATATCACATAAAGACATGTCTCTGTGTGTGTTCATGGCAAAAACTTAAATACAGACAAGGCATAACAACCATACTAAGTTCTTGACACATTTCCAACTGGCATGGAAGTCATGGCATCTACAATTCAATAGTCAACAGAAAAGTTTACCTAAAGTTTAGTGATCAAGTGTAAGCAGTCAAACAGGTTGGGCCATCCAACCCGATAGTTCCATCTTTATTTATTTATTTACTTCTTCAAAAGTAACAATAAAAAGGAAATGCCGAAGCCCGCCTTACGCCTCTAATATTTAAAGAATGCTTGTTCAGATAGTATTTTAGACGTGTAAGCCTAGAGGTGCAGTGAAAATCATCAACATGAACCAATAAAATAATTCAAAGAAAAAGAGGTATTTAAATAGCAAACATAAGCTTGTATAAACTATTAACCATTTTTGAAAACTCGGTATAAAACAATTAAACAAAATCAGTGCACATGAATAACTACAACGACAATAGGTTTTGGGTTCTACCTTCCCTGTATGAAGCCCATTCATGCTTACGCAAATGGTGTGGGGCATCGAGGGGGGGCAATAGACCTTGCAAAAAAACAAGAACAAAGAATAAATCGAGTATTAGCTCGGATATATTACTTTCATGCAGATTAGAAAACCACCACAAATCTTAAACTGTTATGCTTAGGGAAAAGACCTTTCCTCAGATACTGTGGTCATTGTTTAAAAAAGCGGTAGTGAGGCGCGCCTCATCGTGAGGCGCATATAGTATGGCGCGCGCCTCATTTAAAATTTGATTTTTCAATTATATGAAAATAAATCAGAAAGGACCCTTCTTAAAAAAGAAGGGTCATTTAAAAATGAATTTTGAGTTCAAAAAAAACAATAAAATGAGGTTACATTGCAATTGGTGCATGAGGAAGATGATTTTGAAAAAATTGAGAGTAGCGAAGATGAAGATGATGGGGAAATTAGATTTGATGATGATTCCATTAACGATGCTAGTAATAGTGATGATAGTGCATACTATTAGGCTTTTTTTTAGTTTAAGCAGCTTCTTTTTTCCATTGCAAATGGAGTGATTTCTAACTTCTATAATGTTAAACGTCTTCTTTCTTTAGGTAGACTATATCTCAATATGTTAATGGCTATATATTCTATTTACTATATGCTCCAACTTTGGTTTCTCTGTATTTTTATATTATTTTATAATTATTTTACTTAGATTTTTTATTTTTTGTGAGGCGCAATCCGCGGCTTACGCCTCGCCTCATAAAGAAAAACTCCTTCAGTACTTAGTTTCGCCTTTTTAAACCTTGACTGTGGTGTCGCGAGATAGATCGAGATTCTGATAAGAAAAGCAGCACCAGTCTCATCCTCATTTGTATTGTTCTCCACCATATCAGTTGAATCATCCTCCAATGTGAGTGTTGTCAAATACAACAACCTGTTTAAACAAGCACAAAAGCCTACAGACGATTTCTTTGTTACATAAACAAATTCATCAGCTAATTACATATCTAATATCCATACACGTGATATGACAGGCACCCACAGATACCTAAATTGCTTAAACCATAACCATGACAAGAATTGCAACTTATGAAGCCATTACACATTAAAGGCTAACCACCCATCTTCAAGTGAGTTTTATGAGCTGGTCAAAAACTCAAGGATTAAGGGGGATGAACTGTTCAAAGAACCTACGATAAATTTCTATCATTCTTTACTAAGCTTCTGATAAGCAACAACAAATTTTCCAAGTGATCCCAACTCACAAAAGTCCACCCTTAATAAAATTCATAAAGAAGAGTAACATATACCAACAAAGATTAGTCCTTTCCACTAATAAACTCATGTTAATAGAAGTAACTATAAAAAGGAACCTCATCGATTCAAAAAAGCAATCTGACCAGCCAACAGTTAGGGAAAAAATGAACATTAGCAGAGATCAATGAACAAAGAACTTCAGCTAGAACCTAAAGACCAAAAAAAAAAAGCAAGTTGTTATATGATAATTCAAAACAAGTAAATAACCCAGTTCAAAGTAAACAACTGAAAAACTCTAATTAATTAGTTTCAGTTTCAGTCTTTTCCTCGTATTCTCAAATTATGAAACACTTAACACGCAACAATTTCTTCTATTGAAAATCTTGCACTTTGTTATCTCATATCTCAAACTAAATACAAATCTCATCACAAGAAACTTTAAAATAACGAATTCAAAGATTTAGTATTTTGCTTACATTGTCCAATTATCAAACACTTCACAGACAGGAGATCTCTTTCCTAGGAAAAACGACGCATTTAGTTTTCTACTGCAACAGAAAAGCCAAAACCTTTGCATTATTTGATTCAAAGTTCCACACTTTTTCACGTATAGCCCAACCAACTAACAATACACCACTACATACAAACCAGAACCTTCCCATTTCTTAAAAAACAAAACAAAACAAAAACAATTTTCACAGGAACGGGACAAATAGAAAGTACCCGGGTCGCGAGTTCAAAGGACTGAGCGTTATCGACAATGGACCCAGGAACAGCAATGCTTACGGTGGGCATTTCATTTTGTAAAGATAAGGTGTCGTTTTTCCGTTCTCTCTCTTTTCTCTGTGTTTCTTCTTTTTTGACTGCTTCTCGTGAGATTCAGAATCGCCGTTTGCAATGGACACATCATCTTGTGCTCCTTTGTTGGTTCTTCTTCAATTTCTCTACTTTTTTTCTTCGCCATTGTTCAATCTAATCTTGAGTTTCGAATTGATAGGTTTTTTTTATTTTTTAGGGTTTTAGAGAAGGGACATCAACAGTATTACATACACTAGTAGTTGCGCAGTTTTTAGTAAAACTCTATGTTAGTCACTTATTTTTATTTTGCTTTAAGTTAGTCACTAAATTTAGATTTTATTGCAGGTTGGTCCATTCTATATTTAACTAATTAGCCCCTTTTTGAGCTTCATTATCCAAACTCATTTTTAACAACAAACTCTTTCAATAAAATAATCTTGCACGTAACCCCAGAATTACTCTCAATTTTTTAACTACACATTCTAAAAAATTACTATTACATAATTCATCTTTCACAAATAATGGGGCTCAAATAATGTGACATGACAAAATTAATTATTTGTCAATTAAGCTACCTGGTCATCGTGTTAGTTTTTTGTTAGTCTAAGGGTCAGTTAGATTGTAAAAATGGAATTTGGGTGGGAAGAATATGAATTACAGGGAATTGAATTGCCTAGAATTTGTTTTACTGTAAATTATAATTAATTTTGTTTGATTGATATAATTTTCCACCTAAAAAATATTGAAAGTTTAGTGTCCGTTTGGCTTCGTTTTTCATGTAAATTGTCCATTAAAATGATAATTTTTTTACCATTAGATTTAGAATTTTTTTCAATTGCCAAAAAAATTACCATACCGAATATCATCTGCTTGGCTTTGTTTTGCATGAAAATTGTTAATAAAAGTGATAATTTTTTTACAATTGTGTCATAATTTTTTTCAATTGCCAAAAAAAAACTGAAAAATCAATTTTCACCAAACTGGTGTAAATTGATTTTCCACAAAACCAAAGAAAATGTAAGCATGTGAGCCAAACCAAGAAAATGAATTTCATAGGAAAAAAAGTGTATCAAACAATGCAAAAGTGGAAGTTGGAATTTGTTTTCCATTTTTCATGAAAAATAATAGCCAATCAAACATATAGGGGTGGCAAAAAAGCTCGACGGCTCGGGCTCGGGCCGGAAAAAGCCAGAGCCAAGCCCGGCTTGGGCTCGGTTATACCGAGCCAAAGCTCGGGCCGAGTTCGATTTTGGGGAGTTGGCTCGAGCCCGGGCCGACCCATGCCCCGGGCGAGCCATCCCTTAAAAAAAATTTAAAAAAAAAATTTGTGCCTGCAAAGGCAGCTAAGGCAGTTTACTGCCTTTGCAAGCAGGCTGCATTACATTAATATTATTTTTTTAAAAAAAATCGAGTCGACTGGCCCGCTAAGGCCCGGGTCAAAGCTCGGGTCAAGCCTCATTTTTTTTATCGGACTCGGCTCGGATCCAAAAAAACTCGGTTCAATAATGCTCAAGCCAAGCCCGAACTTTTTTTTTTTGTCGGGCTCGGCTCGTTGCCACACCTACAAACAGAGCCTAACTCTGAAAATATGTAGAGTGGCAAAAGAAAAATTTAAGTCCAATGACCAACTTAAAACAAAGTTTATATTTTAATAAAGTTTAGGAGTGACCAAAGCAATAAGGCTCTATTTGATTACAACGAATTCCATGGAAAATGTCACATCCGAAAAAAAAAAACGAATTCCAGTTTGATCGTTTGATTGCAAAGTGCAAATAGAAATCGAATTCCAAGGTACAATCATTTTAAGATGCATTTTCTTTGTTTTCATAGAAAACGAATTATTATGGGTTTGGTGGGTTTTATTTTCTAACTAACATAGAATTGGAATTCTTTTACACATTTGCTTATCAAACGAACCCAAGAGAAATGAAAACTAAGCATTTAACAAATTTATAAATAGGAATAGTAAGAGAATATTAGATAGATAATAATTAATAATTTAAAATGTGTAGTTGAAATTAATGTTTAACTTAAGTTGAATTTATAAATCAATATATAAATGTAATTCAAACAAAGGTTTCTTGTAAGAAACTTAGTGACGTGAACCCGCATAGCGATGGGGACTACGGAACCCACGGGAGATTGAATCCAACCCAAGAAAACTCAAGACAAATAAAGTTTATGGATTTTGATCCAAAAAATAATGAACCAAACAACCGACGCAATCACAAATGGATATGACGACCTTTTGGCTATACAATTTAAGAATTCAAACCTGGAAAAGTTCGATTCAATAAATAACTGAATCAAGAAACCTAGACAATTACAAAAATATCTCGACCCCGTGATTACAAAATCTACGAACCTCACTTAGATTGTTGAACGCTACAAAGATTATTCATGTTTGATAAGTTCGATAAATTTGTCCATGAAGAACAAAGAATAAAGCAAAACGCCTCTCAATTTAATTTCATAATGTCTTTCTTAGTTTACAATTAAAGAAATAACGCACATTTATACTAAAATCCTAAGACCTAGTTTAACATGGAAATAACTCCAAAAGATTACAAAAATATAATAAAATCCTAATTAAAACGAAATTAACTTGAAAATATTACCAAAAATATGTTATAGATAAAATCCTAACTGAATAAGGAAACTCGGATTTTCTATGCAGCCGCATGGTATGTCTACTTGAAGTCGCATAGAACAGCTTCAGGCCTCCACTTTGCTCTCGGTATGCTTGGTTGTGATCGCATGGGTTTCACAACTATGCGATAGCATAATTATGACTTTTCAGCCCATTCGCCCTTTGGTTGCATTAGTTCTTCCTAGCGGTTTCTCCTTCCAACACACTTCAATTCTTGAATAATCGGCACCCCCTTAGATCATATCACTTAGGGTGTGTTTGATCGATATTATTGAGGAAAGAATGTATTTTAAATAGTGATATAATGGGAAATATGTGGTTAAAAAATAAGGAAAAGCTATTGGTGTGATGGAAAATATTATTTTATTGAAAATGAGTTTTGAAAAAATGTGTGTCAAATATGGACTTAATCTCTACTTATATATAATTTATAAATTCAATTGACATTAAATTTTATTTTTTAGTCACACATTCATAATTGCTACCCTAAACCTTTCTGAAAATCCCGTGAGTTGCCTAATCACTACAATATAAAATAGGCAAAAATTTGGCATGCCACGTGTCACGATTTTCCATCGTCATCGTCGTGATTCCTTTTTTTTGCCATCAACATTTCCCCCGACATGCACTTTCTCCATTTTTCCGTGCCTGCATGGAGAAGTTTTTTTTTTTTACACATTTTCTTCCTTTTAGCTATTGGCATTTTAAAGCGATCAAACTCAGACAAATTATATAATATTTGATTTAAAACAAAAGAATTCAACATTTTCCAAGGAACGCCCAAACAAATTATAGTTTCGCTAAAATTTCGAATTCAAATTCACCGGATGGGCACAGAAGTGATGGCATTACACACGGCGCAATACACATTTGTTGCTCCATTCGGGTATATAAGAAGGCTCTTACACTCATTGCACACTATCTGGCTCTGCATTCCTGGAAGCATTTCTTAAGTCTATCATACCACGTTTTTAACAAAAAGCTCATGTTGTAAACAATAGGGGTGTTGCAGAATATCTTCGAGCACTGGTTGCCACCAATGTCATTGCTAAATACTTGTGTGATGAACAATCAGGGAAACCTTCAAGTCTTCCTTCTCTGGTACTGGATTGTGCATTTTTCTTTTCTCAGATGTCTAATTTCTCAATGGACACGAATAGTATATCTATTAATTATATACCATTTTTACTGTACACACACACACACACACACACACACTCACACTCACTTGGAAAGACAATTTCATTGAAGTTCAATAAGTTAGAAAATAATAATTTATGCATATTTCTTTTTTCTTTTGTTTCCTGTCAATTTTCACGCCATACTTGTCAATTGTTCTTGTTCTCATCATGGTGAATATCAATTTTCATGCCATACATGTATGCTTTGATGTGGATATTACAGTGTGCTTGGGTGAGGGCATTGATTAACTTCCAAAGTATTGAAGGCAATTGCAGAGTGCATTGCTAAGTCTATTGATATTTTGTTTACTACAGTTCTATGGTTATTCTTGTTACTAAAAACTTTTAATTTAATATTGGTGTGTTGGCTTTGCTAGGGCAATGAGTGGCTCATCTTCTTTTAAGGAAGCTTTGGCTACCAGATTATCTCTTTGCCTTCAAAGTACAAATCTTTGTTTGTAACAAATACATATTTTTGTCTATTTTTTAGTAACATCTTAAGGGTACTTTGTACAAGAAATATTAGCATATAATCAAGTATCTCCTTATTTGTCAAGATTTTTAAGGACATTATCAATAAAATTCCTAACGAATGAGATATGTTGTATTCTTTTATTACCTGTTTGAATGCATGGAAGACAAATATTGAGGTGATGGATATAAAAATAGTACTTGCTAGTACTATTGCTATACTTGCGTGTATAATTCTTTTTGTTTACTATTTGAATCATTTTGAACTTACACTTTTCTTGTTGCTCTGTGCACTGAAGCTGCACTCCAATGCATCATAGAGAAAATGGACAACATTGATTTGGAAGAAGATTCTATTCACACTAAGACACAACTCCATGACTGTTACCAATGAGCACTTCCAGACTGCTCTAGGAACAAGCAGGGGCGGACGCAGACTTTTTATATTGGGGGGGCACAATCAAACTTTCAAAAAATAACGAAAAATTAAAGTAAGACATATTTTATTACAATTGTTCTCTACGTGTTCTCATATTTTGATAACGTTCCATAATTACATCATTTTCAATCTTATCAAATACATCTTTCTCGATATATGCAATCAAACAATCATTCAACCATTGATCTCCAATTCGATTGCGCAATCGATTTTTGACATAAGTCATCGCAGAAAATGATCTCTCGACTGTAGCAGTAGCAACGGGAAGAACTAAGGCTAATGTCACAAGCTTATAAACCAATGGATACACTTCGTGTTTCTTCGTAGCAACCAACTTCTGTGCAAGATCACTAATGCCTTGTAATCCTTCAAAATCTTCGGATGTACGCATGTCAAGAATATATGTATCTAATTGATCATCAAGTTCTGAGATATCTCCTGCGTCAAAATCTGTCGGATAATACCGACATAGTCGAATCACTTTGTTCTTGTCAAAAACATCAAATGAGTTATGTGGAGCCAAACAAGCAACACAAATGAGCAAGTCACTATTTACCTCAGAAAAACGATCATTCAACTCCTGAAGTTGCATATCTATGATAGCATAAAACATTTCCACACGATAATGATGCAAATTTGTCACTGTCTCACGCCGGGAACGACCTATAGTTATGAACTTATCATCCATATTGGGAACATTGATCTCATGAGCTTCACAAAACAAACAAACAATTTCAAGAAAAGACTCCCATCCATCATCCCTCATCATTTGGAGTTGTAATTTACACAATTGCACCAATCTCATGGCGTTGACAATATCCTGATCTTTTTGTTGTAATGCTTTCGACAATTCATTTGAAATCCCCAAAACCTTTTTCATGAGATGTAGATTAAATGCAAATTCAAATTTTAACATCAACTCAAGTGAAATACAAGCATCACCTCTTGTTCCGGTACTTGTAGTGTCGGTCGCAATCATCTCAACAACGTCGACTACGGTTGAAAACATGAGAATCAAGTTAATTAAACAACCATAGTGAGAGCCCCAACGTGTATCACCGGGACGTTGAAGAGTAGTTTCTTGATTGAGACCTTGTCCACTTGATAATTCACCAACACTGAGTGATTCAATAACTTTCAACCTTTGCTTCTCTCGAATAAGATCACTCCGCTTAGCCGATCCATCAACAATATTCACCAATCTATGTACTGTAGTGAAAAAAGTTTCAATCTTCGGATGTTTTTGTGCCACAGCTACAAGAGCTAATTGAAGTTGATGAGCAAAGCAATGAATATAGTATGCACTTGGGTTTTCTTTCAAAATAAGTGTTTTGACGCCATTATACTCACCTCGCATGTTACTAGCTCCATCATATCCTTGACCTCGCAAATTAGATATACTTAAGCCCCACGTTGAGAAGAATTGATCAATTGCACCCTTAATTGAGATAGCTGTGGTACTTGAAACATGCTGGACACCAACAAAATGTTCAAATACATGCCCATTCTTCACATAACGAATGACAATCGACATCTGCTCCTTAACTGAAATGTCTCGAGATTCATCAACTAAAATTGAAAAGAAACTATCACGAACATCTTTCATAATCACATTTAAACATTCAGAAGCAATAGCACTCACAATATCTTTCTGCACTCGTGGTGATGTCAATTTGCAATTCTCAGGTGCATTCGTCAAAGCAACGGCCTTAATCTCAGCATTATGATCACACAACCAATGTAGTAGTTCAAGAAAGTTTCCTTGGTTGTTTGAATCTTCAGATTCATCATGTCCTCGAAAAGCCATACCTTGTCGTAGAAGAAATCGAACACAATCAATTGACGCACTCAATCGAATTCTATAATCTGTTCGAGCTTGATTAGATTGCTTAACGAGACATGATCGAATACTTTGCTCTTGATTCTTGAACGATTCATATTGAACTCGAGCCTGATTGTGTGCACTACTTGATGCCCCAACATGTTTTCTAAGAAGTTCTTTCTTTTTCCAATTTGAAAATCCATCATTAAGAAAAGAACAATCACTCGAACTGAAAAGATAGCAGTAAAAACAAAAAACTGCATCTTTTGCTACACTATATTCCAACCAAGTAGGATATTCATCATACCATGAAACACAAAATCGTCTATCTTTGTTACCCATTCTTGTGGATGGAAATGCATGAATGCGAGGCTGGCAAGGACCCTTTTGCACATATGCTCTTCGAATCACGTCTCGAACATTAACATCATAATTCTGTATTGGAACTCTCAATCCAGGATCAACAATAAGATTTGCAACATCAACATCCCCAGCTTTCTCAACATCCCCAACTTCTCCAACATCCCCAACTTCTCCAACATCAACATCATTTTCATCTCGAACATTCCTTTCATCGGTATTTTGCTCATCACGAGAAATCATAGATTTACGTTTAAAGTATTTTTCCATAACTGATACAAAAATAAAATAAAAATCAATCATGTTAGAAGTCCCTAAAATAAAAATCAATCATGTTGGAGATTTTAATGAAAAGATTAAACATAACCCGCATTGATGAAACCAAGGAATCTCTTCTAATGGGTTCAACGAGGATTAACCTTAACTACTAGTCTACTACCCCAAATCAAATGTCCAGACTCCAAATCCTAATCTCACAATTGGTGTAGGGCGGCACTTAGATGTTTCAACACAGACAAAACTGACCATTCTCCTACAATCAATCATCAATGGATCTCATAAAATTGGTGATGCACTTCAAATTTAGGAATTCATACAAAAATGAAAAATCCCTATATCCATAAATCAAAATGTAAACAAGCAAGACAGATAATATTCAAAATCCAACATCAAAATCCAACATTAATACTCAAAATCCAACATCAATATTCAAAATTCCTCCAACATCAATAGTCAAAATCCAACATCAATACTCAAATTCCAACATCAATATTAAAAATCCCTCCAACATCAATACTCAACAAGACAACAATCAAAATCCGACATTAAAATTCAAAATCCCTAAAACAATCGGTAGGCACTGGCAGTCGGAACTCGGAAGTTACCTGTCACCGGAGCAGGCGAGCTGCAAGCAGCGTCTCCAGGATGTGCAGGCGCCGGCGGGGAGATCTCAGCTGCTCAGAGAGGAGGAGGCTCAGGAGGGAGAGCTGGAACGGAGGCGCGGAGCTGGGAGAGACTGAGACGAGTCGACAGACAGTGCTGGAGCTACTGCTGGAACGGGGGGCTGTCTGGCTGAGTGCGGTGTGTGTGTGTCGGCGTGTGGTGTGGCCGGTGGGAGTTGGATGGTGGGAGAGAATGAGAGCAGGGGCTCGGTGCGATTTTGGAGAGATGAGGGTCGAGACTCGAGAGTTAGACAGTGTATTTGCAGACTGCAGTGTCTATTTCCTTTGAATAAATTATAATAATAATAATAATAAAAAAAAAATTCAAAACCTAGTGGGGCACGTGCCCCACTAGGCCCTACTGTAGAGCCGCCCCTGGGAACAAGCAACACAGACTCTTTGTGGGAGATTGTAAGTGAATTTTGGCTGCAATATATATATCTTGCTTCATATTTGTCTCTTTATGTTTGTTGTCAGTTTTGACATGAGATTTTGGCATGAGATTATCATGTGAAATTGCAAGCTATATATATAATAAAAGTATATAAATATTAAAATCGTCCACTTATTTTATAGAAAAGAACTACATTACTACGATGTTGACATCGTTAAATTTAATAACATTGGATCCAAAATATTATAAGTTTATACCATACATAACTAACTTCAATAAATAAATTGATATGATCTGGGACATATAATCACTTGATCAGGTCACACGAGTCAATGGTTCAAGCAATGGAGATCAAATGGATGAAGTTGACAAGCCAAGATTCAAGTTTGGTGAAAGACTCGGGAGTCGAAACGAGTTAGATTCAAGGTTTGGAAAATATTTAGAAATAAAACAAGTAGAATGGATTAAAATAGGCATAACTCCCAGCTCATGTGTCGAATTTTCGCCCATGAGTACAATCCAGAATCATCACGAAATTCTGCACAAGACTATGCGGGCGCATGGTACCTTTGGACTTGTGGTCACACAGAAACATGCCAAGAATAAGTTGACGAAAAACGAGAATTTTATCTTTTTTGGTAGTTTCCTAGTTTGACTTAAATACCATCTTTCTAACATCTTTTGTGTTCTATTTGAATTAAGCACGAGATTATCTAACTAAATTAGAGTTTTTCATATTTTCGTACAAATAAGATCTTATCATTCATTGTAAAAAGACTTTTGACATGAATATGAAATTGAGAATTTCTCTCTAATGGTTATTGAATGAATTATCGAACTTATCAAATATTGTTATATTTGTGGCGTTCAACCCTTAGAACTTATCAAAGGATTAGGCACCCTTTGTGGCGTTCACAAATCAATGTTCGTTGGTTTTGTAATCAAGAGGTTATTCAAACTTTGTTTTTGTTTGGTTGATTGGTTCAATAATTTACGAGTCGAAATTCTTCCGTTTACAACCTGAATTTGGGGTTTCCCAGCGTTTTCAATTAATTTTGCGATTTCCAAGCTAATTCCACCCCAAGTTCGTGTAATTTGGTATCAGAATTTGGGCTCCAGATTCAAGTTCTATCTTTTCTTTTGTTTTGAGTATTTTGTTTTTTTTCTTCATGTTCTTTGTGTCCGTCGTAAATTTTGAGTCTTTGATCCAAAAAATTTCAAAAAAAAAGTCAAAAGTTATTTTTGGGCTAATCTATCATCAAAATCAACTCTCATTTCTTTTGTCAGTCGTAGTTGAATTTCAAGCTAAAAAAACGTTTTTTTTACTATTCACACAAACTTGGGAGCATGATCACCGTGAAAATCGAAAAATTAATTGAAAACGTCGAGAAAGCACAAATTCAAGTTATAGACTATAAAATCTCAACCCGCAAATTATTGAACCAAGCAACCAAACAAAAACGAATTTTGAATGACATCTTGATTACAAAACCAACGAACCTCGATTTGCAAATGCCACAAAAGGTGCCTAATATTTTGATATGTTCTGACGAATGGAAAAATGTCAACTGTTGCTCTGTAAAAACTCTAACAACCACAGCCTGTACACGTAGCAAAGCCCTTTCATCTTTGCAAGAACTATGAATTTTTACTCCAAGAGCCTCCTTTGACTTGAATGATATATCTACATTGAAGGTCTACTTTTCTAAACTAGAATTGTACAATTATTAGCTGAAGTTTGGCGTATTCCGCACTCTGCGAGATGGGGAATTTGATATGTTTCGTGTATTGTAATAAATGAACACATGCTATATAAGTCAATAAAGCCTACATTTATAAAATTACCATAAAAAGCTTTGATAATTGCAATAAGAATATTGTTAAAGGTTATAGAGAATGGTGACGAAAGAATGTGGGGTTAAAATGAGTTTACATAATATGAATTTTAAAGAATTTGTACCAAACAGTGGCTTAATCTGTCATTAGGCCCCTATTTGGTTTTGCTAAAAAATAATATTTTTAGTAAATTTTAATAAAAATTATGAAATTTGTGGTTCAAAAGTTATAGATATCATAAAACTTGTGATTAAAAATAATTGTTAACTTTGCTTTAAATTATTATCAATTGTTTTAGCTGAACCGAATAGGGTCGAATATCATTACTCTTTATTGCTAGGTCTTATTTTCAAGCTTTCGAATTAGGTTGTGTTTGTACTTTTGACTCGTTGATCAATCTCATTTGATTCTTTTTCTAATCGAGAAATAGATGTAAGAAAGTATCTATGCATTATTTTGTAACGAAGCTTCTATAAATATTCGAAAGAACTATGAATTTGATGGTCAAAAGCTTCATCTTTGGCTTTTCCCCTTGAGTAATTTCCACTTACCGCCACCAACCTTCATGGTGCCCTTTATTCCATTTTTTTTTTTGGTCACCGACGAATGGAAAAATGTCAACTGCTGCTCTATAAAAACCCTAAGAACCACAGCCTATATACGTAGCAAAGCCCTTTCCTCTTCGCAAGAACTATGAATTTTTACTCCAATAGCCTCCTTTGACTTGAATTATATATCTATATTGAAGGTCTACTTTTCTAAACTAGACTTGCACAATTATTAGCTGAAGTTTGGCGTATTCCGCACTGTGCGAGATGGGGAATCTGATATGTTTTGTGTCACCAAAATATTGTTAGGCTGTGTGTGGGCTAGAATACCATGATTTGTTGTAGGTTGCTGTCACTCCGCATGTGTGGTATCAGAGCCATGTTGTTATCTTACTTCATATTATGATAATTTATGGTTGCTAAGTACTGGAAGAAATTAAAGAAGAACGTCTTTTAATCATGTCTTCTACAGAAAGCTCTAAATCTTGTATATTACCCTCTTCCTCGTCTTCTTTTTTTAGAAAATCTGATGCTTCTAAGATGGAATATCTCTACGAGATATCCTATCTCTCTGAAACTGATAAAGTTCCACTCACATATCTACCTTTGGTAAATCCATATCTCCCTTACACAAAACCTCGTCAGTCTATCTCTAAAACTATCCGTAGTCTTATCTCTCCTCAAAAATCCCAAGCTAAAGAGTTTGTTCAAACTTCAAAGTTTGATCAACGTCTTCTGCCCGCTACAGAAAAAAGAACAGTTTGTTATACTGGAATTACCTTCTCACCTTCCAAAAGTATGGTTATCTGAAGGATATACTCATCTCCTCTTTGGAGCTGTCAGATTTGCCTTAACCCTTCATGGAAGAAAAGGTCTCCCTACAGTTTCAAGAATTGCTCTGCTGGACACTCGCTTCTCTGAGTATCAACATGCTTGCATAGGAACTGTAGAAACAACTCTCAGTGTTGGAACTGTGTTGGTCACAATGTTTCCAAATTTCAACATGCCCATATCAGACCCGCAGTTCATTTTTGCCTTAAAAGTTCAAGTTCAAATTGTTGGAGCCGTACCATCTTCTGTTATGTATGCAGTTACTCTTCATTATCAGATGGTATACAGGATACAAAATCATTCCCTTGATTTTGCACAATCCCAAAGAACTGATAATCCTCTACTTCTTCATGTAGAATCAGACCATGTTCCTAGCTGTACTTATGTTCCAGGCAAATTCCTCGAGCAGAGTTACTCAAACTCATTCCTGAGACATGGATTACAAGCTATGAACAAGCTCACAAAGAAAACAAAAATTATGTTCCAATACAATCCACAGAACCCTTTTTCAGAAAAAAAAAAAAAAAAAGCCTAGTGGAGAGGTTGAAATTGCCTTCAAAAGAGATGTTGTTTCCAAACGACCCTTTTGTTTTCCTACCCAGTTTGCATATGCAGAAAAAGAAATCCCTGTTTATGCTTTTGATGCAAATGGAAGGCCAGTATATAGCATAACAGATGACACCGGACACATCTTCTGGGATGTTTACTCATGCACCAGTTGTTTATCAATAGATGATGATGATAATCCTCCTCCTCAAAGAAGGAAATCCAAGAAGAGCAGTCAAAGAAAGTTACATAAAGCTTTCTATGACAAAGATTCAGAAGTTGGACTACTTGGAGAACCGTCAGGAAAATTTGACTACTATGTCAAATATACTGCACCACCTAGAAATGATGATTCCATAATTCCTACAGGATGGGATGATGATGATGATTGCAGCAGATATCATAAGAAATGGGATTGGGACAACAATCCTCCATCTTCTCCTTCTCCCATGATGATGTTTCATCCTCCTACACAAGAAGGGTTTCCTCCTTTAGAAACCTTTGAAAAGGATAATTCTACTCATTCTTGGAAAATCAAAAATTCAATCACTAGGAGATCAGATAGATCGGTACAACCTCTTTCAGCAGCAGAAGCAGCCTTAAATTGGCATTCAGAAAATGTAGTACAACAAAATGCTTTGTTGAAAAAGATTGACCAAAGTCAGCAGAGGATTGAAAAAACTCTACAACAGCAGACTCAGACTCTTTTAACCTCTCTTCAAGCCTATAGACAAAGAATCGAAATCCTACACAACGATACAATGAACCGTTTACAAAATCAGACACCATTTGATGCTCAAGAAAGAGAAATCAAAAACCTGAAAATACAACTTGCTGCTCTTGAGTCAAATCCAATGATCCCACCATCCACACCATGCTATCCCTCAACCTCTTCCAATTCCCAAACAGGACCTCTATATTCCTCCACATACCAAGGATCCACATCCACTCTTTTCACTCCTGAAGAATGGGAACAAAAGAAAAAACCATTCATGCCCTCGAAAAAGATCAGATCTACTACTGTTCGCCAAACACAACAAACCTCTCACTCTCAAGAATCTCCACCGTTGGAACAGCCTCAAATGATGATTAAAAATCCTATCTCCAACTTTCTTCAACAAACTCATAGCCAAGCTACATACTCCTCTCATGTTTACTCTATAACAGATGATATCAGTTCTGATTCCGAGTCTGTTGAATCAACTGGAAGAAATTCTGATGAATCTGAAAATGACAATCCTCCTCTCTATATGGCTGATCAAGCAGGACAATCTCATGAACCTACTGTTGATGAACCAGAAGTACTTGATGATGATATGGCCGAACCTCATGTTACAAATAATTATTATTCCTCAAATAGTACTTCTTCAACAAAGTTCACTTTTGATGACGTCCCTCCATCACAGTGGAAGTACAAACTACAAGAAATGAAAGCCTGGTGTACTGCTGAACTTCAGAGGCCAAGCATGACTCATACAAAGGTCATTAAAGCTATCTTGGCAACGATGACAGGATTCCTCAGAGATTGGTATGATTCTATGGGTGAATACAGACAATTACAATTTACCCAGGAATCAAACACCACAGATTCTTTTATAAACTCTTTATATTGGGAATTATGTGGAAAATCTGATCACGACGAGGAAATTGCCAGAGAAGAATGCTTCAAACTAAAGTGTTGCTCATACAATCCAAAAGACCTTGAAAGATACTTCAGAAATGCTGCACAACGCTACTATCTTATTGGTGGTATGGATGATACCAATACCAAACAAGCTTATCTGGAATCAATTCCTCAACCTCTTGGTCAATAAACACTGAGAACGATGGAAATGAGAGGACAGCCTTTGAATGCTACATCTTTTGGTGAACTCCATAATTGGATCATGAAAACGTTGAAAAAGCTTTGCAATCAAAATGTTTTCCTCAAATATATAAATGCAACAGGAAAGAAATTGGAAAAGGCTTGCGATAAGCCTTATTTGCAGATCAAATGCAGTCGTTCCATGAAAGACTATGATTGCAAAGGAAAGAAGAAATTTCATAAAAGAAGAATGAAGTTTTCTCGCAAAGAGGCTCATCTTAATCCTTTTCGGAAAAAGAAAAGATTTTTCAGGCGTAAGTTCTCAAAGAAAAAGGAAACAAATGTTTTATCTGTGGAAAGAAGGGTCACTTTGCAAAAGTCTGTCCTAATAGAAAAAAAGAGAAAATTCTTCACCAAATTTTCACAGCTACAAAGATTGACTATGGTGATGATGATCTCGAATCCCTATTCTCCGAAGAAGATGAACAAACGCAGGATACCATCTTTGCTCTTGAATATGATTCTGATCAAAGTCTTTCTGACGAATCTGATGATGTTGAAGAATGCTATGGCATGCAAATTGTCAGTCCAGCCTTTTCAACTATCCCAGTGCCAATGATTGAAGTAAACCTCTTTACAGGAAAATATGAAAGGCCCATAACAGTTGCCGCACTATTGGATACCGGTGCAGCTTGCTCAATTCTCAATCCTGCTATACTTCCTGATCATATGTGGAAAAATCATTGACAAATCTTCCAAGCAATAAATGGAGATCGTTTCTCAACTGAAATAATCAGTAAGCCTGTCACAATTCAGTTCTTTCCAGAACTCAGTATTTCTCACAAGTTACTAGGTTCTACTTTACCTGGTAAGGATATTATCATTGCATGGGATATTATCAAACAATTGTGGGAAAAGAATGTTATTCCTCGCCCAAATGGTCTCAGATACAAATCCTACTTTCAGCCCCATATACAGATGACCAAATATTTTACCATGACTATTCCAAATATCACAGATATATTAATCCGAGATTATTGTGCAGAATCTCACTCAGATTTTCTCACTAAATGCACAAACCCACTCTGGAAAAATTCAGACTTTTTCATTTCCCTTCCTTTTAAAAAGAATGAAGATGTCAATCCCACAAAATCTAGTCATCTTAGAATAAACCCAGAACACCTTCAATTAGCCAATAAAGAACTTGCTCAACTCCAAGCTGAAGGGCTTATTGAACCAACAACCTCACAGTGGGCGTGTCAGGCATTCTATGTTAACAAACGAAGTGAACAGGTTCGAGGAAAACTCAGATTGGTCATTGATTATAAGTCGTTAAATGCTTTTCTTGCAAATGATAAATTTCCTCTTCCAGATAGAAAGACAATGTTTGCAAATCTGTCCAGGGCAACAATTTTCTCAAAATTTGATCTCAAAGCAGGTTTTTGGCAGTTGGGAATCAAACCTGAAGAGAGACACAAAACAGCATTTTGCATCCCAAATCATCATTACCAATGGACGGTTATGCCCTTTGGTTTAAAGACTGCACCTTCTCTTTTCCAAAAATGCAATGACAATGATTTTTAATCTACTATTGGAATTAGCCTTGGTCTATATTGGTGATATCTTATTATTCTCTGAAGATGAAGAATCTCACGCTGACTTACTATCTAGATTTACAGATCTTGTCAAACATTATGGTATTATGCTTTCTCAGAAAAAAAAATGGTGATTGGAGTAAAAGAAGTTGACTTCTTGGGTATGCATATTAAGGATGGTCAGTATTCACTTCAGCCTCATGTTGGCCAGGAACTTCTCAAGTTTCCAGACGAAAATTTAACAAGAAAGGAAGTCCAACAATTTCTTGGAATCATTAATTACATGGCAGATTTTATTGATCATCTTTCATCAATCGTCCGACCACTTCAACTCATGCTCAAACAAAGTTCTCCTCCTTGGTCATCAGCTCAAACTCAAGCAATCAAAACCATTAAACAGAAAGTCAGTGATCTTCTGGCTTTACAAATTCCTACAGATGGAAAACGCATCCTCCAGACAGATGCAAGTGATTGTTTTTGGGCAGCAGTTTTACTTGAAGAGAAAAATGGAAAAAGAAGAATTTGTGGATACAAAAGTGGCTCATTCTCATAGTCGGAGAAGCACTATCATTCTACCTTCAAGGAAATTCTTGCAGTAAAAAGGGGAATTGAAAAATTCCAGTTCCATCTTATTGGACATAAATTCCTAGTAGAAATGGACATGTCAGCTTTTCCAAAAATGCTATCTTTCAAGAAAAAACAGATTCCAAACTCTCAACTTCTCAGATGGGCAGAATGGTTCTCAAACTTTGACTTTGATGTCAAACATATCAAAGGAAAACACAATCTATTACCAGATCTCCTCTCTAGATCAAAAATCTCTTCAATCACTCCTCCATCTATACCCATCCCCGTTATCTACATGATGGAAGGAAAATCTTCAAATCCGTATCCTTACATTGAAATCTTCCCTTCTGAACTCACTGAACTCATAAGAACCAAAACTCTCAAATCCAGATCCAAAGATCTTATGCTCAGATATCAGTCCATCGTGATAAGGAAGACTGGAATTGAGAGTTTTGGTTCTTATGAGTTCAGTGAGTTCAGGAGGGAAGATTTCAATGTGAGGATACAGATTTGAAGATTTTTCTTCCATCATGTAGATAACGGGGATGGGTATAGATGGAGGAGTGATTGAAGAGATTTTTGGTTTAAAGAGGAGATCTAGTAATAGATCAGGTTCTCTGAACTTACATGGATAATTAAAAAATTATCAATATTAATTGAACATTTCATTGTCAGACTCAAAGGCGGACGCAGAAGTTTAAAGTTAGGGGGGCACGATCGAACTTGCAATAAAGTTGGGAGAAATTTTACACTTAAAAAGTTACGTCTAAAAAAATCATACCCCATGTAATTTTGCATTTAAAAATTTACATGGGATATAACTTTTTCAGATGTAAAATCTCGAAATTTTTTGATGTTATATTCCATATAAAACTTCCTAATAAAATGATGAAAATTATATTGAAAATTTTGTATAGTCAAAATAACAAATGTTAATAAAATAATTAATTTTTTTAAAGAAAATGCGAGTTAGACGCCTTTATTTAAGACAACGTTTGACGCATCTTTAAATATTTTCGATATCTATTTGAACTATTCGATATACCTATAATGTAGTTCTCGAAATAAGTTTTGAAATGATATAAACAATTTGTAAATTCAATTAGCGTACGATCATCAGATAATTTTTAAAGTTAGCATATTACCGAAATTTTTGAAATACTAATTTTAAATGGTCTACTTTGACAAGTTGTAACATTTGCTACAATTGATCATTTTGTACGTCATTAACGACGTAGAAAATTAGACCGTGAGCACTTCGAAATGATATTGAGAATGTAATATTTCGATTTCATTTCACATCTCATCATGACTTCCAACATTGAAACAAAAACATAGAATATTTAATAGTGAAAAAAAAAATTGGAAGCAAAGTTGGAGAGGGCGGCACGTGTCCCCTAGCCTAGGGATGGTAAAAAAGTTCGGATGGCTCGAGCTTGGTTACAAAGAGCCAAACTCGGGCCAAACCTCATTTTTTTGGCCGGGCTTTGCTCGGCTCGGCTAGGATCCAAAAAAGCTCGAGCCGATCCCAAATTTTTTTTTAAAATTTATAGTACGCATAAATCGCACAAATTTTAAATTTTTTAAGTAAAAAATGGAGTTTTGACATTAAAAAAAAATCGAGCTGACTTGAGCTCGGCTCGGCTTGCTAAGGCTCGGAATAAAAGCTCAAACCAAGCCTCGTTTTTTTTTTGGTCGGGCCGGGCTCGGCTCGGTTCGGGACAAAAAAAGGTCGGCACAAAAAAACTCTAGTCGAGCTCGAGCCTTTTTTTTTCGGATCAACTCAACTCGACTCGTTGACATAACTACCCTGAACCTTCCCCTAGGTCCACCCGTGGTCAGACTGCATGCATATGAATATAAATGAATTTATATAAGTGATAATTGGGATGTGGTTTTTGCCCAAATTATGATTTTGAACTTGGAATACAATTGGTTAATTTCTGATTTATGTTTAGTTGAGTTATAACATGAGGTGATGTTAAACATTGATTTTCTTAAACTTAAAAATAGGAAAAGTTTTGTGTCCACATGCAAAATATTTTTTATTGGAAGAATCTGTAGATAAAATGAATTTTAGAAAAAAAAAAAAAAAAATTAAAGAATGGAGATCAAGCTTGGACTGTGTTTTTATTTTAAAGCTTTCAAATTAGGTTGTGACACAAACATCATAATATTTGTAGATGTATGACCCAAGAAACTTTTGGCTCATTGATCAATTTCATTCGATTCTTCTTCTTCGACCCAAGAAATAGATTTATGAAATTTGTAACAAAACTTCTATAAAGATATGAAAGAATTATGAATTTGATGGTCAAAAACTTCCTCTTTGGCTTTTCTTCTTTGCAAAAACAATGGTTTTTATTTTATTTTTTTCCTTTCTAAGAGCCTCCTTTGAAAAAACTAATGATTTATCTATGTTGAATCCCCAAAAGTCCTATTTGATCGTTGGATGAATATATATAATTATAGGTCCCAAAATTAGGTAAAAAAAAAAGAAGATGAGAGTAAAAAACGAAAACCAAAATTTGTGCCCCAACTAATGCCAAGTGATATGGGTTGCGATCGCATGGCACATTCAGTTTACTTTCTGATACTGCATTGTAAGACCTTCCAATTGCACACGTTTGCCTCGTGTTCACGTTGATCCCTGAATTTCTCCTTTTGTTCAGTTCGAGTCCTTACTTATTCTTAATTTGGGTCCATTATCTTTAAACCTTCATTATTTAATCCTTCATATTCCACGATTGTCCGAAATAGATCCTTAAGTCTCCTGACTTTTCAAATGTTGGATTGAACTTCTAAAACTTCTGATTTTTTTCTGAATGCTCTATTAATTTTTCTAATTGATTGTGTGCACTATAGTTAAAAACAAATTTACACTAGGCCCTTGTTTGACACATTTTATTTTGGCATTTTAAAACGTTTATTGCTGATCTATCTGACAACTTTTTTTCTCCTTTTTCATGTAGACATCTGTTGAGACCTAAATGACACAAGACTAATTTACTAGTACAAATTAATTTGGAGGGTAGATTTGGAAGAAACAATTTGATTTGAAGTTATATGATTACACACCATGACATTTGGACCCGCAGGTACACTAGAAACCAACCATTGGTTTATGATAAATTAAAGGCTATCAAACAAGGGCTATATTAGGTAGACAAACGATCAATATAGCAATAAATAAGCAAGTTTGTAAATCCAAAAAGTGCATAGTATGCACTTATCGTTCATCCATAGGCACCTGGCGACATTGACAATCCGATGATCAATCCATTTGTCAATGATGCTCCGAGCTTATCCAGGCTGGAGTGTTCGAGGGTTTTTGTTCTTTTAGCAGAGAAAGATCATAAGATGCAAGAGGGATTCTTTATAATGGGAGTGTGTAGAAAAGAGGGTGGAATGGTGAACAAATTGAGTTCACATATTAAGGTCTTGGTACTATCCAATTAGTTGTGGTAGAGACTTTTATGTGTTATCCCAATAGTCATTTTCGTTCTATGTAGGATCATGAATCATTTTCGTGTGGACTTGGCTAGAAAGCCTGAAAAAGGAAGGAAGAAATTGTAACTCCAAAGAGAAGCTCTTTTCACAACTCCGTTCCTGATCATTACAATTACTTTTTATTATGAGCACACTGCATATATATCACAAAGAATGATGAATCAATTCTTCAGAAATTGCATCAAGGATGTAAATCAAGTTGAGCCGACTTCACATTTTACAGATTGCGGTGGACTACCTAAAAGACGAGCCAGCCCTTTCTTGCTGCTAATTGAATCATCTCATTGGGCTGACAATTTATTTAACCTGCATAAAAGAAGTCCCAATGCTTCACTGTTTTTCTTTTTATATAATTTATAAATTAACCAAACAAAGGCTTAACCTTAATTTGACTTTTTTGACATTTGACTATTTCAAATTACGAAATCCTTATTTGAGAATAGTTCCATGTGGAGGAAATGATGGTAGATGGCCGGTTGATCCGACCATTTTTTCACATGGCCTTTGACCAAATTTAAGTTAAAAAAAAAAAAGTATCGAAAATCTTACAATTTCTTGTTCTTCAATTAATGTTTATTCATCATCTCCATCTCCATTGAAATTTAAATTGAATTTTTTTTTTTTTTTTGGGTTATCGGTCGAACATTATGTGTATCAAGGTGTACATATAACAAGGTCCAATTTGGAGAATTCAATGTACAATTGTGCTATATGTATATAATAATTTAAATACGCGTGGTGTGGTGATATATGATTTGGGCCGAAGTTTTTCAACTAAAAAATAAAAAATAAAAAATTCTCCACTCTCTTTTTGACACCTCGTCTTTATGTAAAATGTAAATCATTATATAACTCAATTATGTACAAATAAGATTATCTTCAAAACTGTCTTATATTCTCTCAGTTGCAAGTTGCAACCAAAAAATTTAAAATCATAACCGATGAAACTTTTAGTGCGGGGAAATAACTGGAAGTAGGACAATATATTTTGGCCATTTTTTCTTTTATTAAGGAGCACGTATTGTCTAAATTTGATCTGATTTCATTGTCAAACTTCTTACGTATACGCAATAGCATTGATGCAAGCATACTCCAAATTAAATATAGCATTTTTGTGACATTTAAAGTGTAGGACCATCATACATCACAATGATGAGAAGTGTGTGGAAGAGAACAAATTTTCACGAACTATACTACTTGTAAATTATTTATGTACAATTTGGATTACATTTGAATATGTGATAAAATCGAGGTCATTAATTATTTTACGTGTTGAAAAAATCAATGAAAAAATTGTGTGTCACATGATACAATGTAAAGCGGAATGTCAATTAGAATGTATGTAATAGCAAGATTGAATTTTCACAATCAAAGTCTCCTAGTCCTCTCCAACTAGTTGAGGACAAGACTTTTTGGGGACCTGTCCCTTTCATTAGGAGAGAGGATTAGAGGACAATCAATGCTCAATCACCTCAGTCGCTATGCCGACAAGAAGAGGCACTACGATGGTGTCGTCAACAGCTATTGCAGAAATTTGAATTGACAAAAAATGTTATAAATTGATCGTAAGATAATGAAAATAATGAAATAAACAAAACAAAAACAAGAATATCAAAATTTATGTGAAAATCCAAGATGAGAAAAATAACAGGTAAATGAGGAAAAATTACTATAATCAATAATGAATGTGTATAAAACAAGATCACAATACTCTCAAATAAAATCAAAAGTTCTCAAGATATTGTATGAATGTTATGACCTCAATACAAGTCGTAGAGAAAATATATATATAGGAGTCCAAAAAATGTGTTAAAATTAACGCGAAACAAGCCTTGGCTAGATAAAACGCTACTCAAGTGTCAGGCGAACGCCAAGCGAATGGTAGCTCCGCTAAGATAGCTGGCACATAGCTAAATTGAGACTACTTTTCTCCACGACCCATAATTTGATCCCTTGAAGACCACTTCAACCAAAACTTCAATATTCATTGGAATTTGGGTCAAATTACAACAAAATAAATGAAAAAAAATAAAAGAAAAAGACTTTGCTAGATCAAAACAGCAGACAACGAGGGGCAAAAGATTAAACATTAGATAAAACAGAAAATTTGAAATTCTTAGGTTTTTTACTTGCGAGTTCTCAACTTTATCCCAAGTTTTCAAACTAGTTGTGCGGCAGTGTTCATCTGCCTTATTCAGTCGATAACCACAGCATTGCAATTATACAAGACAAGGCTTGAACTGAAATATTTCGAATAAGTAGCTCAAAGTCGTCGCAAATTCTTTTCTTAGTATAATTATTTATAACACTATTTCTTATATTCTACGGAAGAAAATATTATAATTTTATTTCTATCACCATTGACAAAAAATTCCATCCATCAGCCAAGTTGTTCAAAAAAAAATGATGTTGGTCATTTTCCAAGTCATCCGTTGCTTTCTTAATTTCATTTTAGTCGAGTAATGAAATGATAATCAACCTCTAACGAATCTTTATGTAATTCTCATATATCATCTATCTATAAAAGCTATCAGCTATTTTCTCATTTACAACTAACAAGCACAGTCTCTTGAACACTGCCATGCCTTCCAACGACACTAAAGAAGTGCTCCACGACCTCTCTCCTTATCTCGTAGTCTACACGGATGGAAGCATCGAGAGATTCGTGGAAACACCTACTGTCCCGCCGTCTCCGGAAGACCCAACCACTGGCGTAGCCTCCAAAGACATAATAGTCATTTCACCGGAGGTTAAAGCCAGAGTATTCCTCCCAAAGCTGACAGTCTCCAACCAAAAACTCCCCGTTTTAGTCTACTACCATGGCGGTGGATTTATCATCGATTCCCCCTACTCTTTGTTCTTCCATCGTTACATGAACATTTTAGCCGCCGAAGCGAAAGCTCTAATCATTTCTGTTGAATACAGGCTCGCCCCTGAACACCTTCTACCTATAGCCTATGAAGATTCATGGACTGCCCTTCAATGGGTGGCGTCTCACTTTATTGCAAATGCTAGTCTCGAAAAGGATCCATGGGTTACTAAACATGGAGATTTTGGTAAATTGTATATCGGCGGGGATAGTGCAGGTGCCAATATAGCGCACAATATTGTTCTCCGGGCTGGGGTGGAACCTTTGCCTGGGGATGTGAAAATCATGGGTTTATTTCTATCTTGTCCTTATTTCTGGGGATCAAAACCTGTTGGGTCGCAATCAAAAGAAGATTTGACTGGTTTTGCATATAAAGCTTGGATGTGTATTTATCCATCAGCCGCTGGTGGGATTGACAATCCCATGATCAATCCATTTGCAGAGGACGCCCCGAGCTTATCCGGGCTGGCGTGTTCAAGGCTGCTGGTTTGTTTAGCTGGGAAGGATGCATTTACGCCTAGAGGGTTTCTTTACGTTGAGGCTCTGAAGAAAAGTGGGTGGAATGGTGAAGTGCAGATGGTGGTGGTTGATGGTGAGGATCATTGCTTTCATATAGCCAATCCTAACACTGAGAAAGCAAAGGATCTGATTAAGCGTTTGGCTTCTTTCATTTCTTAAACATCTTCTCAAATAAACATGCAGATTCAGATTATGGGAGTAATTTCTGTTGAACATATTTGTTCAAGCTTATAAAATTACTTATATGTAAGATTACATTTTTATGTGTAAGTTAATATAAGTAAATAACCTTGAAATATAATTAAATAAGTTCTTTATTGGTTAGAGTTGAAAATGAATTAGTTAATTCAATTAAATAAGTTCTTTGGGTATCTAATTAAAGTATGTGCTAAGTATAGACATAGACCAATTCCTTTTAAGGATATATTTCACGTGGGCTCAAATATTTACGAAAACCATAAATAGGGTTAAGGATCACAATTCATACGAGATTCTCATTTTACGTGTCATCCCATCAAAATAAGAATAACAAGATAAAACATATTGAGGAAAAGCTTGAACCCACAATCGACAATTAAGGAAGAAATTGAAGCCATCAAAATTATGGAACAAAAAAACTGAAATAAAGAAACAAGCAATAAAATTTAAGAAGTCAAAATCAAGAGATTGCGGTTCATCTTCAAGATTCAAGATCCAAGATCAAGAGTCAGTAATAAAGAATTATTCTCAATGACCACCCAATTTGTTTTGCATTTAATAATTTTTTTTTTGTTTTTGTTTTTGTTTTTGTGATTTGACATGGAGGATCTTAACAATAAAGTATTTAGATTTTCAATTTCTTGAGATTTAAAGTTTTATAAAAGGGTTAAATCTATCAATGACCACTCAACTTTATATTTAGGGCATGTTCGGTAGAGATTAAAATCGGATTAAAATTGAAAAATTAATCGTTATTATTGACTTTTATTAGACGAGTGAGACCCAATAACGACTATATTTTCAATTTTAATTGGATGACAATTGGTGAATTTAATCATTTTATAATATCTAACGTAACAAACATGCCAGGTCAAAAATGTATTATGCAAGAATAGAAGTTGACTAATTTAAAAAAAAAAATTTAATTGTCTTTAAAACCCTCTTTCAATAGTTTAATCAAGTGCAAGGACAGTTTTTTTTTTCTCTCTGTTTACTAAAATTTTGCTCATGTTTGGGATTATTTATATTTTGAATTAGATTAGTCAAAACATATTTTTATTACTAAATACTCACAAATGCTACTCACTTATATTTAAACAACTTATAAACAATAGCAAAAAACATTTAGCTAGTGTTTGTTTGATCGACTATATATTTAGAGTGTGTTTGGGATGGATTTTAATCAAAATTCTAGCCGTTATAGTCAACCTATGGACCCCACATATGAGAGGGAAAGTCAAAAATGTTGGTTGATTTGATAGTTAACGGCTAGAATTTTGATTAAAATCCGGATTAAAATCCCTCCCAAACACACTCTTAAACAACTTATATTCATCAACTTTTATCAAAAATTACTTAAACTTTAATCAAAAACTTTCTCAAACAACCCCACTTTTTTTCTCTTCTTTTCTTCTCTTCCTCTTTGGGATTTTTTTTTTTCTGAATCCCTCGAAAGGAGAACGCTTCTTTTAATGATAGGGTTGATTTCACAAATGGTCATTGAACTTAATTAAAAATTACAAAACGGTCACTGAAATTTAAACCTTGCAGAAACAGTCATTGAAGTTTTAATTTGTTTCACAAACGGTCACTGAAGGATCGTTGTGATTTAAATTAAAACTTAAAGGATCAAAACACGTGGATATATAAGTTTGACCACCTCAAGTGCAAATTTCTTTTAGACAAGAATACACTATATTTTTATGTGAACTAAAATAAATAAAAAGTGCATTAAAAGTCAGGAAATCTATGCACGATCACATAAAAATATAGAAAAATATTTATATCTCATATCTAAATTTATGGTCTTGTACGTATATAGGCAGAACGAGAATTAAAATATCATTTTTACAATTTACATCTGATTTACTCCAAATGTGACATTTAATAGCAAGAAATTTGCACTTGAAAGAAATATAAACTTTATCATCTATTGTTTAAAAAAATATGTTGTTGTTGCTTTTTCAATTACGCGACTTTATACCAAATAATGTTTTTGTATTGGTCCCAAAAATAACTTTGAACTTATCAAATGTTTTCTGAAAAATAAAATGTGTTAGCACGATATTCATGAAGAATATGGTGACGTTCATAAAGAAAATACGATGTAAGTACATTACAATATATATATATACTGAAAAATTTATTTAGAATTCAAAATTTATTCTAAACAAAAGTCAATCATTCATTTTAACCATATATTTTATAAGATCCATAATTTTTCAATCACACATTTTATCAAAATCTATTAAAAATATAATTTAAATCCCCACCAAATTGGGGCTTAGCAAAAAAAAAATGATCGAATTATAACCACAAAATCCCAAAAGGGACGAGGAGGTTATGAAAACCTGTGGTGGGGGCAGGATAGACACAAACGAAAAACCATAGGGGCTAAATTGACATTACACCATATTCTTCGCAAGAATTGCGTGGTCTACCTTAGGTAGAAATTAGAAAAACAAAAGAGCTTATCATCGTTTTCCTCTGGGCTCGTCAATTACGAAATAATTCCTGCTAAATTCTTCCTCTTCGAGCTTTTGATCTTCGGCGTATAAGGATTTCAAATGCAATTTTGCTCTTCTTCTGTGTCATCTGTCGCCTTGAATCAATTTCATCTGCTATCATCGACGTCTCAACCGTTGGATCAATTTTTCACCATTGACGCCCCTCTACTCCGTTTGATTATTGGATTCGAGGCTCCTGCTTATCAGACAAAATAATTGAAAATAAATAAATAAAACATGAATAATTTTATTTAATTCCACTGAGGTTATAATAGTGACATTAATGTGACATTAAATGATAAGTACAATTAAATGACTTATTTGATTTCACCTTTCATTTAATCTATCATCTAAGATTAAATAGCATTACTTAAAAAACATTGGTAGGAATCTAATGCTCCAAAAATATTTCAATGATTCGAATTTAAGGTTCCTATGTGGGCGAGAATCTAAAGCTCCGAAAGTAAGGATTCCTATACAAGATTCGTCCATAACGAGTGAGAGCACGAGATTAGGTTGAAAAGCATAATCAATTGGACGGACACGACACGATACAAACTCATGATTTTTAAGAAATGTAGAAAACAGATACATCTGGACCTTGTTTAATTAAATTCTTCAAAATTTTGAATTCATATTTCCTTTTTATAATTTTTACTATATGCCCGACACTTGTTCGATGGGCATCTCTAAAGATCCCTCAAATGTTAGTAATTTCAAAAATGAATAATAGATTATACAAGCACGTGACTTGTTGAATACAACAATGTTACATGTTGAAGGAGTGTCAAATCCGACACAACATGACACAACCATTTTTGGGCGTCGACTCGAGCCCGGCCCTTGGCCCAGGCGAGCCGCCCACCATTAAAAAAATTATATTTTTTTTAAAAAAAGCTATCTGCAAAGGCAGTATGTATATTATTAATATTCGGGCCAAAAAATCTCAAGCCGATACCGAGCTTTTTTTTTCGGTTCGAGCTCGGCTCGTTGACCTAGCTAAATGGAGTATTTGACACGATCATTTCAAAAACCAACCGTTCCATGTGACATCGCAACTAAGTAACATGATGACCCACGAATTCAATCTAAAAAATAATGTCTCCTTCAACCATTGTTTAACATAACTCTTCTCTTTACGTTAGAAAATGGTAAATCAATTTTTCTCTTTACGTTGCGATGTCACATCAAAATATTTTTCTCAAATAAGTATTTCCAAAATTGAAAAAAAATCAAATTATGATTTTGTCTTTGTTTGACAAATTTATCAATGATTCATAGACATAAATAGTTGTTGATTGTACAAAATATTTTATATGGCGATGGGTGATTTTGGTTTTGGGAAAAACTTTTATCTCTTTTCTTTTCAATTTCTTTTTTTTAATTAATTATTTTAATTGTTCAATATGAAAAATACAAATTTACTATTTTGTACTTTTATAATATTAAAAAAAATTGGTCAAAATACATTTTCTTGATCAACTAACGGTTAAATGAACAGAAAAGTCAAATTTTAAGTGGGTTTTGATAAAAGTTATATAATGTGTAATTGAAAAGTTGATAAAATTATGAATTCAATAAAATGTGTGACTAAAATTAATTTAGAGTTATATTACTTTTTAATCTTCATCTAACATGAACATGTTTGATAGAAATTAAAAGTCGGATTTCATTCTAACTCGAAGTCAACAACTTATATTAATCACACATTTTATGTGATTCACAATTTTTTAGTTACACATTTTATCAACGTTTATCAAAATCTACTAAAAATTTTATTTTAACCATTGCCAAACAAGGACTAAATTTCATTTTAAAACCTTCAATCAGGTTACGACACCTAAACATCAAAATATCCATACTTAATTGAAAAATGCTAAGTGTACATAATTATATTTATTACCCCAAAAATGTGGGTCCCACCCCATGTGAGGGTTATGGACACCAATTATGTACACAATCAAAATCCAAAATAAAATATAGAAATTCTGTCAAATTGTATATAACTTCATTATAACCAAGTGATATTATTCTTCAACATAACCATCAAAAACTGTCTTATATTCTCTCACTTGCAAGTTGCAACCAAAAAATTTAAAATCATAACCGACGAAACTTTTAGTGCGGGGTTTTTGGCCTTTTTCCTTTTATTAACGAGCACGTATTATCAAGTTTGATCTGAACTTCTTACTTACACGCAATAGCATTGAACCGAAACATCAACGTGAAAGCATACTCCAAATTAAATATAGCATTTTCTGTGACCTATGACCATCATACATCACAATGATGAGAAGTGTGTGAAAGAGAACATTTTTTTTATGAAATATACTACTTGTACATTATTTATGTACAATTTGGATGATATTTGAATATGTGACAAAATCGAGGTCTTTGATATTTTACGTGTTGAAAAAATCAATGATGAAATTGTGTATCAAATGATACAATATAAAGCTGAATGCCAATTAGAATGTGTATATAGCAAGATTGAATTCTCACAATCAAGGTCTGGTGGCCCTCTCCAACTAGGTGACGACAATACTTTTGGGGACCTGTCCCTTTCATTAGGAGAGAGGATTAGAGGACAATCAATGCTCGGGCAGTCGCTATGCCGACAAGAAGAGGCACTACGTTGGTGACGCCACAAGCTATTGCAAAAATTTGAACTGACAAAAAATGTTATAAATTGAACGCAAGATAATGACAATAATAAAATAAGTAAAGCAAAAACAAAAACAAGAGCACCAAAATTTACGTGAAAAACCAAGATTGAAAAAATCACAAGTAAAGGATGAGAATTTCACTATAATTAATAATGAATGTATATACAACAAAATCTCAAATCAAATCTAAAGTTCTCAAGATGTTGTATGAATGTTATGACCTCAACACAAGTCGTAGAAAATATATATATAATCTCTAAAATTCAATTTGTAGATGAATAGGAGTCCAAGAAATGTGTGAAAACGCGAAACAAGTCTTGGCCTGATAAAACGCTGCTAAAGCATCAGCCAAGCGAGTGGTAGCTCCACTAAGATAGCAAGCAGGTAGCTACTTCACGGTCCATAATTTGATCCCTTGAAGACCACTTCAACCAAAACTTCAATGCCCACTAGAATTTGAGTCAAATTACAACAAAATAAATGAAAAATCACAAAAAAACAAAAATAAAAAGGATCTGATTAAGCGTTTGGCTTCTTTCATTTCTAATCATCTTCCCAAATAAACATGCAGATTCAGATTCTTGTAGTAATTTCTGTTGAACATATTTGTTCAAGCTTATAAAATTACTTATACGTAAGATTGCATTTTTTTGTGTAAGTTAACATAAGTAAATAACCTTGAAATATAATTAAATTAGTTCTTTATTGGTTAGAGTTGAAAATAAATTATTTAATTTATTGGTTAGAGTTGGAAAGCATAATCAATAGACATTGAGACACCAAAGATCAAACACTACACACCTAGAGATTAGGTTGAACGGACGCAACCCGATACAAACACGTTATTTTTAAAAAAATGTAGAACACAGATACATCTGGACCTTATTGAATTAAATTCTTCAAGATTTTGAATTCATATTTCTTATTTATAATTTTTACTCTAAGATAAACATGTCGAGCCCAACACTTGTTCGATGGGCGTCTCTAAAGATCCCTCGAGTGTTTGTAATTTGAAAAATGAATAATAGATTATACAAGCACTTGACTTATTGAATACAACAATGTTACCTGTTGAAGGAGCGTCGAAATCCGACACAACACATCCAACACAGACACGCCGCCTAGATTTCTCTTTGTATAGACCACAATTTTATGCATTCTTTGACCATGCGAAAATCCTTGCAACTTGTTTGATAAGAATTAGAATCTAAATTTTAATCTAAATCAAAATCAACAATTAATTTCAATTACATATTTTATACAACCCACAACTTTTCAACCACACATTTCATCAATTTTTATTAAAATCTACTAAAAATCTTATTATAATTCCCACCAAAGAAAGGCCAATATTACTTTATTTTATATTTTATCAATTTCCTTTTGAATGCTTAGCAAGCATTAAAGAGTTCCTAAAAATTTGCAACTTTCAAAGTTTAGGTTCCCTATCACAGCAAACTCAAAATATTATGCAAAATGTTTAGCATAGAATGTGTTTAGTACGCAATATTGGACATAACTTGACAACATACAAACAAGATTTTGACTCTTTTTCTACTTCAATACTGTAGATTGTATACGAGACAGCAAAAAGGCATCAAATTGGGAACACGTAGAAACCCAAGGCATTTGTTCCAGGATCTCGCCTTCTTTCCGTCTTTCCAACATCTCGAGTTAATAACTTCTATTCTTCAACTGGTCGAGCTACTAAGTTAATGTTCGTATTTGCTTGAAACACGGTTGATTGACTCTTGAAAATATTGAAGAGATATGAAGATTGCTTCCTGTTTGCTGAAGTACATTAATATTGTGAAATACACTATTTGATGAATTAAGATGAGAAAACTGCACAAAATACCTCTGTCCGAATTGTTCTGCTTCCTTGGTGAGGGCATGTGTTCAAATATAAGTCAAATGCCTCTCGCACATTTTTCCCCTGTAAATCAGAATTCAGAGGCATATGAAAATTTTTAGTCTACCAGAATCTGTTTTTATTCCATAGAACTCAAAAGATTTGTAAAGGTCGGATCCTGGTGAAATCTGGTATTTTTAAAATGATAAGCCAGGCAAGTTCGTTCATTATATGCAGAGATTTCTCAGCAAGGAGTGAAATGAAAATCACGTGTGAGCATAAAAAACAGAGAACAAGTTCATAGATTACAAAATTCAGAGCCATGATAATACGAGGCTTCCTAAATACAGTACCTTCAAATCATTGTCTTCTTCGATACACTCTTCCAATCCCGCTAGTCCTCCAAAAGCAATTAAAAGATGCCTATAGATTATGATATTTTTAACCAACAAAATCAGGTGATTTTATATTCAAAATCATATATTAAGTTGGCCTTGTAAATAAGACAAAGTTGCGTGTTTTGCATGTTTCAGCTTACGTGCACGAATCAATATGAATCCACCAGGTAATGAAAACATACCTGAATGACGGCAGACTTAGTTCTGACGACTTTATAACTAACCCATGTTCAGAGGTGCCCATCCGGTAGTCATACCCTTCCTATCAATGAGTTACAAAACGTTAATTGGCTGAAGCTTTAAGTAATGGTGTAGGTGGGAAGAGCAGGGCGGCAGAGCTTTCAAAAAGTGATTAAATGAAACATGGTACGCTTTCAAACAGACTTTTGCGCCAAAAAGAATGAAAAACCTTGTACGGGCAGTTCTTGAATACAGAACTAACGTTCGAAGCATATCGTACTTTATATCCCCAGTACATTCCCTCTTCCCTAGGCCTGGAAGATGGAACAATTTTCCGTGGTGCACCTGAAAATTAAAATATGGGTTTGTGAAAGTCATTCATCTCGCATGCTTTCATCAAAATAAAACCAGTCAACTGACCTGCATCTAGATTACGATTTGTTCCCATAGCTACTGTTACTCTTCTTCCCGGCTGAATGACTTGATCAATCATAACATTCTGCTCAGTATTTATTGCATTTATTTTGTAAGCAATCCAAATTAAATCAGCCAAAAGTTTAAGCTGTTACAAATTAACATAGCTTATTCCTAAACTATATCTTTGTATGTGCCACCTGAATCTTGATATTTGAACCATATTCATTCAAAAGACTGTGCACTGACATTATGACTAGGTAGTGTTAAGATTTAAATCAGATCCTTTGCCTGCTTTCTTACCAATTAAAACTGATCATCCTGCCTAAAAAGCTTAAGCTATCAGTGATGCATTCATTTCCTTCAACTTGTACAACATTATATCTAATAGAGATGCACGTCATTTTTATTTCATTCCCTTGTAGTCTCATTGATAAGTGATAAAGACTATCAAAATTTTGAAAACAAACTTAACTATCGTCTGAAAGCAACTAAAGAGAGGAAAGTTCAAAGCAATGCAAGAAGGAAATGATGAACAGTCTGGAGTGAGTAGTGACCTTTGTTATATTAATCCTGAAACTGGAATTGCAGCTCAGCCGTTTTTAATTCTTAATTGGGCCAAAAATCAGAGACTAGGATTATGTTAGTGTTTTCAATGGGATCCTCAATGTCCATCTGCATACCAGGCTGCCTGTGTGCCAGCCTATTTAAAACTAATGAAGATAGCAAACCCCTATTATTTATAAATTAAGAGTATCTCCAGAGGCTCTTTAAATATAATATGCTCTTTATTTTAAAGAGAACCCTCAAAATTATGTTGCAAAAGACTCTTTAAATTAATGTGTTAAAAGAGAGAGTGGGTTTATAATTAAATGCATTCAAAATATTTCAATCTTCAATTGAGAAAAATAATATAATAATTGGGAGGAAACTAGTGAAAATAAAAGATACGAAAGAACAATCAATATTTTTTTGGAGTGTAAAATTAAGCCCTTGTTTGGGCTCCATTTTAACGAGTTTTTGGGAAAATACATTTTGGAATAGTAATTTTTTTTTTGAAGAATATGTGGTTAGAAACTAAGGAAAAATTTTGGGTTTACGTATAATATTATTTTATTGAAGAATGTGTTGTTAAAAATAAAGAAAAGGAAAAAGAAAAATCGTTAAATTAAAATGGAGCCCAAATAAAGGGCAAGTGTTAAATATAAAGAGCTTGTTGGAGTACTTAAAATTGTTTACTCTCTAAATTTATTGATATTTTCTAAATTATAAAATATGCTCTTTAAAAATAGAGAGTCTCTTGAAGATGCTCTAATAGCTCCCAATATACATTGAGTAGAATGGAGAAAAAGGTTACAGCACCACGGCCAAATTATTGGAAAAGGCTCATGGATAAAAATGTTACGGAACCACAACCAAATTATTTGGAAGAGGGTCCATCAGATAGTTGTATGATCATCAGAGGAGAAGAAATCAAACAAGTGAAAGGAAAACTATTTTCTTGCACATAGAACATTAGAGGAAAAGAAATCAACTACGGGAAAGGGAAAAAAAATTATGGCACAGAGAACACTTTAGACATGCTAACTTAACCAAAAATAAAGTTTATACAAGAAACGTCCGAACATATCAATTACTAGCAACTGCCTGAAACAAGATTAAGCAGCAAATAAACCGAACCTTTCTAAGCCCCACGTCAACAAGCGTCCCTATAGAACCTTGATCTTGATTTTTCAGTGTAATACCTAGAGAAAAGAAAGATATCAAAAGTTTTAAGAAAATGCACAAGATCAAATAGCTCAGGTAAACCTACTTATTAGTAACTTCTTTAATAAAATGTACCAGTTCAAACAAGCTCATGTGAAGCTACTAATTAGTAATTTTTCACATTAACATAATACAACCACTATGAAGTAAAATCCATACTAAATTCTCCATGAACATTCCTCTAAATAATCATTCACATCACAATTAAAGTATATGATTTTGAAAACATAAGGGGCAGATAGAACCATTCAGAAACCTTTATACCTAACAAAAGACTTTGTCGACTTTCAAAAGAGAATTCCCTCTCATTGAGTAGATATTGTAATGCTATCAAAGTGAATAGACTCCAAGGTAGAGTGTAATTAAAGCTAGAGAAATGTCAATGCCATAAAGCTATGACCAAAACTTTAAAAAAAAAAAAAGGAAGCTTCAATTATATAAATATAAGATAACTTTAAAGTATAAAGTAGCAAATATGGATTAATTTTAGAAGCAAAGTCAGAGGCATCAGCCAAAATGTTGTCGACATGAAACTTACCTGAAGTTCCGCGATCAAGTGTAAACCATCATATGCCTAAACTTTGCTCCAACCATATAAATCAAAAATAAGCATGCATGGTAAATTACTCTAGGTGCAAAGTCAGTGGCGTCAGTGACACGAAACTTATGAAGTTCAGCGATCAAGTAAAAACATTGTGTGCCAAACTCTGCACCCATCTTATAAATGCTACATAAATAAATGTGAGTGTGTGTGTGTGTATGTATATATTTAAAAAATTAATATCGCATAAAGACACATCTCTGTGTGTGTTCATGGCAAAAACTTAAATACAGACAAGGCATAACAACCATACTAAGTTCTTGACACATTTCCGCGTGGGAAGTCATGGCATCTACAATTCAAATAGTCAACAGAAAACTTCACCTAAATTTCGTGATCAAGTGAAAGCTGTCAAACAGGTTGGGCCACCCAACCAGATGGTTCCATTTTTTTATTTTTATTTTTTTCTTAAAAAGTAACAATAAAAAGGAAAGGCCTAAGCCAGCCTTACACCTCTAATATTTAAAGAATGCTCGTTCAGATAGTATTTTAGGCGTGCAAGCCTAGAGGTGAGGTGAGAATCATCAACATGAACCAATAAAATAATTTAAAGAAAAAGAGGTATCTAAATAACAAACATAAGCTTGTATAAACTATTAACCATTTGTTAAAACCCAGAATATAACAAATAAACAAAATCAGTGCACATGAATAACTACAACGACAATATGTTTGGGGTTCTACCTTCCCTGTATGAAGCCCATTCATGCTTACGCAAATGGTGTGGGGCATCGAGTGGGGGCAATAGACCCTGCAAAAAAACAAGAACAAAGAATAAATCGAGTTTTAGCTCGGATATATTATTTTCATGCAGATTAGAAAACAAATATCAGGTTCGCACCACAAATCTTAAACTGTTATGCTTAGGGAAAAGACCCTTCCTGAGATACTGTGGTGTCTCGAGATAACTCAAGATTCTGATAAGAAAAGCAGCACTAGTCTCATCCTCATCTGTATTGTTCTCCACCATATCAATTGAATCATCCTCCGATGTACTCTTGTTGTCAAATACAACAACCTGTTTAAACAAGCACAAAAGCCTACGGAGGATTTCTTTGTAACATAAACAATTCAACAGCTAATTACATATCTAATATCCATACACGTGATATGACAGGCACCCACAGATACCTAAATTGCTTAAACCATAACCAAGATAAGAATTGCAACTTGTGAAGCCATTACACATTAAAGGCTAACCACCCATCTTCAAAGCTTCCTTTCTGTGAGTTTTATGAGCTGGTCAAAAACTCGAGGATTAAGGGGGCTGAACTGTTCAAAGCACCTATCATAAATTCCTATCATTCTTTACTAAGCTTCTGATAAGCAACAACAAATTTTCCAAGTGATCCCAACTCATAAACGTCCACCCTTAATAAAATTCATACAAAAGAGTAACATATACCAGCAAAGATTAGTCCTTTTTACTAATAAGCTCATGTTAAAAGAAGTAACTATAAAAAGGAACCTCGTCAATTCGAAAAATGGTGGCAGCACGAGCAATCTGACCAGCCAACTGTTGGGGAAAAATGAACATTAGCAGAGATCAATGAATAAAGAAATTCAGCTAGAACCTAAAGACAAAAAAACATTGCAAGTTGTTATATGATAATTCAAAACAAGTAATTAACCCAGTTCAAAGTAAACAACTGAAAAACTCTAATTAATTAGTTTCAGTTAAAGTCTTTTCCTCGTATTCTCAAATTATGAAAAACTTAAGACACAACAATTTCTTCTATTGAAGAACTTGCACTTTGTTATCTCATAACTCAAACTAAATACAAATCTCATCACAAGAAACTTTAAAATAATGAATTCAAAGATTTAGTATTTTGCTTACATTGTCCAATTATCAAACACTTCACAGACAGGAGATCTCTTTTCTAGGAAAAACGACGCATTTAGTTTTCTACTGCAACAGAAAAGCCAAAACCTTTGCATTATTTGATTCAAAGTTTCACACTTTTTCACGTATAGCCCAACCAACAAACAACACCAATATATACAAACCAGAACCTTCCCATTTCTTAAAAAACAAAACAAAAATAATTTTCACAGGTACGGAACAAATAGAAAGTACCCGGGTCGCAAGTTCAAAGGACTGAGCGTTATCGATAATGGATCCAGGAACAGCAATGCTTACGGTGGGCATTTCATGTTGTAAAGATAAGGTGTCGTTTTTCCGTTCTCTCTCTTTTTCTCTGTGTTTCTTCTTCTTTTTTGACTGCTTCTCGTGAGATTCAGAATCTCCGCTTGCAATGGACACATCATTTTGAGCTCCTTTGTTGGTTTCGCCTTCAATTTCTCTACTTTTTTTCTTCGCCATTGTTCCTTTTGAGTTTCGAATTGGTAGGTTTTTTTTTTTTTTAGGGTTTTAGAGAAGGGCCATCAACAGTATTACATACACTAATAGTTACTCAGTTTTTAGAAAAACTCTATGTTAGTCACTTATATTTATTTTGCTTTGAGTTAGTGACTTAATTTAAAGTTTATTCCAAGTTGGTCCATCTCTATATTTAACTAATTAGCCCTTATTTGAGCTTCATTATCTAAACTCATTTTTAACAACAAACTCTTTCAATAAAGTAATTTTGTTTATTTTTCAATCACACATTCTTAAAAAAAACAAAATACTATTACAAAATCCATCTTTCATAAAAATGGGCCTCAAATAAAACCTTAAAATTGTCACATGACAAATTAATTATTTGCAAATTAAGCTACTTGGTTATCGTGTTAGTTTTTTGTTAGTCCAACGACCAATTTAAAACAAAGTTTAAATTTTGATAAGTTTAGGAGTGACCAAAGTAATACGAGAAATGAAAACTAAGCATTTGACAAATTTATAAATAGGAATAGTAAGAGAAATATTAGTAGGTTTCACGAAATATATAGATAATAATTAATAATTTAAAATGCGTGGTTGAAATTAATGTTTCACTTAAATTGAATTTATAAATCAATATATAAGTTTTATTCAAACAAAGGTTCTTGTAAGAAATTTAGGATGTGTTTGATGGATATTATTGAGAAAATAATGTATTTTAAATAGTGTTATGACGAGAAATATATGGTCAAACAAGAGCATAATCTCTATTTATAAATTCAATTAACGTTAAATTTTATTTTTTAGTCATACATTCATAATTGCAACCCTAAACCTCTCTGAAAATCCCAAGAGTCACCTAATCTACCCAAAAGCCTCAAATCGCGTTGATGTATCCTTGTCTGAGGCATGATTGGGACAGCGAATGATTAGCATTTAGCAATTATCTCATGGCATTAATCAAGACCATAAATGGATTAGCAATTATCTCATGGACCTCATCGGCGAGGAATTTTGATCCAAATTCCTATGACTTGTTTGAGCCCGTTAAATTTTTTTTTAAAAAAAATGTATTTTCAAATAATAAATTGATGGAGAATGTGTGATTAAAAAATTTTGAATTTACGTGTAATATTATTTATCAAAAATGTGTGATTAAAAAGAAGAAAGAGGCAAATATATTTTGAGAAAAATGAGAATCTAACAAAGATCTAATAAATACACCTGATACATCTACACTCACTTTGACAGTTTTTTTTAGTATGTGTGAGGTGGCACACATTTTTTTACATTAATTTCAACAACGCTTAAACTAATCAATGACATAGATTCCTACACATCACAAAATGTCAACATTAATGTACACTTTGAATGAACAAATAGTATCTTCCTAAATACATAGTCAATTGCCATGTCCTGCAAAGTACCTTGGATCCAATTAAGAGTTAATTACCTCAATAGTCACTGAACTTTATCGAAAGTTTCCATCAAGTCACTGAACTTTAAAAACTACATGGTCAGTCACTGAACTTTCGAAAAATCACCTCATTGGTCACTGAACTTTAAAAACTACCACATTGGTCACTGAACTTTGCTAAAGATTTCTACGGGGCCACTGAACTTTGCAAAAAGTTTCCTAGATAGTCATTGGGTTCAGTGACCATCTATGAAACGTTTTGCATAGTTTAGCGACCAATGTGGTAATTTTTAAAGTTCAGTGACCAATGGGATGATTTTTCTAAAGTTTAGTGACTAACCACGTAATTTTTAAAGTTCAGTGACCTGATCAAAACTTTGGTCAAAGTTCAGTAACTATTGGGGTAATTAACCCTCCAACTAAAGATCCAATCCTCTACCAATATGGGACAAAAAACCAAAGGTATTCTAACACACAATAATTGAAAACAGACATCGCGAATCGAGAAACTTATGAGTTAAGGTAAATGTTTGAGTGTGTTTGAGCCACATTATTTTTAAAAAAAAAATGTATTTTGGAATAGTAGATTGATGCCGAATGGGTGGTTAAAAAAATGGAAAAGTAATTTATGTGATGGTAAATATTATTTTATTGAAGAATGTGTGGTTGAAAATGAGTAGAAGAATGAGAATGAAAAATTTAACGTGGCTCAAACAGGAACTATTATTCTATAAATTATTACCAAAATGGGAAATGCCTAGCATAAAGGCTACACCACACCCTTCAACCTCCACCAGCTGCACTTCGAGTCTTCACCTATCCATCCACTTCTCTCACGCTCTCAGCAGAAAGAATCACTCTCTCCATCAATCGATCTTTCTCTGCTAAACCAACCAACAATCTTGAACACCCTAGCCCAAATGAACTCGACACATCATCAGCAAATGGTTGATCATTGTATTGCCAATCCCACCTGGAACTGATGGATAAACACACAGCCAAAGCTTATATGACTTATCTGGGGATGGAATTTTGTTTTGACTCCGCCTCAATTGGTTTCGATCCCCAGAAGTAAGAATGTGATAAAAATCCGCCCTGAATTTTCACATCCCTAGGCAAAGGTTCTACCCGAGCAAAAGAAGAACGTTATGCACTATATTACCATGTTCAGTTAGCCATGGTTCATTTTCACTTTTATGCTGGGTTTTGTTTTTTCAATTGTGTGGGAGTAGGAAGTAGCCGATTGAAGGGCATTCTAGGAATCTTCATAGGCTACAAGCAAAGGATGATAGAAAATATATTAAGGATTATTGATCTAAAACAATCAATAATCAACCTTGTAATCGTCCATGTTGAAATTAACGAGAATATCAAAATGAAAACAGAAGCGTACCTTGAACCATAGATCCATAGGTGTCTGATTCTTCGCCGGAATTGGTTATGATCTTCCAATTGATTGGTGATCTCCTTATCAAATTTTGCTCTCCATTGATGGGGATGTAGAGAAGCTTGAAGACCACTAACAATTGGGGACCATGACCCCTCTAATAGGAATAAGATAATGAATGGCCATTATCTTTCATTTGCTTCAAATCAGCCCCTCATCAATTTGAAACAAATATCCGGTCTCTACACTTTCATTCCATGAAATTTAATACCCATTAGTCAAAATTCATCTTTGGTAGATCACTTTAATTGACTAATAAACTTTTAATAATAGCACCGCACATTTTAATACGTTACGTGTGGCCCCAATTATGTTAGATTTTCCAACAATCTCCCACTGGGCCAAACGTGTAACATTTCAAATGTGCACAACCTTATGAGCTCAAAATTTTTGCTATTATTATTATTATGGGTATTGCAAACAATCTCGTCCATCAGTCATATCGATATAGGATCAAAGCGATTTTCGTCACATTTAACGTGACTAAATCCATCAATGGTCACGTACACCCATATAACCAAATGACATAGATCAATCATGAAAGTGTAGCATGGAAATTACATGTTATGTGATCCACCATGTCTATTTCCAACTAGTCCAACCTTATTTCTTAAGTGAGATCAACCATAAACTTTAATCAGAGTGAAACTGAACTGAATACTTTATTTCTGAAATTAACCGAATATCCATGGATAAAATATGTGTCTAAAACAGACAACATTCAAATACAAACTCCCACTAAACTGGCATATCATCAAAAGATGAATCACCCATGTGAGCAATATACTCATGAAAGACCTTGGGTGGTATCCATTTAGTAAATGGATTCATGATTATGGAGTTTGTTTCTATATGCTTTATAGAAATCTAACCACTCTGATTTCTTTCCTTAACAACTAGGAACTTAATGTCTTTAGACTTTGACATCGTCATGTTCCCGTTGGAATACAAGACTGCTATTGTCACATAATAACTTAACTTAAATGGCCTTTCAATTCCATCCAAAATATGCAGCCCAGTGACAATATTTTGCAGTCAATTCCATGATCATAATCAGATTATCCAACGATCTCCAATTGGTCTGATTTTCCTGAATGTGATCATGTAATCCTTAGTTCTCTATAAACACTGAATAACCTTATAGCTGCTTTCCAAATTTCCATCCCGAAATTTAGTTAAAAATCTGTCTAGCATTCCATGAATGCTATATCCGGATGTGTATAAACTTGAGTATACATTAAATTCTCAATTGCTGAAGCATATAGAATTTTACGTATTTCCTTTTCTTTAAATTTATCATTGAAACTTTAATTGAGACTAAACTTGTCTCCCTTATCAATAGGGTGTCACCTGATTTACAGTCCTGCATGCCAAACCTTTTAAATGCTTTATCGATATAGCTCTTTTGTGACAATCCAAGAATACCTCGAAAGTAATCCCGATGTATCCAAATCCTTAATACAAAAGAGACGTCACCAAAAATTTTCATCTCAAAATTCCTTGATGAAAATCTCTTAGTTTCGTGCAACTATATCATTAATGGCAAGCAGTATGTCATCAACATACAAAATCAGGAATATATGTTTACTCTCACTGAACTTGTGGTACCATTAACGGGAAACTCACTTGTAGTCAATGCCTTCCTTTTGAATAAAGTCTCTAACCACAAGACAAGCCTTATATCTTTTCATATTACCATTCGAATCCCTTTTGGTTTTAAATATCCATTTGCAACCAACGGGTTTCGCACCTTCTGGTAATGGGACAAGATCCCAAACTTTATTGTCTTGTAAAGACTTATACTCCTTATTCATGACATCAATCCACTTTTGAGAGTTATAACTTTGCATTATTTGATGAAAGTTGATTGATCAGATCTTCTTTCACCAATACATGTCATCCTTATTTTATTGGAGAGAGACTATAAAAATATCCAGAATTGTCTTTCTCCCTTTTATAGTGGATTTCCTTAATGATGTTTGTTCTTGAGGTTGTTGAGTTTGAATTTCTGGAACAATCTCTTGATTGTGTATAGGGGATTTTGTAATGAAGTCTTGATCCGAAATCGCTTCTTGAACAAGATCTGGAGCAAGAATTTGTCCCTGAACCTGATCATTGTCAATTGCAACAAAAGAAATATATACACATACTTCATACAAAAGAAATATATACACATACTTCATTCAAGACAAAATCATTACCCTTACAACTTTATCTCCCCCCGCAAACTCTACATCATCAAGGAACCGAACATTTCCCGTTTGAAAATTGACTTGATAGTGGGATCTTTAAAAATATTGTAACCCCTTAAAAAATTGCTTTATTTGGAACTGTGTTCAGAATTTAAGCTGCAGTCTTTACTGATCTTTACTAGAAAGATTCTGATGTATCGTGGAATGATTCCACATTTCTCTAGGAATTTTAGCAAAAGGCCTTGGACATTGTTCTTCTGATTCGTCATATCTATCATAGTATTTACCACTATGGTAAGATCTGACTTAATGAATTCTTTTACTGAGTTGATTTTCAATCTCAGTCTTGTATGCCTTGAACATGTCCAATGTTTGGGATTCCTCATAAATGAGATATAGGTAGCCATATTGAGAAAATTCGTCTATGAACTTAATAAATGACTGTTGACCATTCCAAGAAACCCGAAAGAAATGGTCCACAGATAACCGTATGAATTAGTTCTAAGACGTCCGAAGTCATATGACACTTAATCTCCTTATGTTTGTTTATTTGTCCTTAATGCAATTGATATTGACACTTAAGTCTGAAAAATAAGGAATCAAGAATTCCTTCTAACACAAGATTTTTCATTCTCTTTTGAGAGAAGTGACCTTATTGCTTGTGCCAAAACAAAGCAGAATTCTCATTGGTTAATTTATGTTCAATACCATGCGGATTCATATACAAGATTTCTTTATAAGAGGCAACTGTATTAAACTGATATAAGTTATCAGAAAGAGATCAATCTGACTATTTCAAATTGAACAAGAGTAACCAAATTTGTCCAATGTAGAAATAGAAACCAAATTCCGTCCAAAAGACGGTACCGTAAATGTCTCTTTCAAATTCAAATAATAACAAGCCTTTAATGATAACTTAAGGTCCATATAGCCTCAACCTTTACTGATTTGCCATCACCCCACATAGATGAATCTTTCAGCATCAATTGATTTTGACAGATCAGAGAATCCCGCATATACACACTTATTTGAATAGTAGTACCGAAATATATTCAACAAGTGTGTCTAGGTATTGACATTAAATTTACCTCAAAACAAACCAAATGGAGAAGTGTACTTTTCTTCACACGCTAAGCGTGATATTTAGTACAGTCTCTCTTTATATATCCCAGATTTTCACAAAAGTTATAGCTTAATTTATCATTTTCAGACTTTTGCTGTTTATTTTAAACCGAACCGAATGCAGCTTTGTTATTCTTTATTATCCTTAGAAGTACTTGCCAAGTGAGTAATGCCAATTTTATTTTACTTTAGTATTTCTTCTTCTTGCACATAATATGGAAATGAGCTCATTAAGAGTCCACTTTCCCCCTTTGACAGTTGTAACTGCCCTTAATCAGCAAAATTGTGCAAGAAGCGGAATCAATACCAAATGTAAGAGCAAGTCATCAGACAGCTCGAGCTTTAGTGCTTTAAGCTTAGAAGCGATGTGAGACATCTTCATGATGTACTCCCTTATATTTCCTTTGCCTTTATACTTTATTGAAATCAAGCTTTGCAAAAGCGTGCTTGTTTCAGCCTTATCGTTTTTTTCGCAAAACGTTTCTCATTTCGACAAGAAATCACTGGCATTAGTTACTTCTTCAGATATTGTGCCTCCAAAGGCTTCCGAAATGCCGCGCTTAATGATCATTAGACTCATGCGATTTGAGCGATCCCACTTCTCAAAGTTCCCTTTTCCATCAGATGAACTTTCTTCCGTAAGAGGAGCGGATTGCTCAATCCGGAGCGCATGATCTAGATCTTTGCAGCCAAGAACAATTAATATGTTCTCTTTCCAATACTTGAAATTCGTTCTATTTAGCACTGGAATGGAGTTGATGTTGACAGATATAGCAAAAGTGGATGGATTAACTGAATAGAGAACTTGTTCCCAATAAACATGTCCACATTGGAATCCGTATAGACAATTAAGTTATTCAAATAATGGTACGTCCCATCTCAAGATACCTAGCACATCATTAATATCAAGTCTTTGGACAGTAATATTAACTGTAAGTGGTACTCTTGATGTAGTGATCAAACATTGACAATAAATCATGTCAAATAATAAACCCATCTTTGGATTGATTTATTATTCACATGGAAACCTTATAATTGTCACATGTTTACCACCACAAAGTGTGCATACAATTCGGCCAAATATTAACCTTCCTTTGGGCCGGCTAATATCCGCATGAACAAGCATACACACGAATTCCTTCTAATATTCTAAGTTAATTAATTTCCACAAGAGAGGTTGCTTTGGCAACATATTGCTTCAATCAATTCACTTTTGAATATTATATACTCTATTGAGTCCTTTATACCAAAATTTGAAAAGCGGAATACTTAATTGTATTAATCTTGAAACTTTAAGGGCCTAAGGGTTAATAATTCAATACTTTATGGATCAAAATTAATTAATTCAAAACTTTAGGGGTCAAAATTAATTAATTGAAAACTTAAGGGACCAATAATTGATTATTGAAAACTTTAGAGACCCAAAACTTAATAGTTCAAAACTTTATGGGTCAATAAATAAATATTGGAAAGTTTAGAAGTCAAAAATCAATTATTAGAAACTTTAGGGGCCAATTTAAACCAATTATGAAAATTCAGGGGCTTAATTACAAAATTCAGAACTTAAATGGCCCAAATTAATTAATTTCAGAACTTTAGGGGGTTGAATTATTAAATCCAGAACTTTATAAGGCCCAATGGGATGAATTTTAACTTTATGGGGGCTTAATAACCAAAACTTTAAACTTCAGGGGTTGAGTTATTAAAGCCCATAACCTCAAGGCCCAACTTGAATTACCTTAAAACCTTAGGGGCTAAAATATAAATTTTAACCCTAATCCTTAAATTGCAAGAAGGGACCTCAAAACTTCAAATTTACACAACAAGCCCCCCGCCCCCAAAACTTCCCAAACCGAAAATGGAAGAAGCCTTTTCATCTCCTCATAACTGAAAAACTTAATGGAGACCCATTCATCTCCCTTCCCTTGGCGGCGCTGGACGGCGCCGCCAGGCCCGTAGTAGCCGGGGCTGCCGAACGGCAGCCCGCCTCCTCTCGCCAGCCAGCAGCCTGTTCCAGCAGCGAAATCGCTGCTGGAAACGCATCCCGCCGCCGGCAGCGGTGCGCTGCCGGCGGCCACCATATTTTTTTTTTTTTTTTATAAAAAACCGAAATTCTTTATAAAACAGAAATTTTATAATTCAATGGATCTGAAAATCCAATCTTTATTTCAAAATTCGAATTTCCTTGATAAAAAATGAAAACCTTAATATTATCAAGATCCACATACTTTCATGCTAGATTCATATGCCAATAAATCCAAATTGCATAAAATAATAGGAAAATCATATAATCCATAAAAATCAGAATTTAAACCTTCAATTTCTCAATAATTCAACAATGGATCGTCTCTGATACCACTTGATAGAAAATATATTAAGGATTATTGATCTAAAACAATCAATAATCAACCTTGTAATCGTCCATGTTGAAATTAACGAGAATATCAAAATGAAAACAGAAGCGTACCTTGAACCATAGATCCATAGGTGTCTGATTCTTCGCCGGAATTGGTTATGATCTTCCAATTGATTGGTGATCTCCTTATCAAATTTTGCTCTCCATTGATGGGGATGTAGAGAAGCTTGAAGACCACTAACAATTGGGGACCATGACCCCTCTAATAGGAATAAGATAATGAATGGCCATTATCTTTCATTTGCTTCAAATCAGCCCCTCATCAATTTGAAACAAATATCCGGTCTCTACACTTTCATTCCATGAAATTTAATACCCATTAGTCAAAATTCATCTTTGGTAGATCACTTTAATTAACTAATAAACTTTGAATAATAGCACACACATTTTAATACGTTACGTGTGGCCCCAATTATGTTAGATTTTCCAACAAAGGATGTTCATGGGCGAGCCTATATTCAACCGAAACGATTAAAGATTTTGCTTTGGCGGCTAAAATGTTCATGTAACGGTGGTGGAGAAAAAATGAGGAAGATTCGACGCAAAATCCACCGACATGGTAGTAAACTAAAAGCGGGAGTTTTTTGTTGGGGTCTATGAGTTTTCGGAGGTATATTCTCGCTTATCCTTGGAGGATACGACGGTGGAGGCATCTTCCAGTGATGGCAGAATGTGGGGTGAGCTGCAGAGCCATTCAACGGTGCCGTAGTTGTAGACCTGTTGGAAAATTCCAACATATATGGGGGCCACACATGTAATATATTAAAATGTGTGGTGCCATTATTTAAAAAATATTAATCAATTAAAGTGATCCAATAAAGTTAAATTTTAACTAATGGGTATTATGTTTCATGGAAACATAGTGTAAATACCGGAATATTGTTTCAAATTGATTAGATGTCATTTGAAATAAATGAAAGATAATGACTATTTATTATCTTATTATTATTATAGAGGTCATGGTCCTCAATGGTGAGTGTGGTTTTCCTTTCTCTGCATCCCTATCAACTGAGAGAAATCAAGAGAGAATGCTACGAATCACTTTGGAAGATCATAACTCATTCATGCAAACATTTAAACATCTATGGATCAATGTACGTTTTCGATTTTATTTTGTTGTTCTCACTGATTTCAAAATTGAGGGTTTATATGCATAAAAAAGATTTGTGAATTTTGGGTTTGATAATGTTTTGGATCGATAATCCCTTTTCAATTTTCTATCAAGTGGTATCAGAACATCTCCATAGTTGAAATTATTGAGAAATTGAAGATTTAAAATCTGAATTTTTAGGTTATTTGATCTTCATGTTATTTTATGAGCATGTTACTATAGAATTTGCAATATTATAATATGGATTTGTGAGATAATTAAAGGTTTTCTTCAAAAATTGGATTGTGAAATAAATATTGGATTTTCAAATCTGTTGAAATTAAAATATTTCAGTTTTTTGAAGAAAAAAATTCAATGGCAACTGTCGCTGCTGGGCCAGGGGAGCTTGTGGGCTCAGTGCCACCAATGGAGGTAGATAAATGGACTTGGGATAATTACACTAAACCAGCTATTAAGTTTGGACTTTTAAAAAATCAGGTTTTCACATTTTTTTTTCATTTATCAGGTTTTTATAATTTTAATTAATAATGATATTATAAAATTAAATTAATCTATATACCCATCATACTACCTACCCCATCAAATTTATTTTAAATATAAAACTCTACCCTGAACCCTAATTCATTTCATTTCTCCCCACCCCCACCTCCACCTCCACCTCCACCTCCACCTCCCGCCACCTTCTCTCCCTTCCCCTCCCCCTCCCCTTCCCCTTCCCCTTCCCCTGCCGGCAGCAAAACACGCACACACACAACATTCACGCTGCTGGGAATCTGCAGCAGCTTCGCTGCTGAAGCTGCTGCCTGTTCAACAGCTTCAACAACGAAGCTGCTGCACCAACAACAGCTTCGCTACAACGCTGCTGAACCGGCAGCAGCGTCACAGCGAAGCTGTGTGTGCGCGTTTTGTTGGGCGCGGCGTGGGTGCTGATTTTGCTGTGTGCGGGTGTTGGTGTGTGCGGCATCGCAGCAGTATCTGATGTGTGTGTGGGTGTTGCCGGCGTTTCTGTTGTGTGTGTGCGTGGGTGCTTTCAGGCGACTATGGTGGTGGTTTGGATTGTTTCTGTGCAGGCGGTTTGGGTGGTGGTGGTTATTGGTGGTGCTTTCAGGCGACTATGGTGGTGGTTTGGGTAGTGGTTGTTGGTGGGTGTTTTAGGGATTAGGGTCGAATGGGGATGGGACGAAGTGTTTGTGGCCAACTGTTTGGTCGTTCTGTGACCTGTGACCTTTTATTGTTGGTGTATTAGGATTGAGGGACGGGTGCTGCGGATGGGACGAAGAGTTTTTGTGACCAATTATTTGGTCAATCTGTGACCAAGTATGGATGGTGTTTTGGGATTGAGGGACGAGTGCTTGGGTGTATGTGACCAACTATATCGATCTGTGACTAACTATATTGTTCTATAAGGCAACTATTTAACTGTGAACTTAAAATTTGTTAATCTATGACCAATAATATTTTTCATTTGTTAATTTGTTAATCTGAGACTAATTAAAAATCTGTGACCTCTGTTATCTATAATTTTTTTAACTTGTGACTAAATTAAAAATCTGTGACCTATACTAATTTTAACTTGTAACTAAATTAAAAATTTATGACTCATACTAAATCTGTGACCTATACTGGTCGGAATCTGACCAATCGCCGGAATTAAGTGGCGGCGGAACAATCACCGGAGTGGTCGTCGGAGTAGTCGCCGTCGCCGGAACAGTGGGGGTGGGACTGGAGGTGAGGGATGTGGGGTTGGGTAGGGTAGGGTAGGGTGGGGTGGGTTAATTATAGTTAAATATTTAATTTAATATAATTGTAAAATATAATTAATTATTTTTTGAAAAACCTGAGTTTTGCAAATTTAAAACTTGGGATCTGATTTGTGATTTTGGGAAAGAAAAAGCCTGATCCATGCATTTTTCCCAATGGACTTTTCATTTAAGGTTTTTAGTTCTTGGATTTGAGGAAGCGAGGCACGGGCTGCAAATTAGAAATTCTTAGGCCCCTACTTGCAATTTAAAATTAGGGTTAAAATTTATAAGTCAGTCCCTAAAGTTTAAAGTTAATCCTAATTGGGCCTTAATGTTACGGGTTTTAATAATTCAACCTCTGAAATTCTAAAATTAATTAATTTTGGTCATTTAAATTCTGAATTTAATAATTAAGCCCATGAATGTTCATAATTGGTTTAGATTAGCCCCTAAAGTTTCAAATAATTAGTTTTTGACTCTAAACTTTTCAATAATTAATTAATTGACGCCTAAAGTTTTGAATTAATTAATATTGACCCCTAAAGCTTTGAATTATTAACCTTTAGGCCCTTAAAGTTTCAAAATAAATAAAATTAAGTATTATGCTTATCAAATTTTTGTATAAAGGACTCGTTTGAGAATAATATTCGAAAGTGAATTGATTGAAACAATATGTTGCAAAAGCAACATCTCTTGTGGAAATTAATTAACTTAGAATATTAGAAGGAATTCGTGTGTATGTTTGTTCATGCGAATATTAGCCGGCCCAAAGGAAGGTTAATGTTTGGTCGAATTGCATGCACACTTGTTGTGGTAAAAATGTGACAATTATAAGGTTTCCATGTAAATAATAAATCAATCGAAAGATGGGTTTATTATTTGACAGGAGTTATTGTCAATGTTTGATCACTACACCAAGAGTACCGCTTACAATTAATATTATTGTCCAAAGACTTGATATTAATGATGTGCTAGGTATCTTGAGATGTGGCTTACCATTATTTGAATTAATTAATTGTTTAATACGGATTCCAATGTGAACATGTTAATTGAGATCTCTATTCAGTTAATCCATCCACTTCTGCAATATCTGTCGACATCAACTCTATTCCCGTGTTAAATGGAACAAACTTCAAGAATTGTAAAGAGAGCATATTGATTGTTCTTGGTTGCAAGGATCTAGATCTTGCGCTCCGAATTGAGCAACTCACTCCTCTTACAGAAGAAAGTTCATGTGATGAAAATGTGAATTTTGAGAAGTGTGATCGCTCAAATTGCATGAGTCTAATGATCATTAAGCTCAGTATTTCGGAAGCCTTTAGAGGCGTAATATCTGAAGAAGTAATTAATGCCACTGATTTCTTTATCGAAATAGAGAAACGTTTTGCGAAAAACGATAAGGCTGAAACAAACACGCTTTTGCAAAGCTTGATTTCAAATAAGTATAAAGGCAAATGAAACATAAAGAAGTACATCATGGACAATTCGATTAATTAAGGTCAGTTACAATTGTCAAAAGGGGAAAGTTGACTCTTAATGAGCTCATTTCCATATTGTGTGCAAAAAGAAGAAATGCTAAAGCAAAATAAAACTCATATTACTCACTCAGCGAATACTTCTAAGGATAAGTAATAAAGAATAACAAAGCGGCATTCGGTTCGATTTAAAATAAACAGAAAAAGCCTGAAAATGATAAATGTAGCTGTACCTTTTGTGAAAAGTTGGGATATATAAAGAGAGGCTGTACTAAATATCATGTTTGGTGTATAAAAAATAGTACACTTCTCACTTCGGTTTGTTTTGAGGTAAATTTAGTATCAATACCTAGACACACTTGGTGGATAAATTTCGGTACCACTACTTACATAAGTGTGTCTGTGCGGGGTTGCCTGAGTTGCCAAAACCAATTGATGCTGAAAGATTTATTTATGTGAGGTGATGAAAAATCAGTTAATGTTGAGGCTACGGGGACTTTAGGTTATCATTAAAAACTGGTTATTATTTGAATTTGAAATAGACATTTGCGGTACCGTCTTTTGGACGAAATTTGGTTTCTATTTTTATATTGGACAAATTTGGTTATTCTTGTTCAATTGAAAATAGTCGCTTGATCTTTTTCTTGATTCAAATATTGTGGGTACTAGTTCTTTATCCGGTTACGTTAACCTATATCTGATTAATATGATTGTCTCTTATAAAGAAATCTTAAATGTGAATTCACGTGGTACTAAACATAAATTAACCAATGAGAATTCTACTTTGTTATGACACGAGTGATTAGATCACTTCTCTTAAAAGAGAATGAAAAATCTTGTGTCAGAAGAAATTTTTGGTTCCCTTAATTTTTTTTTTAGAATTAAGCATTTATGTCAATTCATTAAGGGAAAACAAACAAATATAAGGAGATTATGTTCCATAAAACTTCAGACATCTTGGAACTAATTCATACGAATATCTGTGGACCGTTCCCTTCGACTTCTTGGAATGGTCAACTGTCATTTACTACGCTTCCAATTTTATTTTGTTGTTCTCATTGATTTCAAAATGGAGGGTTTATATGTAAGAAAATGATTTGTGAATTTTGGGTTTGATAATATTTTGAATCGATGATCCCTTTCCGATTTTCTATCAAGACTTTAATAGGCAGAGAGAGGTCTACTAGCACTTCCCTTGGGGATGTCGGAAGCCATTGCCAGGATAGTTGGTGGTTCATGACACTTGCATTGCCGACATTGAATTTTATCTATTAAATATGCAAATGGAGGGATTGCGTGAGAATTTGTACAAAGATTCATGCATATTGAATTATTAAAAAAAAAAAAAAAAAAAAGTTGAACCCCAACCTTGAAGGCAGCCCCCGCCCCGCCCATAGAGCATCGTGGATGAGGTAAATCGTAGAATGTGCCTCAATAGGTCAGGGTACAAGAGCTGTCATACTGGTACCCACAATGCATATTGAATTATTGATGGCTAGCCAACTAGTTCTTGTTTTCACATCCCACTTGTTCAACTGAATTCATAGCTAATTCATTATTCTCTTCAAAAATAAAATACTTAAAAAAGGGTTAAATATATCATTTAACTTTATACTTAATGTCATCATGATCACTCAATTTGATTTTTTTTTTCATCATGACCACCCAACTTTATATTTAGTATAACCATGACCATTCAACTTATTTTCATAATTCTCACAAATTATAAAAAGGGTAAATTAGTAACTTGCATAATATATAAAAAATAAATTAAAAAAACAAAAATAGAATTTTTTAAAGTATTTTTTTTAAATAAGTTTTTATTATATTATATTTTTTAAGTAACGTTTTTTCTAAATAAGTTTTTTATATTATATTATTTTAAGTAACATATTTTTTAAATAAGTTTTTATATTTCTTAAAAAAATTATTTTATATATATAATGCAAAGTTGTTGTTTTACCCCTTTTAGAATTAGTTAAAATAGTGAAAAAAAAGTAGGATGACTATAGTGAAACCTTATATGAAATTAGATGACTATTGGTAAATTTAACCCTACTTAAAAAAAAGGGGTGAAAATGGCGAACATCTTTATGACCCTTTTTAATAAGCAATGTTATTAAGGAAGAACTGAGATATGTTTGTCCAATTTGTCATTTACTTAATTAATTATTGACATTTGACATGTCATTTTAAATTAACATATCATCAATTTAATGGGTTGGTGGTCAAGTTAATGAGGGTAAATTTGAAATGACATGTTAATTTAATAATGATGTATTAATTAGCCCGAATTAATATAATTACACACTCGGATCAGATACCAGGTGAACCGAACCTGTTGTACCAGACAAGCAGTGTTTGATGGAAATCAGGGAAAAAAAAAAAAAAAAAAACCTGTTTCCATCAAACACTTGCAACATTCCTATACAACGTCATGATATGGAGATGCATTTATCCACTTGGTTGCCAAAAAAAAAAAGGGACAATCCATACAAGTAAGCTAATTTGGAAATAAAATTTTGTATAGATAAACTGATTGACATGTCCTACGGATCGAGTCTACAAGAATTGATTCTATCGATGACATTGAAATGTAAGAAAATTATAGACGTATTGTCCTTGGTCCGAAGGGATCTTGCCTCACTCAACAAAATATTTGCTATCTTTTCTGCCGAATTGTCTTGATCCATGACATTTCGCTCCATCGTCTGTAAAGAACAAAATATGATTTGACAATAGTAATAGCTACCAACTTCAAGAATCAATGCACGTAACAAACGATGATTGTAGGTAATTACTTGATATACAAGCTGAACAGCCTTCTTGAAATTGACGACATCCCAGAAGCCATCACTGCATCAGAAAACAGAAATACATCGTGAATTAACATACCCTTACACTACAGGGGAATATCACAAGGAGTATGCTTATACACCTCTCACAAGCACTCATGCATGGATACAAACGGGGTTGGAGGTGGGGATGTCTCACTCTACAAAAGCACGATCACTTTGGATCATCTCAAGAAACAAAAGCATCCATCAAAACCAGTATCGATAAAGAAGCTGCCATCTAACTCTGATATAAACAATATAGATACATAATTCTTCCACTCCTCCCAACCAAAGAGAGACTCAGAGAGGAGGAGACGATGTTGAAACAATGGAACGTGACAGAATCCGTTCCATTGTAACTTGTAAGTTATCCATCACGTCAATTTTACCAAAAGAACATATCCTGTCGACTTTGGGTTGAAAAAGACAGAAACTCCATGATTTAATCAACATGTCCGACAAAAATTCAATTAGTGCATCAATTTTATTTGAAGTCCATTTATGGTCTGTCCATGAAGACAGCTAACTAAAGTAGAGGGATCTTTTAATTGTCGAGAATAAATAAGCATACCAAAAGCATATACCATACCAAGAGAGTAGAAATGAAACATGATTTACACATAGCAAGAACATGAGGCGTTTAAGAAAAATCACCTAGCTAATAGTGCGAAACCCCTGCTTTCTCGGTGTATAGATACAACTTCACTTATATAAGGTTCTGAACTGAAGCGAGCATCGTGCTGCTTCAAAAATTTGTCTCCAAGCATCCTGGCAAGGTTTATACCTTAAGGGAAACAAAATATGTAGTTAGTAGACAATCGACATTCAATGAAAAATTCATAGACAACACAAGTAAGATCTTAATCACCGCATATTCGTGATTCGCCATCTTTCAAAGGTTCTCCCATTTCTTGAAAACGGAGCCTTTCAGAATAACTGACTAATCTATGGTCTTCTGTCATCTTTATCTGCTTCCCTTCAATACTGCAAAATTAAAAGTTGAAACAGGTACTCATAAAGAAACTACTCAAGATAAAACAAAAAATGCATCAATTGAACTAAATAATAGCAACTTATAGTTGGAAAATTAAGCACAATTACTGAAGAATGAGAAAGAGTGATGCCCAAATGATATACAGTGGAAATATCACGTTGGATCTCAAGCAGATATATTTTTTCAGAATACACCAATAAGCATAATAATGATAAATATCAGAACGTACTTTACAACACAAGCCGAGTCTCCAACATTAGCACATTGCACAAAGAATTTTTCATGACCATCAGCCCAAACCAGAAGCACTGTTGCAGTACAACCCTGAAAGATTTAAATTATTACGACATTGTACAGCTTTATAACAAATCATAAAAGAGATATTAGTATACTAAAATCAATTTCGTTTTTCTGTTGCCACAATAATGGAATACAATTGTGTCTGGATTAGCACAGAATCTTTTTGATCTTTTGCATAATTTGCTCGATAGATGAAAATTCAATGTAATGATCAAATTAAGTTTCTAATGTAACAATAATAAACAAGGGCATATTGTGTTTCATGATCATCAGTCCCCACCTTAATGAGGTGGAAAGGGCATATTGCGTTCAAACTTCAGTAACGTTTCAGTTATTCGATTCTTTTTCATTCAAAATTATGCTCTATCCTTACATAATGTATCTCACTTTTGTAATCTGACTACATAAGATGGATGGTCCTTTGAAATGATAATCTATTCATAAGTGAATTTCCCTCCACTTACTGAAAAGAGAAGTAGCACTCCACGTATTCCATACATCTCTGTTTTCACCTTTTAAAAGGCCATCTTGCTTTGCCAAATAATGATGTCCCCATCTCTCATGTCTGCATCCAATGCTTGTTTAATTTGTAAAGAAAGGTGAGCCCGAAGAATGAGGTTTTACAAGTTTGCTTTCCTAAAGTTTGTGACACCATTTTCAGCAGTCACTTAACCCTAAGGTAGGTGCGGAAGATGTTAGAAAAATAATTTAGCACATTTCGTAGTACCCACAAGTACTGTCCATTTATCCACCACTTAATTTCTATATATAACCATTTATAATTGCCTTCCAAACAAGCCCTTAAATACATGGACTAATCTTAAAAAGGCCATTTAAAAACATGAAACTGAAATTGAAAATGATAGTTATCCAATTGTGGGACTGCAAAAAACTGGAAGAAATATATAGATCAAGTATAGAAATATCAAGTAAAAACCTCATAGTGATGATTAATGCTTGCTTCTGTTTGAGAAAATGCTTCCCTAAGGACATCGGAAGCGTCACGCTGAGATAAAATCTTCTCTCTCCTGAATGAATCGGACAGGATGCTAGCAATCACTTCCGGCATTACTCTAGATAAAATTAAAAATAAGAAACGAGAATAAATAACATAAGAATAGTATTGATGACGGTTTATGGTTCAGAAAAATAGTAAAAGATCCAACATGAACTAACAGATCCAAAGAATTAAAAATGACATGAAGCATGAACAAAAGATAAAGACAAAAATATGCTTCTGATTATAGCAACTAAAGTTTAACAGCTGCAATTCCATAGGTAGCGTGAATTCACAATTTTCATCATGCGAAGTAGTATATTACTATATTATCAAAAAGAAAAATGTTAATACAATAATTCCTCCTAACTTGCTAACTGGTGGGGAGGTTAAAATAGACCCATTATGGGTGATAAAGCAATTCAAGTCGAAGGAGATGAGCCACTAACCTGCTAACTGATGTGGCTGCATCTGCTCCACCATGTCCATCGCATATGCCAAACAATCCAAACTGCAATGCAATAATTAATTACCTAATAGCCATTTAGGTAAGCAAACAAATCAAAAGATAAGATTCAATTTGGAAACCTGATCATTTCCAGGAAGAGGCCACTGGTAATAGCAGACATCTTCCATGGGCAACTTTTTTCCTCCCCAGCGCTTGGCCATGGGATCTGATGCTACACCAATCCCAAAAGGGATCTGGTTCTCTGTTTCAGTAGTTATCTGGACCTGCAACAACAAATAAAGAAAGGCAAAGGTGAACTTCTGTGCAAAAACTGCATAATATACAGTAGCAACGAAATTGATCATGAATCAAAATGGTGCACTTTTGACTGTTTTTAGACCTATTATGCTTTTATGTAAATAAGTGTTTGGCTGTTAAAGGTTTAAATGTTCCTTAGATGAACGTAGCGGACTTAAAGACATTGAGATGAATGTGTGACCACACTAGAATAAATAAGATAAGAAATGATAATATTTGCTAACAATTGGAAGCAGCATGCATTGACGGTAGACTAAAGGAGGAGGATTTAATGCAAGCAACAGAAAGAGCGTCTTCCATATAGTTCCGGAGTATGAATCCTATGTAACTATCAGGCACGCATCCTATAATCCTCATAGCATCAGGTGTCTGACTAACTCGTGTAGTTAGAATAGTAGAATGCACATGAATTAAATATCTAGGTGCAAAAGAGGTGTCTCCAATGATAGATGAAGAAAATAAAATAAATTTTACTAGGTCATTCTAGAAAAAAGGAAAATAAGCCAACATGAAGTCTAAATGAGCTAATGGCAAGGCAAAATATTCAGGAAGACGTCTCCTGATACACATAAATCTAGTCATATATGATGAAAAGTCGTACTAACATCTTATACATCAAGATTCTGAACAAACGCCCGGAGCCTAACTGTATTCCGAGTTCTTATAATAAACCACACATGACCTCAATGATTAAACTACCCAAGTAAACTAGCTTTGACGAATAACTACTTGCAATATCCTCAGCACATATTGAACGACATTCATTACATGACAACTGTGACTAACCAGTAAGGTAATGTACATTTGGGGTGTGTTTGATGAATATTATTGAAGAAATAATGTATTTTAAATAGTGATATGATGGGAAATATGTGATTAAAAAGTAAGGAAAAGTTATTGATGTGATGAAAAATATTATTTTATTGAAAAATGTGTGGTTGATAATGAGTTTTGAAAGAATGTGCGTCAAATAGGGGCCTAATGTTTTTTGAAAAGTGCAAAGGCCATGGAAAATACATCGTTCGATAGCAGAACACTAATTAAATCGCAGCTAAAAAAGGAACGTGTACTTACAAGAATCTTTGAAGTTGTACCAAAAGTTATTATATCTCCACTTGAGAGGTCAACTGGATTGCCCCAATGTCTGCTTCCAGATTGAGGATGGTGCACTGCCTGGGAATTCAAGAGCGTACCATTCAAGCTACCCATGTCAACCAGTTCCCAGTTCAACTTCTGAAACAATAGGAAGTTAATAACATGAAGCAGAGAGCATAATTCACTACATACTATATTTAAGTTCTAAGCTTACGTTTACATTCCAATTTATCATTGCATGCTTGCCTGAGACCTCTGAGTCCTTCAACAATATGTCACCAGGCGAAACTCTTCCAATAGTCACAGGAAGCTTGGATGTATTCGTTGATTGTATGGAATAAAGAAGACCACGTGAAGGTCCTGAGATTACCTCCAGCATGAGAATGCTTCCTGCACTTCCAAAAGAAAAATATGATGACATGTTTTACAAATTTGCCAACAAAAGATGCAAAGAAAATTACAGCTCGTATAACTGTGCAGAAGAAAATTACTCTTATTTGCAGTATATTTTGGAATGAACTCTCTGGAAATGTCCTCATCTACATGTTTTGGGCTATACTTAACATCTTGCTCATCATATGTCTGCTCTTTGGCTAACTTACTTGGTGCAGGTGGAGGCTTGAGCGTCTGACTAACAAAAGAATCCTCAGAAGTATTTGAAATGTCAAGAATAAAGCTATCACCTGGACCAAGAAAAGAGTAAGATTTCATATTTCCTAAAGAGTCGGATGCAAATTAAATTTACACAAAAATCATAAATCATCAAGGAAAATGGGATCTGTTAAGTACTATGTGTCAGCTGGGGAGACGTCGACGGGAGCCTTTGTTTATGTGTTACTCTATTAGAATGGGGTGGTATAAATCCTGCATGAGTTTGACGGCCACCCCCCTCAATGGAGTAACTAGTGGACTCACAGATCTGGCTTTCAACTACGTCATAATCTTCTGAAATAAGAGGCCTCTCTATGTCATCAACCTATGCAAATAACAGCGTAAAGAGGATGCGTGAGGAAAGAAAAAACAGCACAAGCAAAGACCAAAAGTGATCATCAATTATGATAGCAGGGAATGAGCTCAACTTCAGACTCAAACCATAGGCAATTCTATTTACTTGACAATCAACATTAAATGATGATTTTATAAGAAACTCAATAATGTCAACTTTTATAATATGAAGGTACTATAGGCAAAAAAAGAAGCAAGAGAACTTCCGCAACTCTACACCATATGAAGAACTTTCACAACTCTACAACATATGAAAAATCTCCATCTTTTCCTGAAAAAATATATTCTTACAAAGATTTCATCAACTACTCAGGATCAGCATAATCTCCGTTGATAATTATGATGAATACTAGCATAATCATACCCATCAACGCACGAAGAGGGTTGTCATAATCCTTTCCTTCAACAAAAGAGTTGTCAAGAGAAGACCCGATTCAAATAACTTTTGCTATATAGTGAAACAAAATGCAAAGGTATTCAAACAAAAAATAAGAGGTTGGTCTCCAAACTATTTCAGTTTATCAGTTTCCATTTGCATTCATGGCTAAAAATCCTCAAGAAGATTCCATTATTAACTATCAGAACAGGAGACTAATACCTTAATCAAATGATAGAAAACTAGTGAAAGTAACATTTGATTCTAAAGAGAAACACATGTTCAGTTAAAAACGAAACGCACATCACAAATGAACTGCACAAACAAAAATGATAAACGGACTTTGAGAACTTACAGATCCATTTGACTCACAAAGCCCTAGATAATCTAACACCAAAAGGGCACTATAACAAAAATCCATCAGAACACCGTCATTATCAATCCCCAAAACTCTTAAATTTTGTGCTTTCATATTATGTAAAAAATCATATTTTAATCCATCTACAACTAGCATTTTGAGAAAAGGGGAAGCTTTACCAAAACAAGCTGGGGAAGAAAAGTAGGTGGGCAATTATGCCAAAAGATACTAAATTGCCAAAATGGTTCGGAAGATTGAGAAAAAGTCATTCGTCTTTTAAAATTGCAGAAGAAAAATAAGCTAAAATCACGTGCACTGTACTTTTAGTCCTAACTAGCATGCCAGAGAAGAACTAGCACATACTAAACAAAAAGGGTCTTAACAGAAATTGGGAGCTTATAAACCAATGGAAAAAAATTGACAGTGCAAGCAGGCCGTCTGTACACTATCCTCCTTTAATCACACCATTTAACAAGAAGTCACATAACTAGATTGATATGCTCGGTTTTTCAGAATCAAAGCGAAAGGTTGATGCACTAAACAGTAGACAGAACAATTCCCACCAAAAGGAAAAACAGATTATTGGGTTGAAAAAAGGAACACAACAATACAGACAAACTATGCAAACATAAAACCAACATTTTAATTGGTAGCAGCTTAGCTATGATGAGTTCTCTGTCATTACATACGTTTAGAAAACCCTTAAGTATTTTACAATTTAAACCAAAAGAGAAACTACTAGATAAAAATCCTTCAAAGCCCCCATGAGTATAAGTCCCCTCAAACATCGAATTTATTCTAATCCAATTCATTTCTTGATATTTTCCGGTAAAAACTGTTTACCTAATCAATTGTAGAGTCGAATTTATCAGGAAAATAAAAGGAAAGAACATTTATATAACGACACTAAAAAAAAGGGAAAAAAAATCAAACACAAATGAAAAACAAAAAAGGGAGAACTTATCAATTAACAACTAATCACCAAACAAATGGCTTAAAACTCATAGTCATCAAGAAATGAGCACTTAATTTAAAGGATTTTCAAATCAATTAAAGATAAACAAAGTGATCACAATCACCAGATCGCAAACAAATGCATGGGTTGGACCTTGATCGAGGAGGGGTGGCTGAATTTGGCGGCAGCGGATGTGGAGGAGGAGAAGAGGAAGCGGCGCCATGGTTTGAATTTACAGGCGATGAGGATGAGAATTATAATTAAGAGCAGCATAAGAATTAGAATAACACCACCGACCACCGTTATTACAATGCCGCTACTATCTCCGCCATCTACTGGCATCGCCTTCTCCATCTGCCGTCCGTCTGATTCTCACTATGATTTTCTCTCACTAAAAATTATCAGACGCAAAAATTCGGAAAATTTTTTATCACAGAGAATTATGGGATTTTTCAACCAACCAACCAACCAAAAACCAACAGACAACAAACTGTCGAGGCTCTCGCGAGAAGAACGCTTTGAAATGGTCCTCCATTTATTTTCCTCTACATTCTTCTTTCTATTTATCGTCTACATGTTACTTACTTTTAGGTGTCTTGCACCGTATAGTACAAGGTTGTAAGAATTTTTTTTTTTTTAAATTCAAAAAAGAGTTGGCTAACCTTAATTTCGCCACATGTACTTTTTTCTAAAGGCCGTCTTCAAACTTAGCTTCGGTTTCACACCTTTTTATAATCGGCAAATCACTTTTGATACAAACATTTTGTAAAATTACGAATATCATCCACTTATTCACTACTTATTTATAATTTAAATATATTATTGACGACTCTCAAACATGCTTAACACGTAACTATATTCGATAAAACATCGGATGATATATACTTGTAAATAATCGGATCATATAAAAGTTTTTTCATGTCTTAACTCTACCACGATTTGTTAGAAAATCATGCTAGTCTTTTCGGGATATTATTAATATAGGAAATCGATCTGGGATTAATAATGACGACAAAAATGCATTTAATGAGTAAAGGGGTGTGCATAATCAGGTTAAGACTGAAAAGTCGACACTAATTGATGCTTCCTAGTGTGTTTGGGTTGAGTTAGTAAAGGTTCGATTGACTGGGTTTTTGAAAAGTTAAAAATTGTTTATGAGACTAATTTTTTTTGAAATTGCTTGTATAATTTTTTAGAAATATTTTATTTGACTAAAAGCACTATTAGAGTAAAATTACCTAAAATAGCATTCGTAGAAAGCCTTTCTACAAGAATAACGGAAGCAAAAACAAAAGCTTCGTCAAGTAGGTCCTAAATCTTAATGTTTTATTTAAATTATGAAAATATGAAAGTATTGTTTTCTAATATCAATCTGAGTTATGCAAATATTTAGATGATGAATAAGATATAATAATTAGGAAGTGTGTTGATATCTGGTGGTTGATTTAATGTTACATCTACTTGATGTATTAATTTTGTAGTAGACTTAAAAAGCAAATTAAATAAAGAAAAGATACTATCAGGGCCCAATTAAGTGAAGCCCATTGATAGGCCATGCAAAAGAAAAGTTTCATTCTCACGTGAGGATGATGACAACGGAACGAGTCAGGATAACCTCCCCTGTCTCGTCGGGTAACTTTCTACCCCGTACTCGCATCATAACCGTTTTAAGTCGAGACGGGTCGGGGATGGACCCTTGTCCCCGTTTACTACATGTTTAATATTTTTATTTTATTTTAATTTTTGATAACTCATTTTATTGCTCATATTCATTAAAGTGAGACAATAATATATATATTTATTTATTTTTAAAATTTAAATTATTCAAATATATTAGATAAACTAAGAGCTTGTTTGTCTCCCATTATTGAGAGAAGAATGTAGTTTTGAATAGTATTTTATAGAGAATGTGTGGTTGAAATTTAAAGTAAATTTATTGATTTGTGTGTAGAATATTTTATTGGGTGAATGTGTGGTGAAGAATCTTACTATAACAAACATAGTTTTAGATTAATGGTTGACAAACAATGACTAAAACTTTTATTATTTGTCATATTTATTAGATAATCTTAATTGTCATTTTCTATTAAAATAATTCATTTAAAGTATTGAATTCATTAATAAAAAAAGGGCGGGTACTTGTTACCCGTACCCGTACCCGTACCCGTCCTATCCTAGACACGAACACCCGATTAAGCGGGTAATCCCCACACCGTCTGGGATAGTGTTTCACGGGTATTGGGTTTAACGAATTTTTTTGTTATCACTATAATCTCACAGGCAAGGTCATATATTTATTTTTTCAAAAAGCCGGTATTTATTGTAAGAATTGAGTAATTTAAGTTTATTATTAATTTTTATGTTGCTCATGTTTGTTTGGGTTAAAATCCCAAATTTAGTTCTAAATTATAGTTAACTTCTTAACCACATATTTCATTAATTTTTATTAAAATTGATTAAAAATCTAATTTTAATCCCTACCAAACTGGGATAGAGTATTTTCACGAATCCGAATAAATGGGATAAAATTATTTGAAATCTAATTTTTAAATTTAAATTCCTCTAATGTTTACTAACATACCTGTAAAGCTTTACGATGATGTAGAGAACGAAAGATCATCCTTCATGTTTAGAATTTCTCTACTATTATCATTCATATTCAGGCTCCGTTTGGTATGGATTAAAATTCAATTAAAATTGAAAATATAGTCGTTATTGGGTCCCACCCGTCTAATAAAAGTCAACAATAACGGCTATATTTTCAATTTTAATCTGATTTTAATCTCTATCACACACCCTCTCACTTTTTAACCATTTCATCTTCTCCACTGCGCTTTTGGATAGTAATATATCTCTGTGTTCTTGCATTTTCACCGAAATCATCTCGTCATTGAAATCCTAACTACACCAAACAATCAAATACTTCAATTATAATTTTTTTCCAACTTACATTAATTCATCGGATTTTCATATCACAATTTTCACCGTCAAACCAACGAGGAAGAGATAGATGTCACATTCATGGCTTGTTCAGTCGTACTTAAAATCCAATTAAAATTGAAAATATAGTGGTTATTTGGTCTCACTCGTCTAATAAAAGTCAACAATAACAACTAATTTTTCAATTTTAATCTCTATCGAACACGTCCTTAATCCTTTTCCAATCACATTTGACTTGCTATTGAGCACGAGACAAGAGCCAAAGTCAATCCATTTTTTTGTATTCATAATTAGGCAAGAGGGAGAGCGAAATCACAAAGATAAACATGTCATATTTTTTTATTTTATAGACAATGGAGGTTATAAATATACACAAATAGTGATGTGGACAAATATATCAAGGTCACAAATAGCATTTAAATAAATTATAGGAGATTACACAATGAAGGTCACAAATTTTAGCATGTCATTTCATAGTCACATAGACAGTCATATATCTATTTTGTTCGTATACATAGTCGCATAGATAAGTATGAAGAGAAAATAACTACTTTGCTGAAAATTAGTTTCCAAATCGCACCCAATTCCCTCATAGGCCAAAAGGCTAATTCCAAAAACCTATAATGCACACGGATTTTCTCCCGATGGGGTGCTAGGTAGCCAGAAATTGAAGTCTAGCTCCTATGAATTGTTGGAGAATTTGTGTACTGAAGTGTTGTTGAATTTGTGTAGTGAAATGGCTGTATGTTTAATTGACAAAGTAATGGATAAGTTTAATTTACAGGAGTGTAATTAGACTATATGTAAAATAGAAAGAAAGTGAATGAAAAGAAAGTGAAGAAAAGAAATTCGAGATAAGTAATTAACACTTTTTCTTTGAAACAAAATTGTCATACAACAGTGCTAATGGACTACGGTACTTATTTCCTAATATACAACAAGTACAACTTGTGGTAGAAGCACTTCAAACCATAAGCAACAACGAAATCGAATAATTTTTCTTCTCTCTACAAGAAAATAATTTTGAAATAATTTTTGGAAATTTTTTGCAAGAGATTTTGATATAATGCTCATTGCAAATGATATAGGATGTATAATGGACGTTCAAATGACCATATTTATAGAAAATGAGAGATTGTAAAGGAAGATATACACTCCAAAACTCAGCAACTTTTACGAAGGGGAACATCCATTGTTGTCGCTAGCCTCTCGTTCAAGCAATAATGACACGTGTTCAATAGAAACATTTCGCCCGCCTTTCACTCGAACAACAACTTCACCGCTAGCTAGGTACTAGCCTGCCGCTCGAGCGGCAGTGCTATATGATTTTTTCCCTCATTTTCTCATTTTTTTTTCTAATTTTGGACCGCAATTTCTCATTCTTCTGGAATTGGTTTTAAGATTTCAAGTATATTACGAATATCTACTTTTTTTTTTTTTTTTTAATATCGAATCAAGTAAGTGTATTTATTTTTATAATTTGTCTATCGGATCAAATCTGGATATTTGGTCGAAGTTGACACAAAGTCACTTTCCAAGTTTTTATATTTAACCAAATTTTTCAATTTTTAAACCAAAGTCCAAAAATCTACCACGTGAGTGAAAATTGAAAATATGATGCATCGTAGAGAAAAAGGGGGTGCAAAAAAATACTGCATCAAATAAGGTAGCTTCCAGCTTTGAACCTTCCTTAGTGAAATACTATTGGATTTACTTGGCTAATTGGTGAACATGATTTTTTGAACCATTTAGTCGTTGGTGTAAATCAAGACAATAATACTCACACAAATATCTTTTCTAAACCGTTCATGGTTCTCATGATTTGGTTCATTTTGGCCTTGAAACACTCTTGAGTTTCATAAGTGTTTAGAAAATTTCAATCTTGAACAATTTTCGTTGAGGTGGCCCCACCTCTGTAATACTCTGAAATTTTATGATCGTTTAGGTTGCTCATTTAATTTTTTTGGATAGTAATTTAACTTTTCAAAATTTTTATATGGCCAAATTATTAGTGATTGCCTCGTGGCATTATTTGGTGATTGAGAGTTAGAATAATATGTTAGTTAGTTAATTGTTTAGAATACAATGTTAGTTAATTAAAAGGTTTGGCATGCATATTAAATTGTAATGGTGCAAGCATGATGTGTTAAGCAAGTTGGAGGTGGTTAAATATTAAGCAAGCATGAGGTGTTGGTATAAACCATGAGCTGGTTACAATTGAAGCCAATGCATGGATAAAAATGAATCAAATGGCTACGTGGAAAGCATGGCAATTTATTTGGTAATTAGTCACCCTTTATCACCTTGCTTAGTCATATGTTTCTTGCCTTTAAATACTTGGGAAAGGTTACTGCAAATGGCACATAAAAATCAGAATATTTCTTGCAAATAATAGAAAGATAGGATACGTGAAAAAGGAAAACGAAGGCTAGCATTTTCGAGTACAATTTTCAACCCCAAGTGTTAAGGTAAGATACTTTCTATGTTCAAGTGGTAGGATTTCATGGTAATATTTATGCTTAAGCTATGCATGAGAACCATGATATGAAAGTGTGGACAAGTCCACAAAGTTAGATATCTATTTATGTCTTAGGACAAGTCTGAAAGGCACCGGCAAGCCGGAATATGCAAGTATGTGGTTGAATGCTTTCTTTTGTGTAGTATTAACATGTTAAATCCGAGCATGGTATCTTACTGAGTATTATTTATACTCATAGTATGTTATACTAAATTTTCAGATCCATGATCGTTGAGTTGAGTTGGTGGAAGTTGGTCGGCCTACTCGATGATGGGACAAAGTTATTTTGTATCTAAACTTCCTTCCCATATGTTTTGTTCAGAGACTGCCTTCCTTATGTTTTGTTTATGATGGTATTTATTATAAGCATGTATAAGACATGAGGTACTATGGTACTAGAAGTAAACTTTTTTAATCATATCTTTCATGTTATGCTAAAAGGCATGCTTATAGTTGTTTTTCCTACGACGCTAAACAGGGCAGAAGCTGGACAGTTTTTAGCGTCAGTTCAAAATGCTATTTCTAACTCTATAAACACCTATTTGAGACTCTAAAAATATTCCCACGTTCCTCTTTGAGTTGTCTTTATATGAGCACAAGAATCACTCAATTTGGGTCTCTGTACCCTGAGATATAAATTTTTAAGTGTTGAAAGGTCGAATCTGAAATTTCTGTGCAACACCTCACTGTTTTTAATGAGACGTCCATATCATGTGATCTTGAAAACTCTCCATATTTTAAACTGGGAAACTATGTGGAAATATCTTTCAGATGCCACCAGTTTCATAGGAAACGGAGTTCGGGGGAATTTTATAAAAATGTTTGAACCGGCTGCCCAAACTAGCCGTAACAGCACAAAGTCCATGTATGTAAAGAAATCTTTCCAGTCGGTATACACTTTTGCTGGCCATTAAACTTCATAAAGATCTTTTACTACAAATTATAAATAGGTTCCCAGAATGCATTACCTTTTATTTAAGGAAGTTATTACGTTTAGCGTGACACTCGAAATTTAAATTCGGGGTGTTACAACCTCACACTTACATAGGTGGCCTCTTATTAGGAGTATTTTGTCTTACTCCACTTGAGTTAATCAAGGTATATGAGTCATTTAAAGTATATCTTAACCTTTAACATTCTACATAAAGCATTTTAATTATCATAGGAATGAGTTATGAAATATTTTCCCAAATGTTTCATTGAATTTTCATAATTTAGTTGTCCACTTGAACCAATATCTTGAAATCTTCAGTCAACAAGATAGGGTTACTATTACAAAAAAAATCTTGCGTAGTAAGCTTTAGTCTCATTCTTTTTGATAGGCAACATACTTGATCTCTTTGTAAACCTTTCGTAAGTGGATCTGCGATGTTCTCCTTTGACTTCACATAATCTATGGAGTTGATACCATTATAGATCAATTGCTTAATGACATTGTGTCTACGACGTATATGTCTAGACTTACCATTATACATGCCGTTTTGAGTCCTTCCAATAGCACATCGGCTGTCACAATGTATACCTATTGTAGGTACCAGCTTAGGTCAATATGGAATCCAAGAAATTACAAAGTTATTTTGCTTCTTCTCCAACTTTGTCCAAAAAAATAAACTCTGGATACATCGTTGAGCAAATTATACACGTTTGCTTTGTTGAGTTCCATGACACAATATCTCCACTAATGGTACATACATAACCACTAGTAGATTTATAATCTTTCATATCGAATATCAAATTCGCGTCACAATACCCTTTCAATACCGCGAGATATTTTTGTGAAGTGTAATTTATATGTTAAGGTATACTTCAAGTACTTAAGAACCCTTGTTAAAGTCTTCCAATGATCATGACTTGGATTATTTGTGAATCTACTAAGTTTATTCACAAGCAAATGCTATGTCCGATCGAGTGCGGTTTGTAATATACATTATACTACATATAACATGTGAATAATTTACTTGAGACACACATTCACTTATGTTTTTTATGAAATGTAAACTTGTGTAATAGGGGTTTTCGCGAGACTTTCCTCAAGTGCATTATGTCTTTTAAGTACACTCTCAATGTAGTGAGATTCAGAAAGTATAATTTTTTTCGTTGTTCTAAAGATCTTAATCCTTAATATCACATCAGCCACACCCACATCTTTCATATTAAAATGTTTTGTTAACATTCTATTGGTGTTTAGTATTATTTCGTGATTATTGCCCATTATCAACATGTTGTCTGCATATAAATATACAATCACATAGGCTTTCAACGTATGTTTTATGTATACATACTTGTTACACTTGTTTATCTTAAATCCATTAGACAACATCCTTTTGTCAAACATTTGGTGTCATTGTTTTGAAGATTGTTTCAATCTATACAAGGATGTAACTAGTTTACAAACATTTTGTTTGTGATTAGGAGAGACGAACCATTCGAGTTGTTCCATGTATATCTCTTCTTTTAACTCACCATTTAGGAATGCTGTTTTTACATCCATTTGATGAATTTCAAGGTTATGTAATGCTGCAATTGCAATTAACAACCTTATCGAATTCTAGTCATGGGGGAGTATGTATCAAAGAAGTCAAGTCTGATATATATATATATATATTCCTTGGTAACCAATCTAGCTTTATATTTGTCAATGGGCCCATCCGATTTTAGTTTTTTTTTAAAATCCATTTAAGGTAAAATCAACCAACTCTAAAGTATGGCTTTGCATTATAGAACCAATCTCACTATTGATAGCTTATTTTCACTACGATGCTTTTGATATAGACATTATTTCATCGAAAGTCTTTGGATCATTTTCCACCACTTAGGTTGGAAAATCCAGGCTAAACGAAGTAGATGTTCTAGCCCTTTTACTACACATTGGTTCTTCCACATTTGAAGTGTCATTTGTAGTTTCATAAGTTCTTCTATTTTAACTTGTATTTTCTCTATCTTTGCATGGAAAAACATTCTCAACGAATGATGCTTTTTTCGATTCAATTATGATTCCTTCATATACATCTTAAATTTTAGATTTATATACAAGGAAACGATATGTACTGCTATTATTGGTTTATTCAATAAATATGCAATCAATCGTCTTAAAACCCATTTTCATTTGTTTAGGTTTAGGTACATTAACCTTAACCAAATACACCCACACTTTCAAGTGTTAGTAGGAAGGATAATAGCCTTTCCATAGTTCACATGAAGTTTTTTTTTTTTTTTTTTTCATTTTTTTAAGGGGTATCTTATTAAGAATGTTATTTGCGGAAAGAATAGTTTCCCCATACAAGTTTTGGGATAAGTCCGAACTTATCAATATTGCATTCATCATCTCTTTAAGAGTTCGATTTTTGCGTTCAACAATACCATTCGATTGAGGTGAGTAAAGTGTCATTATTTGAAGAATGATTCCATTTTCGGAACAATATTTTTCAAATGGTGCCGCATATTCACCACCCCTATCACTACGAATATTTTTTATTCGTTTAACAAGTTGATTCTCAACTTCCGTCTTATAATGTTTAAATATATCTAAGGTTTCATCTTTACTTCATAATAGAAAGACATAGTAATACTTTGTACAATCATTAATGAAAGTTATAAAGTATTTCTTACCACATTTAGTTTGAATGAATTTCAAATCACAAAAATTGCTGTGGATTAATTATAGAGGTGTTGTGCTCCTTTAAACTAAGTGACTAGGTGTTTTAGTCAACTTTGCTGAACATATACTTCACATTTATGATTACTATCAATTTTAAACGTTAGAATTAAACTTTGATTCATAAGTTTTCACATAGATTTGTAATTAACGTGTTATAATCGACAATGTCATAAACAAGACAACTCAAACATATAAACGTTCTACTTCATGATATAAATGCAAAAAATATGGAATTGAGTGAATCCTACCAAGTTGCATCTATCATTGAGAAACTCCCTCATATGTGAAGAGATTTCAAGAACTATCTAAGTACGAACGTAAGGAGATGAACTTGGAGGAATTGATAGTTCGTTTGAGAATTAAGGAAGATAATAGAAATATTAAAAGAAAACCTATTGTTCAACTTGAAGTAAATTTTGTTGAAATTGGTTCGAAGGTTAACAACAAGAAGTGTAAGATCTCTAGTTATGCATCAAGAAGAGACAACTCTAATAATGTCAAGAAATTTAAAGGTAATTGTTACAATTGTAGAAAAGTCGGATATCGTTCAAATGTAGTTGAAAGAAACACTCTTTCTGAAGGAGTTCAAGAGATAAGTTTATCTGCGATTATTTTTGAATGCAACACGGTTAGTAATTCAAGGGTTTGGTGGGTTGATACGGGTACTACCCGCCATATTTGTGCATATAAGATTATGTTCTCAAACTTTTATGAATTGAAAGGAGAACAACTGTTCACGAGAAACTTTGTAAGTTCGAAGGTTTTGAAATGATCACATTGAAAATGACTTCCGAAAAAGAACTAGTCCTCAATAATGTTCTCCATATACCAAACATTTGCAAGAACCTGATTTTGGGGTCTCTACTTAGAAAGAACGCTTTTAAACTTGTATTTGTATTGGACAAGTTCATATTACCAAAAATTATATGTATGCTGGTATGCTGGTAAGGGTTATTTTAGTGAAAGAATGTTCAAAATAAATGTCCTTACAATTGTACCAAAATGCATTATGAATAAAAATTTCAATTGTACTGACTTATCACGATTTATGAGTCTACCATTTTGTAGTCCAAAAATCTGCATCATCTTTGATCTTGTACTTCTTCTCCAATGAATCTCATAGATCATTGGTCAAGTCCATTGAACTGTACACTCCAAAAAGTATATTATCCAATCTATTTAGGATGTGGTTTTTGTAAAGAAAAATCTAAGTGCATCCATGCATCCAATGCAATGATTAGCCCACAATTATTTTTCCTTCTTGTACCATAAGTGCGGTCTCTTTTAAGAACTTTGCTAAACTCAAAGAAACAACATCTTTTGTTGCCATCTTTTGAAATCCACACCTCCAATCGATTTTTTCCCATGTGGGATATGAGACTTTGGTATTTGTATAGCCAAAGGAGGAATGACATGGTTCGTACCATCCATTATTTGACTAGAAGTAGTCTCCACGATAGTAATTTCTGTCACAAACAAAAGTTCAATGCACAAAATGAAAGAAATGAATAGTATACAAAGTCTTATTCTAAAGATGAAGAGAAGTGATTTGTTTTCAACAAACAACCGCAAAATTTGTCTTAAGATTGTTAGAGAATTTGTAGTGAAATGACTCTTTATTTAATTGACAAAGTAATGGTTAAGTCTAATTTGTAGAAGCGTAATTAAACTCTATGTAAAATAGAACTGAAAAGAACATGAAGAAAAGAAATTCGAAGCAAGTGATTAACACTTTCTCCTTAAGACAAAATTGTCTCTTGACGGTGCTAACAGATTATGACACATATCTTCCAAAATATAACAGATACAACTTGTGGTAGAAGTACTTCAAATCACAAGCTACATCGAACTTGAACAATTTTTTCTTCTCTCTACAAGAAAATAATTTTGGAATGATTTTTGGAAACTTTTTGCAAGAGATTTTGATGTAATACTCAATACAAATGATATGAGATGCGTAATGGATGTCCAAAGGTACCTATACCTATTTGTAGAAGATGAGAAGTTGGGAGTGAAGAGACACGCCACAAAACCCAGCAACCTTTACGAAGGGAAGCATCTCTTGTTGTCTCTAGCCTATCGATGGCCTCTCGCTTGAGCGTCGTGACACCTATTCAATAGAAATTTTTTGTTTGCCTGTCACTCGAGCGACAGCTTCATCGCTAGCTAGGTGTTAGCCTGTCGCTCGAGCAACAGTGCTATATGATTTTTTTTCCTCTTTTTTCCTTTTTTCTCTTCCAACTTTGGACCATAATTTTTCTTTCATTCGAAATTGGTTTTGAGATTCCAAATATATTATGATAATCTACTCGACGAGTAGAACAAATTAGTCTATTTATATTTATAATTTGACTATCGAATCAAATCCGAATATTTGATCGAACTTGACACAAAGTTACATTTCAATTATTTATACTTAACCAGAATTTTCAATTTTTAAACCAAATTTCAACATGAAGATTGTCCTTCAACTTATAAATTCATCTACTTTGGTCCTCAACTTTGAAGTTCTTCACATTTGATCCTCCAAGTTTCACAAGATTGCAAGTTGGTCACCTCTTTTAGGTTTTTATACGCTTCTATTCCCTTGTCTTCAAATGTTGTGCGGGTTTGGCCCAGAGTTTCAAACACGAATAACTTTTGATCTACAAATTCGAATAACAATCATCTCTCTCTCTGAACTCAAAACTCTATTCAATGGTTTATTATTTGTTCTATAAAGATAAGTGATTTTCTCAAATGCTTCGAATAGAAGTTAAAATCACTTCCTTTTACTTATTTAATCTTTAATTTGGGATTTTCTACAAAAGAAATATATATTTAATTTTGAGTAAAAGTCCACCTAAATAATCAATATTCATAAAGTTTAAAATTTTAGATAAACGGGTAAAATATACTTATCACATAAAAGTATCGGATGACCTCTTTTAATGAACAACAATCATGGTTTATTTACATTAATCCACATGTCAAGTTGTTAAAAAAAGAACTATTTTCCCATCCAATTAATTTTTGACAATTATGTAAGTGTCAAGCATGATGTACAAATGACAAAATCCTTTAATGAAATGTTCCATTTGGTTTCACGACAAAAAAAGGTTAAAATGAATAAAAGTGTTTTGATTATTTATACTAATGGGCGAATTTTTGCATCAAATGAAATAAGGACCATGCTATATATGCATAAAAATTGACATATCGATTTACATCTATGTGAGTTGACAGATTTTATTATATTAATCTTGACAATACGTTTTCAATCAATTGTCATATTTTTGACACATAGGAAGTGTCAATCAAGGTATACATTTTGTGTGTAAAAGTAGTTTAATCCATGAAATAATTGGTTACAAGTCCAAGCTGCTATATGTCAGCTTAAATAGGTCTAGCTAATATTCACCAGCGTCTTTGTAGTTAAAAAAAATTAAATTTTGACCACGACTAAACATATTGCCGTAACATCGCCACGAAGTAAGGCGGATTTTTTTTAAACACTAAATGAAATCTGACTTATCAAGTTGATTATACGGTCTGAAACAAATTGTCACTCGAACTCACCTATGATAGTTTTTTCATGTACACAAATGCATTGAAAAGGTCATCGTGAGTTTCGCACTATTGTCAGGTTGATTATACGGAGCCGCATTCAAGATGGCTGCGGACCAATTCCAACCATTTTCCAACTCCAACTCACTCAACCAAGTTTCGGCCATGGATGCTTGCAGAGCCGTTATTTCTTACAACTATGTCTAGGATAAGTTGAACAGATAAGATCTTTATCACATCATATTTCTTTACCAAGATAACTAAGTCGTATTCAAGATGGCTGCGGACCAATTCCAGCTATTTTCCAATTCCAACTCACTCAACCAAGTTTCGGCCATGGATGCTTATCTATTTTTTACTTCTATGGTACAATGAACTGGATATGTAATTTTTTTTTTTTTTTTATATATCGAGTGATGAAATTTAATCTTCTTAAAAGAAGTAACTCAAAAGTGGTTTTAATAAGACCTTAATAGATTTTAATAAAAGCTAATGTAATGTATAATTGAAAAGTTTGTCTTATGAATATGTGGTTAACAAAGTTTTATCAAAGCAGCATTAAGACAGCAATTTCGCCATCAATTAATTAATTGAATCGATGCGCCACATTGTATAGTAGTCAAATAATATGGTGTGGAAGAAACGACCAGAATCCTTGCGACAACTCAAGAATCTTAGTCAACCTCATAATGACTCTAAAAATGCCTCCCCTAATCCTTCACGATCTACTGTCTATGAAATTTGTCCACGATTCAAGACTATAATAAGACAATTTTTTATATTATGTTGTTATAATTCTTCGTCGTCTTTGACTAGAGAACTCTCATGTTTGGAATGAAATCTCGTTCTAAATAAATGAAGTATTGATTACTCCCAAAGAATAACGCGATAGTTGTAGTGCAGTTTTGAAGTGTCGAATCTACAGGGAGATGGAAAAATGCTCAAATGGTTCCAAAAAGGGACGAGTTATCATCTTAAATTTGTAGTAAATTCAATGTTGAAGAAGCAAAGTCAAAATTAATGATTTGAGGCAGTGAAACGTCGGAATTCCCTCAATCGGATCGGATCAATCGCATCAATTATTCCAGTTTTATAACACAGTTAGAGATTTTCATCCCGACACTCTAATCGGAAGATATATCGTGAAAACCAATTCAATTTACAAATGTAATCCTAGAATCTAGACTTATGACATATTCACTCAATTTTATTGAAACAAGATCAAAGATCGAACATATAATGGGAGACAAACAAACACTAAATTTCTTGTATCGATTCATTTTGTCGTATTTGGTTAAAAATTATTGGCTTTTGCTATGTGTACATAGCAATGTAAACAGGGGGTGTCATTTGTCCATTATGGCATTATGGCACCCATTATGAGCAAAATCTAAAATTATTACTTCTACAACTGAGGCCAAGGATTCAAGATTGACAGTCGCATTAAAATATGAGAGGTTCGATTACTTTTTAATAAGTTCACATTTTAAAATAGAACATCATAACTCAAGATGGTATCAACATGAGCATGAATTTATATGCGAATAGACTTATATATTTTTTAATAAAATATGTGAACCATTTTGCTAATAAGAGAAAGGTAAAGGTGAAGGTTGCAGACACAAGAAATTGTTGTGAGCCATGAACTAAAAAAGTACAACTAAAAGGCCAAAATATCTTAAAATGCCGACTTTTGACATTTCAATCAAGGGATAAGGGAACATGACGTGTCCTCCGTTAAAATACTATTTCTTTTATGGGATGGCTTTTATTCTATAGCTACGTTAATTGAACAAACTATTCTCAGTCGATCCAAAGCTACATCTACTCAAAAAGCATCCCTTAATTACTCATAAAATTGAACAAATTATTCTCAGTCGATCGAAACTTAGGTGTACAAGAAAAGCATCTTTTAATTACTTATGTAAAAAAAAAAATGACGAAAAGTAGTCGACAACATAGCAAGTGGGATTTAATTGAAATTAATTAACACAATCACACACGAACAGATGGTTTCTGATGTAAAAGTAACACGAAAGTGGGATGACCTAATCTATGACTAGGCTTGCTAATGAAGAAGCTTTTGAACTTTGCATAATTAATTGAGGAATTAGAATTAATGTATATTTCGAGTCACCAAAGGTTAATGGGATTATTAATTTCGATACTCCATCCATCCGTCCCAATTATATATGCTTGTTTCGTTTTTCACACGGATTAAGAAATATTCTTTAATGTCATTGGAAAATTAATTTTTGTCCAGATCTTTCCTAATTTACCCCTATTTAATTTTCAGTATGTAAAACTAAATTATTGTTGGAATTAATAAAGAATTTGAAGAATTAAAAAAAAAGGGAGTTGTTCCATGTTTTCAAGAAGTGGGAAATGTGTGTATTTTGATGATTTCAAGAAGTTGACACATTAAATAAGAAAAATTTAATAAAGGTATATTGGTAAAGGAACACAACAAAATATTCTATATTAGGAAATATGCATATATATATATATATATATATATATATATATATATATATATATATATATATATATATGTGGGACAAGAGAAAAATGAAACACGGCCTATATAATTGGGACGGAGGGAGTATAATTAATGCTGGCTTCTTAGGACCATATGTCTTATTTCAGCTCTTTTTATTTTCTAATTACTAGGAACTTTTCATGTAGCTTTCTTGGTAAGCACTTTCTATTTTCATTTTCGATTATTTTTTATTTATTTTCGTTAGATTTAACTAAAATCTTCAATAATATATCAAGCTTCTTCCATCGTCTATGTAATTTACAGCAAAAATCGGGGTTTGACTATTGGTCCATCGTTAGAAGCAATCGGTAATGATATAAGAGAAGTAGACGAATTGTACTTCTGATAAGGGAGAGACGACTTAAATAGTCGAAATAAAAATTTCTCGACCTTGAAAAAATAAGTATTAATTTATAATCTGCAAGCTGTATATCTCAGATGACTTCACATTCCTCCATTCATTTTCTGGTAGTCAGTTTACTTATCTCCAAAGAGTAAATGCCCCCCTCAACTGGCATAGTAACAACAAAATTATGCTTTTATATAATACGGATATTGAAGTCACACTTGAAACCTCCATTGTGGATAATTTACGTCACACGATGAGATGTATTTATCATTTTTCCTTTATTTTGAGCAGAATATATACAAATTTCTTAAAATAATATATGTAATTTATTTTTTTACCTGATCTGTACGTTTTCTTTGGTGATTAAACAAATATTTGTTTGTAAGAAACAAAATATATTTATTTTTGAATATTTGGCTTCAACGAGCTTTAGCCGTGTATGAAAAATTCAACTTCTTTTATATGAATTTTTTTTTTTATAGAATTTTAATAAATGAGTGTCGATAAAATTTGATATTAGAAAGTTTATATTAAACAAATTGATCGCTAAAAAAGCAGATAAGTTCCGATCGAACATTCATTAGTTTCAAATGAAGAGTGCTCTAACAAGTCCACTCCTATAAACCGACTTTTCATCTTCAACCACATATTTACACAATAAAATATTTTATATATAAACTCGAAATTCTTCAATATTTTTTAACCACATATTCTCCCAAAAAACGCTATTCAAAACTTCATTTTCTCAAAATAACGACCATCAATATAGGGGGCTAAACAAGCAAAGTTCCATGTTTCAAACTTTCCAATTATTCAAAGAATTGAAATAGGTTTATAGATGTAACTATGAATTACTCCAATCCTAATTATTAGTCAATAAGGTTTCTTAAATAAGTTTGTAATTTGATTGACGACAGTTAAACACCAGTGAGTTACAGTAAATTTGGACTAATGGAGCTAGGATTATAAGTTACAACGATTCTCCCATAAATAGCTATCGACCCTTCAAAAGAGAAGATTTAGTTCCACAAAGAGTTTCAATGAACAAACTCTCAAATCAATTCTCCACCTCAACAAAAGTTTCTCTTGTTCACTACTCAAATAGATTCCAATTTATTGATGAGTCAAACAAAGTTACTTTTCATTATAATTCTATATGAAAGGCCAAAAGGCATTAGACTGATTTTCATTGGTTAGCACCTAGCCGACAAACATAAAAAGGTCTCTTAGTGGATGTTGATTTCATTAATTAGCTTCCTAATTCAAATGAGGGCTTTATTTTATTTTGTTTGGGTATGCAATTTCTTTCTAGAGTCGGTCCAAACGAGGTTAATAATAATAATAATAATAATCGATATTTATCACTAATAATTTACTATAAGAATAGTAAGTGGGCTATACGTTCACGATATGTTATTTTTGTCTGTTCAAAATTATTAAAGGAAAAAAGTGTGCAATATATTCTGTTTTTGATGTAAATTAAAATCAGATTTTATGTGGATTGTGATAGAAATTTTTGAAATATATGGTTGAAAAGATGTGGAATCCATGAAAGATGTGATTGATATTGATTGCTTGATTTTGACTTAAATTAAAATCTGGCCCAAACATGCCCTTAGTCCTATCCAATTCAATACAACAAATATTGCACCTAAGTAATAGTAATACATACATGAAAATATCTACTTGTACATCAAAAGATGTACACATGGGATTAGACCCCCCTCACATGAGGGGTGGGACCCACTTGAATAATATTTTTTTATTAAAGTGAGTCTCACCCCCATGTGAGAGGGGTGTAACCCCTTGTGTACGTTTCGATGTACCGGTAGCAAAGCCGTACATACAGAGTGCAGTGACATAATTAGAGTATGTACGACTATCGTGATGAAGCTTAAAGATTCAGTCAAACTAATTTAATCGGATTCTGGATTTAATAGTGGCAATAATAATATATAAAAAGAGCTGGAAATTAAGCTTCCGTTTGGCCTCCATTAAATTAAAATTCATTTTTCTCCATTTTCTTATCAATCACACATTCTTCAAAAAATAATATTACACGTAAATAAAAAACTTTTACTTTTTTTTTTAACTACACATTCTTCAAAAAAATTACTATTCCTCTCTCATTATAATGTGGAATGATGGGGTCAAACGGGCACTAAGCAGCCAGGATTTAATTAAGTTCTGATTTAAACAAGTTTATAACAATGAGCGTCCATCTGTTTCCAAGCCGACACAAAAATTCAAATACGCTTTCGGCAAATGACGTAAACACCCTTGTCTTTGTTTTACTAGAGTATCAATCATAAAAGGGAATTGGATAGTTTGGTCAATGCCATCATGCTTGGAGTTGGAGGCCATAATGAATAATAGAAACTTGTAATATTCCTACTTTGTGTGCGGTGATGTTTCCATCTAAAAAATGCCATCCAATTTGGATTTTGACTATATGAACATATAAAATTTATTTTTATTCTATTGAGAAGTCATGAATAAGAGAAAATTATTTTGTTTCCTAGACAAATAGCACTATGACCACCCAAAGGGAAAGTATGTTACACATTTGGACCATTAGTGACAATTTTATGGCTGGCTCATATTCACTCAAAAGTTTATCAAATAAAAAAAAAAGGACGAAGAAAATACATTCTTCATCGAAATAAAGGTCTAACGTGTGTAGAGTTTTGATGTTGAATCGTTTCAGAACCCTTATTTGTTCTAACAATTTTTTATGTACTCGTCACAATTGATTTAGATTTTTGTTCCCGAACTCAAAAGTGCAATTATCATTCAACTCGATGGATATACGTTAGCAGGTGAAAATAAATGTATATTATGTTTACATAACCTCTAGAATTAAAGAAGAGATACTGAATTACATTGTCGTGTCTCATATGTCTCCTCTTATGTCACATATGTACACGAAAGGACATCCTCATAAAACAATTTTCTATCCACATGACTGAGGAAATGAAAGGAACTTCATTGGAAAATAATTGACTTCAGAATAAAAATAAGTGATAGTACGCGGAATTATTCCTTTCATACAGAACCCATTTTCTATAGAATGTGTGGCAGATTAATAGATGTACAATTTAAGTGGTGCAAAAGGCACAGCCAAACCACCCCCACTCCCACCTCCATACAGGCAAGATTTATAAATGGCACTTTTTGGGCACTATAAATTGGCACCCAACCCTTCATTATCCATCATTCAATTTCCTCTCCTCCTCTCTGTCTTCTCCCTATCTCTCTAAAAATTAAAGATAATCTTGTTCTTGTTATTGCACAGATTCAATATATTTGCTGTGGAATCTCCATTTTTTTCTTAATCTTTCCCTTTTAGTATGTCAACTATAGTGTGTCAGAATCTTGTACCATGTTTCGAGCAGTCTCAACAGACAGAGACAGCAAGCCTGAAGCTGAAAGTTGCGGCGTCTCCGTCAACCACCGTGGAATTCGGCTTATTTGGAACTGATCATATCCCAGAAGTTAAAGAAAATCTTGAAATAACTGGTTGGAGTTCTCTTCAAAATCTCTCCCCCATAAGCACAAAATCAGCAAAAGAAAATGACGCCCCATATATTTATCCGTTTGGAAAAAAGTCGTTAATTGAAAAAATAAGCCTGGAATTATGTACTGAAAATTTGGGAAGCGAAACAGGCACTGATATTTCTGATTGCAGCATTTTCTCAAACAGTTACAGCTCACTCCAAAATGCACCAGATAAACCAAAGCAGGAATCAAGAAATTTTAATAAAGCAGCAGCAAATTCTTGTCGCAGTTTTCCCCCGCCGTTGACAACCATAAGCGGCGGCTCAAATTCTCTTCAAGTCAGGCGTCACTGTGAAGGCGGAAGGCTTATAATCGAAGCGGTGGAGACCCCATTTAAGCCCACTTATCTTCAAGCAGAAAGAAGCGATGGTCGCCTCAGACTATGCTTTTTCCAAGAAGAAGAAGAAGAAAATGAAGAATGTGAGAGTGAAGTAGAAGATGAAATGATTGAACGGGACGCCATTGATAGAGAAAAAATAGAAAATTATGAAATAGAATCAGAGCAAGAAGACGATGATGTAAGCATTGGACAGGTTGAAATGGGAATGGAGAAATTTCAAAGGTTGAGTAATAGTAGTCGGTGCAAGGAAAGTGGGCATGGGGATGAAGGATTGTGCAATTGGAAGCCTCCTCTTTGGGTCGCTATTTCCTAATTTTTTTTAAAAAAAAAAATTTCCTTTTGAATCTTATTTTTTAAGAGAAATTTTATTTTAAATTACTTCGCGTAAAATGTTATGCTATGGGGTGGTAATGTATGTAGTTATTTGGATGGAAACTCTCTCGCTTGTTCACATCTGATAAACTTCACGTATTTTGATAAGTTATGAAGTGCATTATGTCTCGTATCACCCAAATTTATAAAAAGAATTATATGGTGGTGGAGAAAGTATCGAATTATATGCCTACATGGAATGTCGACCCACTTAAATGACGATAAATTGTCATTTGTATCGTAACTAGTTACTAAACAATGATATTCATCTAAAGTTTAGGTGATCATAGACTATGTTGCAATGTCGTCTGTGTCACATTCAATGAATACAAATTACAAATGACACTTTAGAATATTATTTTCCGATGATTGGAAAACCCAAAAAATTAGGCTAAAGGATAAATAATCCTTGTCATTTATGTGCATAATGGGTGAACGTGATTCGATTTCAGACACGACTTTTGTACTATTTTAAAACTAACTCATTCGAGAAAATTTCAATTCAAACCAAAAAAAAAAAAAAACATTTTTTGTTGTTTGATTTTAAAATCATAATTTTTGCAACTACAAATAGATATTTAGTGAAATAATAAATATATTGATTTTTTTTTTTATTTCCATTGTAGCCAATAGAAGCCAACTAGCAAGCTAAATTGTTGAAGTATTGATCAAAGAAATAATATATCTCGAGTAAAATAAGTATTTTTTCATGAAATTGGATGAACGGTTCGATTTGGTTTCAAGCGATTTTAAAATAAGTAATTATCAAAACTTAGATTGAACTATTTTTAAAATGGTTTGATTCAGTTTTTAAATAAGTAACTTTCAAGTTTGACCAAAGATCTTAATTAGTCTAGATTTATTTATTTTTCAAATTTGAATTATTAGTTTTCCAATAAAAATAAGGATTAAAAAATAAACATGCTAAAATGTAAAGATAGTGAAATATGGTAAAAATGAAATCCAATACAAGAGGCACGCATTGTGATTTAAGTACGTGACTTGAAAGAAAGTAAAAAAGAGAAATAAATAAATTAATTAAATAGAATATAACACAAATGACCGTATGTTAAAACACAAATAATTGTATGTTGCCTACAACATAAGAGTATAGATTGTCCTTTCGAAACTTTTATTTTTTTATTTTTCATGTGAATGTCGGTTAAATAAAAAATAGCAGACATATAACACAACCTAAGATTATCTTGCCCAAAAACAATCATGCTATTTGTACAAACAAATGATTGACATACATGTTGATCGATGAGGTCCATTTCTTTTTTTAGTTTTTTAATCATGCGGGCCCCACACACATTTGAGAAGTTGTCAACAAATGGAATTTCCCGCCCAAAAATATTGTAAGTACCTAGTAAATGTTTTTTCAACATGGCACGTGTAACAAATGTCTAGAAAGTAAATGTTAAATAGAAAGGTATGTGACAGCTTTTGTCTATTAGTTAGAATGATTAGGTTTCCAAAATATTTGGGGACCTTAATTTGCCCAAATTATTAACACAAGACAAACATTTAGACATGAAATGAAAACGAAATTATGATGTAAGCTAGCCCCATTTCAAAAGAATATTGCTACATATTCGTTCTTTGACCACTTTCTTTGTCTAATTGTCTTTGGAAAATCTTCTAAACCCTATTTCTTCTCGAAAATGACGTACAAACAAAATTGTAGAGGTGTCAAGGTAGATTAGACTCTTTGATCGAAAAGATTTTTAACCATTTTGATCTAATAAAATTAACATAAATAAAAAAATCATTAAAAAGTAGTTGAATCTAGTGACTGGCTTGACCCAACACATTTTATATCTTTAACGTTCTTTGACGGGGCTTTTAAAACGTTAAAACGTTGTCTATGCTGAAGCTGCTTTTAAACATATTTTAATAATTTTTAAAATTATTTTGTTTGATTAATTTACTTTTTTTTATATAAAAAATCGGTTTAGGAGTTTTTTTTCTACAAGAAGTACAAGTAAAAGCAAAATTCTTGTCAAATGGATCTTTGAAAAATGATGTGTTGCCGCCTTCGTGTACATGCGTGGAGACGGATTCTTAATTTTGTCGAGAAAAGGAAAAGCCGCCCTTCCCACGAGACATGGAATCTTTAATGGAATTCATTGTATCACCATGCCATGCTTGACATTTTAAACGTTTTGACTTTAATGATCAATCACAATTTATTGTCTGCTGCTGGCCGCTTACACTATTTGTAAAATAACACATTAATGAGTAAACGAAAAACAAAACAAAGAAATTGAAGTTTGCTCTTGAAAAAGTGGCAAAAGGACTAAATTCCTGTCCGTCAGTTACTTAAAGATTTTGGTATTACTATTTGAAAAATTTGAGATGACGATATTTCATTAGAGTTATTCTCTAAGTACAGGAAATAAATCACAGAATTTGTACAGGATGCTGCTTTGTGCATTTGTGTGTTTTTCCCAACTTTGAATCCGTGCCGTCCATTTCAAATTTCTGTACCAATTCTGTATCAATTTCCTGTACTTATAGACTGATTCATTGAACTATTTAAAGCACGGTCGACTATTTCATCCACCTACTTCCACCTACGCTTCTCTGCCATTGCATTTGGCAAAATCTTTCTAACAAAATGACAATCTTTCATCATTAGGTGACTTAGTGATTAGTGTGAGAAATAAGAAAATACAATCTAATTTCATTAATTCACGCTGTAAATCCCTATGCGAGACAAAGAAGGAGATTATACAGAAGCCTAAAGATGCATTTATTATCTGCGACTATAGTTCCATTCAATTATTTAATGAATAAAAGTATGACACTTCCTCCACGTGTAATGATCTGAGCCGTTGATGTGGATAATGGACGGCTGGGATGCGTTGTTACTATTGAGTGATTTGAAAGGGGTTGTGTTGCCTTGGGTTAGAGAATCCACTGTTGGGGTCCTCTCTAAGTCATTTGAGTGAGTCAGTAATTCTTCGAAAAATCATCATTTTTGAAAAAAAGATAACAAATGAGCTGTATCAACACCATTCTTCATTTGAAGTTGACACAAATCTTATCTCTTTAAGAGGGTATACATACTAGTGGTACGTGCGACAAATTGTATCTAGCACCAAATATTTTTATGAGAATGGTACGAAAAGTTGGGACCAACATGAACTTGTCATTGTTCGTTAAAGTCGATCAAACATTCCTACAAAATGGCATAAACATATGATACTGCACAATACATGTATTTGGTTATAAGTTATATCGATGCTTTTCACTTAAAAGTAGCGTAAAAAAGCCGCAACGATTTTTAAATAGAATGCTCGAGTAAATTGTATCTAACAACCAGTTGTATGTTTGATAAAAATCAGTATTAAAGTAGATACGCGACCAAATAACGTAAAAGAAATTAAAATGTTTGTTAATAATTTTTTTTTTTTAAAATCGAGTAATTTATTTTATATATTATCTATTAAAATTTAGTATCTTGACAACGTATTAGGTTTGGATGTTGGGCCGGGCCGGGGGGGGGGGGGGGGGACCCTAATTATTTACTTAGTATTTATATTATTTTGATAATAGTTAATTAAAACATTTGACTTTAGCAGCATACTACTGTTGTGGAGGCAATCTAGAAGAAAATCTTAATTGGAAATAGCCAATATGCTAATTGCAAATTCTACTTTACAAATAAAATTATGTGGTGGAGCTGACTCAATCTTATCCAATTCCCACAGTGCACGTAAAAAACATGTTCCATATAAAATTGATTTTTTTTTTCTTTCTAAAATTTAAATCTTTGTCGGTTTTTTGCTAGAAGAGAATATCAGCCATCCCTTGTAATTGCTTCTTTATTTAGCGTTCGTTTAGTAGGATTTCTATTTTTTTTTTTTGATACTCAGGTATCCCAGCTAACATTAGACTATTTCCTGGACCGCCCCATCACCGGTGCCTCAACTCTGGGCGGAGGTAAATCACGAGTTATGCCCAATCAAGCCCAAATACTTTCAGAAAATTATTCAAATATATTGAAAAAAAAAAAAAAACTCTTTACTCTTAAGCGAGCAACTTTTGACTTTTCAAAAAATTGCAAACGGGCTTTTATACGCATATATCTTATCAAACTAGCAGATGTGGTCATGAGGGTGGACAAATGTTACCAATTTTATTTATTTAATTTTTTGTTATATATAATACTTTTAAATTTTTATTATTATGTTAGTTAAAGGGGCCCATTTTAAAATGTGGACACTAACATTTCAGGGCCAACCTTGCAAATTAGCATAATTATTAAATAGATAATGAAGTATTTGTTTAATGCAAGGCTTCTTGATTGTTATTTAGCGTAAAAAAACTAAATTTAATTCCCAATAAATAGAATATTTGCCGTGTCATATATTATTGTTTGTCACTTCAAACCTTACATTTTATATATTCAATTTTTTTTTAATGTGCAATACGATTCTCATTCAACTCTTTAATCCTTTATTCTTTTAACTCTTTTAAATTGATGACCTAATTTTTATTATAAATACAATAATTCTACTTGTACAAAGGAATTTGACAAAATGTCAGGGGCCGTCACGTGGCATTTTATCAACAATTTTGTCAAACTTTTTTGTACAATTAGCATTTCTCTTACCATTAAGGCAGCTTCTAGTGGATCTTTTGTCCATAATGAAAAGGGCTCTCTGATTCAGAAAAGTTTTATACAAACTTGCTCACTAAAGAATGATAGTTTAGTTAAAGTTCAAAAAAAGGAAACATGTGATAACCTTTGCTTAATTAAGACAAAACAATTAATATTTTTAAACATTAGTGCCTTAATGCAATACACTAGCCTCGTTTGTCTTGTCTTAAAATTTTTCTTCATCCCTAAGGTTTGAATCTTCAAGAAGTTCGAAAGAAAAAAATAAAAAAACAAGATTTTTTGATGGTCAAAAGTACATAGCTAGAGACGTGTTTAGTGCACTGTACTAAACAATATTAGAAACGATCAAAGAAGAATTTGTATTGAGTATGCATTTGCATATATCTACACGCAAGATTTTGTTATGACATTTATGTGCAAAGATTTCTTAGGGTTGGTAAAATGGTCACAATAGTTATCAGAGATACGTCTGATATATGTGACATAATAAAATTATATATGATTATATTATAGAAATATACAATAAAAACTACTTGATTAAAGCTTGGTCTAACAAGATAATGAACTTGCCTTAAATTTAATTATTCTTATACTTCTTTTTAATTAATATAACACCATATAATTCACTTATTTTTGTCTTGGGAATTTCATTATTATCCATTAGGTTCAATTAATTTTCCATGAAACAAGCCAAGTACTTCTTTTAAGTGTACCCTTTCAATGTTGTGAAGGAGGGCAATGAAAGGGATTGCTCACCTATTGGATTTGAAAGCGAGAGTGAGAGATGTGCTTTTTATGGCCAAAAGTTGTTCAATAATACAACCAAATTTGAGAAAAGGAAAAATGAGAGAATCAAACATGGAATATTCTCGTGCTTGTCGGGTCTAAGTTGGATATTATTTTTTGAACGTTTTGAGAATCTTCAAAAAATGCATGAAATTTAGGAGTAGGTATACATCTACCTAGATAGGATAGATGAATACGTCCAAGATACAAACAATTTCCATTCTATAATAGGCAGGGGCGAAGCTAAGAGAGTAGAGTTATAGAGACAAATTTTAATTGTAAGGATAAAATTGAAAATTATAAGGATTTTTTTGAAAACCTTTTACAAAATCTTGAATTTCAAATTTAGCGTGGGGGCAGCGACCCCCCACTGCCCCCACGGTAGATCGGCCCATGATGATAGGACTTTTGTTCTTCATTTTAATCAAATTACTCTATAAAATTACATCGATACTTTTGATATATTATGGACAACGTAGAAGATATCTCTATCTTCGTCCCACACGTCTTAGCTTTCAATTGTGACTGTCAAAAGAAATGTGAATGACTTTGTAGATGATATCTTGATGACATCTCTCTTATTGTGCAAGTATCCCATAATTAAAGTCAAATTCTTTGTAAATTTAAGTAAGTGGATACATGTCTAGCCAACAACGAATATATTGGCTATGGATTTCCTTGGTGGCGCAAATCTCCGATAGTCATGGCCATTCCCACCAAAAAGTTATTGAGACGTTGCAAAAGGGGAACAAGAGTTCTCCACCTCATCTTTCACAAACATCCTATCATGCAATTTGGTCTCTTTCCATATCTTCAAAATCTAAACACAAATAGCGAGTCATATATTTGATTGTATAGCACTTCACGCCTATTTTGACTTAGAAAACCACTTCCCCGACACCCTCACTAAAAAAAATTCTTTTTGACTTCATCAACCAAATGAATCTCTAGTAGCAGATGGGAGGACATTAATTGATTCTTGTTGAAACACTAAGTAAGTTTGATTTGTACAAAAATAATCATCAAGATATTCAAGTTCTTGTTTTCTTAATCATGTTGTTTAATATTGAGCTCAACGCACTAAATATGCACAAAGGTTGCTACAGTTTGAACTCTCATTTGACTTGAAGATTAGCCACCTGTAATATTTTTTGGGATCTTGGCCATCATTGTGATTGAAATTAGTTGTCAAAATAGTTTCTATTATGTACATTTGTTGGGAAACAGGATGGTGAATGGGCTCTTGACTAAAAGTTTTAAAGCTACATCATAATCAATCGTGCCCAACTTTTTTTCCCCTAATTTGGCCCCATTAAAATGATTTTTTTTTTTTTTTTTTTTTTTTGAAAAATGAGTTTTGAAATAATAATTTTTTGAAGAATGCGGGGTTCAAAAGTAAGAAAAAAATTTGAATTTATGTGTAAAATATTTTATTTTGAAAATGTATGGTTCAAAATGAGTTGACAGGAAAAAGGAATTTTGTTAATTGGCTGCCAAACGGGGGTTTAAAAACACAAAGAACAGGAAAAATAATTTTGAACGAATTCTACCACACAACAACAATAATAATAATAATAATAATAATAATAATAATAATAATAATGTTGTCCTAAGGTGGTTGCGTGTTCAGATTCCATTCCAAGTCCATTCCCATTGGATTAAAAAAAGTTAGGGTTACAGGACATACAAAATTGTCAATGAAATAAAAAGTAAATATATTCAAGTTAGTTCCTATTGCAGTTCTATTATCAAACATATAGATACATATAAGTACAATGTGAAATAATATTAAAACAACATTTGGAATTCCTAAACGGAGCAAGGAGGTTTTTGTTGTTCCGATGAGCAATTGAACACCCGCAAAAAGAGGCTGGAGTTTTTCGACATGAAAATTAGTAATGGAGTTTTGAATAAAATGACTTAAGAAAAATAGAGAGAAAGTATGTTGGGGAAGACTAGACCCCAATACGTGATACGCCTTTGGAGTATTTGTACATATTTGATGTCGTGTAATCGTCAGACGATTAATGTTCATGTGTTTAGTGTAGCATTTTTCACTCTACCAGTTAGTTTGCGTCCACAACCTGAATGGACGATTTCCACTCACCAAATGGTTAGTGGGGTCAATGGTAACTGTCAAGCAGTTATTTATCAACTAAAAAAAAATGTTTAGACAATTGATAATCGTGATGATCAATCTATCATAACGAGAGTCGTCTGGCATAACTGTAGTTGCTTTGTCATAGTGACAGTTGGGGTAGTATATTAGTCGCTTTACCATGGTGACAGTCGAGGTAGCATAGCAGTAGTCCCTCTACCATTGTAGTAGTTGGGCTAGCATAGCAGTAGTCCCTCTACCATTGTGACAGTCATGGTAGAATAATTGTAGTCGATATACCATGGTGATAGTCAGTCTAGTATAGCGGTAGTCGCTCTACCATAGTGGTAATCGATCTAGCACAGCGGTAGTCGCTCTACCATAGTGGTAATCGATCTAGCGCAGCGGTAGTCGCTCTACCATAGTAATAGTCGGACTAGCACAACATTAGTCGCTCTATCATAGTGGCGGTCGATTAATTGTCTTTGTTTGCTTTATCATTGCATCCACTATATATATGCCACCTAGCATCACTAGCCCCTCTACCTCTTATCAATAGTTATTCTTCAAATGTAGCATCTCCATTCGTCTTTCTAGGTGACTTCTTCATTCTTGTTTTTCTTGAAATTTCTTTAGTTTGTAGTTTCATTCCATATTGTTAGGTTTTTAGCATTGACGATTCTGTGGACAAAATGACTAATTTGTAACATGTAAAAGTCAAAGACTTGGGGTGCAATTTGTATAAATTGAGTTATGAGGTCTAGGGCTCGAGCATGAAAAGAGGAGAATCACGGAGCTATATTTTCGCTAGCCTATCGCTTGGACACTGCTCGAGCGACACAAATAGAATGTCTGTCCCCGCCTGTTGCTGAACTTTCGCTCGAGCGACAGTGTATCACTCGCCTGTCGCCAATTTCTCGCTCGAGCGACAAGTTGATCCAGAAAATCCTAATTGTTGTTTTAAAGTATTTTTTTTCAACCCATTTAACCTAATTACCATCTCCTATAAATATCCAAGCCATTGGACGAAATTTTAAAAAGTTGATTTTCATTATTTTCATTGCCTCATCCTTTTCTCTAAAAATCCAAGAATATATTCTTTCATTGTGATTCAACTTTTCTTCTTGAGATCATAACCACTTGTTTGGGAAAATAACATATTAAAGAATCCAAAACACTTACTTCCTAAACATCCTTAGGAAAGCACTTTCTCAGCTGGACTTCAGAAATTTTTGGAGGTTGAGAGGGGTTAGACTAGGGCTGGGCAAAATGTCCGAACCGAACCGAACGAGTTTTCTTAAATTAAAAACCCGAACGGGTATCCGAATCGAGAACCGACGGGTTTGGTTCGGTTCTCGGTTCTAGACCAAGAACCGAAGAACCGAATAAGAACCGAATTTTTTTTTTTTTTTTACAATTGAACATTTGGGCTTTAAGTATATTGAATATAACCCAAACCGACCAACATAAAAAAAATTGAAAAAAAGCCACTAAATATAAAAGGGAAAGAACCCTAGAATTTTCGGTCTTCTCTTCTTCTCTCTCCAATCCATTCCCGCCGCACAACATATTTCTCGTCCAGTCATGAGTCATTTTCTCTCAGCTTGAAGAAGTCTTCCTCCTTCTAGTTCCCACACTAAGCTGGAGTACTCTCGTATTTATTCTTTTCATATTTAAGAGACGTGAGATTTTACCCTTTTAACGCTGACAGTGCTTTCGTTCTTTTATCGTGTTTACAATGACAAGTTTTTTAAGCCTTTCAAGAGCTTTGCACAGAGATTTTCAGCTCTAGTTACTGGATTCTTTTTTTTTACATGGTACTCAAGAAATTGTTAACATTTTAATGGTACATGGCAAGTCAAGCAATCGATGATTACATTACATAGTTGGTAAGTATTTTTAATACTTTAAAATATTACGTTCATTTGTAAAAGTTAAGATTGAACCTGGTCAATATTCACACACAGATTCACTCGGTGAAAGTACTGATCACGTTGGGATTGCCTCACTTCTCACAATGTTTTCAGAAAACAGGAATGATTTTGGTACTACTTCTCAAAATGGAGAACATAGTTAGATACTTTTATATGTTACATTTTGATGGGTAAGCAGTGGAACAGTAATTGTTTGAGGGAAGTAGCAAAAAAAATTGTGATCTATATTGTCTAGTACTAAAGTGTTAGCATTTTGTGAAAACTTTCTAATATGTTATGGATTAATTATTCAAAACGCACTGACAAAATTTTCTAAATGTATTTATATAGTGTTATTATAAATGTTAAAAAAATTAATTATAGTAGGAACCGAACAGAACCGAATGGAACCGAACCGAACCGAACCCGAACGGTTCCAGAATTATATTTGGAACCGACGGTTCCATTTACTAAATACCCGAAAATTTCTGGAACCGAAAAAATCGAACCGAACCGAACCGACCCGCGCCCACCCCTAGGTTAGACTATAAGCACAGGAAAAACACAAGAATTGAAGATTCTTGAAAATTCACTTGGAAGAGACAATTTAAGAAGGCCAGGAAGCTGAAAGGAGACAGCGAATCTTAGAAGTTACAGGAGGTAGATCGGGAAGTCTAACAGGTTGGCTAGATAATATCTACAGTAGCAGATCGTGAGTCTGGAAGAAATAGCAGACATTGGAGATTATATGAATTACAACATCGAGAACTAGTGAAATTTGCTAGACTGGAAATGGACTGTAATCCATATTGTCTATAGTGGAGGTAACTAACTTAGTCCCAAAGTTTTTACTTAATTGAGTTTCTCCGTTATCAATATTGGTGTTATTTATTGCTTTAGTATTACAAACTGTGGTAATTCAACTTATGATAATTGGATTGTTTGTTTAACAGTCTACAAACTATTAAAAAGTGACTTGTTTCTTTTAATAGAATAATTCTGTACGTAGGGTCAAAACTAAAAATGGATAATTATAACCATTCGGTAACTTAGTAGTTATTAAATTGATAATCCGTATTTTTTCACATATAAATGTAAAAAAGCAGTAACATTATTTTCCTCTAGTCGTGAAATCTTGAAATTATCTTTTGCATATTGAAAGGGGGCGAGATTGAAAATAGGATATGAGAGGAGTTGATCGGTCCATTTAAGAATAGGCCGATCAACGACTACGACCCTTGTTGGTCGATCGACCAGCCCCAACCAGTTCTGCTGGCCGATCTACTTGACCAGCAGCGGTTGAACAACGAGCATGTTTGTTGGTCGATGGCTAGTTGGTCGACTGTTAACCAACTTTGAAGGTTGCCCATAACGGTAGTTGATCACTTACACACTGACCAAAGTAAAATTCACCCACTTTCACAATCGACTATATAAATGTTTTAACCATTGCATGAGTGGCCAACTTGCTTCATGGCAATAGACCGTTATTGTGGTCAGCCTGCTTCTTGGAGGTCGATTGCATAAGCGATTGAAGGATTGATATGCTATATTACAGTTTACTAACTTGAAAATTGTGTGATTTCAAGCCTACCACTCGATCTTGTTTTCGATTTTAAAGTGACATACCCTGGTCAACAGCATTGTCGATCGACAGTAGTTGAATGCATTAATTTTTTCGATCGTCGTCATTGCTCGCTCCTCTGAAGTTTGTGTAATTCAAAGTTTGGTTAGAGGGTTCTAATTCTACAGTCTCGATCGACGATTCTTGAAATTTAGCCAATTTTTTTGGTCGTTTTGCTCACCGTCAGCCTCTCAGATGATTTTGATGTGTTGAGCGTGTGATATAGTAATTTTAAGCTTTAAACAATTTTTTAGGTTTTGAAAGTTCACCACTAAGACCAATTTTTTGGTTTTCTTGCTTACCGCCTAGCCCCTCGAACAAATTTGATGTGTTGACTGTCTGTCAAGTGATTTTGAGTCTGAATCAATTTTTATTTTTTATTTTTTTTGAATAATCATCACTAAGATTGTAGAGCGATTTTGAGCTTATAACTAATTTTTGGATTTGTTGCTCACCGCTTGACTATAGAGCGATTTCAAGCTAACCAATTTTTGTTATTGTTGTTCATCGCTTGTTCTGTCATGCAATCTTGAAGTGTAGAGCGACTTCGAGATAACCAATTTTTTGATTTTGTTGCTCACTACTAGAACGTAGAGCAATTTCAAGCTAAGCAATTTTTTGGTATTGTTGCTCACCGCTTATCCCCGTCGTGTTGTGCTAGCCAATTTTTCTATTTTGTTGCTCGCTACTAGATCGTAGAGTAATTTTGAGCTAACCAATTTTTTGGATTGTTGCTCACTGGTTGTATTATCGTGCAACCTTGAAGTGTAAAGTGATTTCGAGCTAACCAAGTTTTTGGTATTGTTGCTTACCGTTAGACAGTAGAACGATTTTGAGCTAACCAATTTTCTAGTATTGTTGCTCACCACTTGTTTCATCATGCAACGTTGAAGTGTAGAGTTATTTTGAGCTAACCATTTTTATTTTATTTTTTGTTTTTCACAGCTTGTTTCGTCATGCAAACTTGAAGTGTAGAACAATTTCGAGCTAACCAATTTTTGAAATTTTGCCTCACCACTTGTCTCTTCTTGCAACCTTCAAGTGTAGAACAATTTTGAGCTAACCAATTTTTTGATTTTGTTGCTCATCCCTGTAAGGCTATCCCTTCTTTAGTGCCCTTATCGTCCATCATCGCGTAAACTTTTCATTAACAATGCTAATAAGTACAAAAGGCTAGGACTGATAGTTTACATTACACTAGGGAAATCAATAAACTTGATTGGAACTATATTTACAAGGAAAATAAAAAGATATCCTATTTAACCAATTTTTTTTTAATTTAAACTCACCACCAGGATGATCACTGCCTAGCTCCTCAGAGGCTCAAAATCCAACACCATGACTAGTGGAGAGCCCTAAGATTTTATGTTATCAACATAGATTTTTTTTCAAAGCTTGTTAATCACTCCTTATACTTCCAACCCCTCGACTGATTGAGAATTTCATTACTTGATATTACGTTGATGGGATAGCTCCGACAGTATTTAATAGTGGTCGATTGTAGATTGCATTGTATGGCATGTAGGGTTTTGACAACAAAAAAGTTCATTGGGATCACCACACTTGTTAGGCTAGTATCACAGTTGCCCCTTCAAAGCCTTGTAGAGGGGTGGACACGATTTTCAATTTTCTTGGAGAGATTTTCAAGCCCAAAAATGCCTCCTAATTAAGAACATTCGCTACACTATCGCCATCAACAAGCACCCTATTCACATCAAAATCCGTTATATCACCGACGACCACCAAGGCATCGTCATGGGTTTTGCTATACCAATCAAGTCTTCCTCACCAAAAGTAATGTTCTGAGTAAATCTTGTTTTCTTCTAAATATAGCAGACCTCAACCAAGCGTGCATAACTCTTTCTAGCTGAATTTGAGTCTCCAGCTGCATCTATCCCAACGATGATCACATTTATAACTCCTGCTCTAGGTGGGGGGACAATAATCAACTTTTTCCTTACCTCGATCATCTCTCACGTACTTTGTCAGGAATCCTCATTTTAGAAGGTGCTTGATCTCCTCCTTCGGGTGTATGCAATTTTCAGTGTCATGTCTATGGTCTTTATGGAAATAGCAATACTTGCTTTTATCATTTTTACTAGCTGACGCAACCATTAGTTTTGGCTAATCGAGTTCTTTCATGTCTCGTATCCTTAACAACTTAGCACAAGGGGTATTAAAGGCGTGAAGGGCTTAAGCTCTTCTAGCATTTGCCCAATCAATCGATCTTGCGCATATCCTTTGCTCGTGTGCTTATTTTTCAGCTTGTTTCTATCAATGGATTTTCTCTCATCATGTAATTTTCACTCGTGAGTTTATGGCTCCCATTTTTCAACAAGTCATGCATCGATTATGGGGGATTTTTTCAGAGCGACATCTTAAATGCTTGATTTCGCATCCTATTCATCAATGCGGTTACTACAGCAGACATCTAAAGGTCTTTTATGCCAAGTGTAGCCCGACTAAATCTGGCTAAGAAATCTTGCAATGACTTATCTTTCTCCTCGACGACCTACATCAATCCAATAGCAATCTTCCTCTTTCTCTTGCTACTCAAAAAATAGGCTACAAAGCTTCTAAAGAGCTCATCAAATGTTCCGATAGACTGGGGTGTCAGAGCTGTTACCCAGCCTCTTGCCTCTCTCCCTAGTGCTGGTGGAAATAATCGACACATCATTGCGTCTGGGGTTACATATAGTTTCATTAAATCAACAAATGTCCGCAAGTGATCAAGCAGATATGTGACTCCATCATACACCTCTACCATCGACTGTTCGAGACCTTTTTGGTAGAGAGACTGCCATGATCTCCGAAGAGAATGCATCTTCCTCGAAGACCATCTGCCTGCGTCTATCCTTTCTTCTTTACAATGTTAGAGCATTTTCAATTGTAGTGTAAAATAAATCTAAATTGTGATTTATATCTCTGAAGTGAACGAAAAACTCTCCAACGAAAAGAAACAAAATGAAATAAAAATTGCAATTTCCTATAGAAATGTTAAAAAAAAAAAGACAATATATATATATATATGCAAAATGCAAAATTGATTTTGGAGATATCAATTTACACCCAATTTTACATTACTTTTGGAGATGCTCTTATTACACAAAAAACACTATCCCCTTGTGATTCCATTTACTCTTGATTTACATGTTAAAAAGACTTGATGTCCTCGTCATTTATGATGCATTCATTTGATTTTCCATAGCAATAGTGGTAAAGGCAATTTTGGTATTTTCTATGGATAAAAGAGTCTCTTGGAACTGTTTTAAAAAGTCAAGATTCTCACTTCAAGTGAAATTTTGTAGTATCTCCCCAAACAAAAAATGCAAAATGTTTCCTAGAAAACCCTTTTTTGGCAAACTATCCAAATATTTCAAAATGGTTTCAAAAAATTTCAAGTTACGGGCTTCCTGCGTAGGAATTTCTGTTTCATGAGCAAAAAATCATCCAGCATGTAATATGTGCTTGTTTGGTGGTACTTTACGTATAACTACAACATGTTTGGATAATAAGTTTTGAATCCTACAAAGTATTAATATAAGAATTATGTTTGATCTCCTTGAATTATAGTTTATGTGTAGTAATTGCTTAGAAACTGGTTGTACTCTATTTTTATCCATACAGTTCATAAGAACCACTACTTTTATAACTTTTTAACCACACATTGCTTAGAAGTTAGGACCCATTGTTTATAAGCTTAGCCAAGAAATCATCCACTCCAATGCTGCATGCCAAACATCTGTTAATAGAAATGCAGGTTGTGAACTATGGACTGATTCTGAATCACAATGGTATTCTCAGGATCTCATGTTCAGTTGCTGCTGTTATGAAACTGTACTGTCATCACCTCCAGAGGATAAACAATGTTGCTGTGCGGGATGTTAAATCCTCAGGAATCTGCACGATGATAATCCAGACAAACGTAAATAAGCAAGCAAGGCAGCACCTTAAGAAGAAAGATATCAGACTTACTAAAAATGCAGTCAGTTTTGAATTCATAATAAGGCATATTACAACAGAAATCAGATTGTATCTTTAACTAATCTCGCAACTCTAAAACAAGAAAATACACTCTCAACAGCCTTTAAAAGAAACTGCAAACGAAAAAGAAGTGTAGCCAAGTTGTATAGTCGTCAACGTCATTACTGTAACACGAAAAAAATGATGAATAATAGAAATGCATGGCTAATGGCACTAAACTTGGATACCAGGTTGGCTGAATTATTGTCAGGCGGAAAGCTTCCCACGGCAGTGCTCATGGTCAAAACAACGACTATCCAGTCATTTTCGGAACCAATCCCGACTCCAGTGTACTTGGTGTCATTTAAATAGCCTGAGTACTGTGACTTTGTAAAGTTGGAGACAATGAGACCTGGGACCAGGCCAGGAACACAAGCAGGCAATATTTGCCCATCCCTTGTGACGGTGACATTTAAATGGCACTTGGATAGAAGTCTGGGGAAGTCAGAAAAACGAGGTTCGGTACCCGGTATGGTGTTGGAACCTGTACTGTTGGTACAAGGTTGATTTTTGAACTGGTCAGCCATCTCATCAGCAAGGCATTCTGCCTTGTCATTCTTGGTTAGCACTGTCAAGGTTAAGGTTGCTCTGTAGCTGTTGATTTCTTGAAGAAGATTGTCTTCCTCGTCTGCATATGTACGAGATAATGAAGATAAAGTTCTCAGTTCAGAATCTTGAATTGCATTACACAACTCAAGACATTCAATGAGTTACTATGCACTAGACTATGCATCATAGGAGGCACCAGATCTGTATGAATATGTTGATTTGACAAAGAAAGGATAACATAAAAAGCTAGCTACAAAATTTCAAAAACTAAAATTTCGTGTATATTTGAATGGCCCAAGACCTGTCATAGATTTGCTATTGCAAAATACTGAGCCCTAAACAAGAGAAATGCCAAAGATAATCAGAGTGAACTCTTCCCAATGCCGTAAATCAGTAAACAAGGACATTAGCACACAACTATGTACTGAAATATTTGCCGATAAGTCAGAGCAACAAAAAGAATCAGCAGTTGCGACTATTAATTTGTAAATGATTTAAAGACATCAGAGATTTTGATGGATCAAGGAAACTAAATGGTTAAACAAATGTTTCACTATGTTGTGTAGTGTGAAGCAAATTATGTTTATTTACAGAGAATATCCTAAAAAATTGTGGTTGACTATTGATCCAGAAGGGGAGATAGAGACACAATTTGAAGGTAAATTGTGTTTGGGGCCCAAATCACTATTGTGAGAGAGAGAGAGAGAGACACACAATGTATCGAAGAACCCATAATAACTCTTCTGCCTGAGCCAAGTTCTCACCAACTGGAAGCACATTGAAGCAAAATTCCCATGACAATAAAGACCATATTTTCTGTCCAATCAAAGTTTCACTTCACACATAAATCAAAGCCAACAACTATCTGTCTACTTCTTAATGACACAAAGTTGTCAGTGATTTTTTTTAAAAAAAAGTAAAAGTAGAACATAATAGTCTCTTAAAGTAATAAACTATATAAAAAACAAAGAATTATAGTAATACTAATTTTTGCAACCATTTACGAAAGAATTGCTGCTAGCAGGAACTAAGTAGCACTACAAGATATTGTGGGTTGATGTCTTATGCTGTGTTTGAGACCCATTTTGTGTAAATAATGAGATTTGTAAGTGATTTTTTGAAGAATGTGTGGTTGAAAATTTTTGAAGAAAAATGAGTTTTTAGAAAATGGGGCGCAAACAGGGGCTTAGTTTCTTAATATTAGGTTAGAGGATGTTAGTCTCCCAAGATCATATAGTAGGAGGGAAAGGATCCCTGTTGCAGGGATCTCTAATATATGAAAAGGATCCTAGGGCATTAAGAGACTACAGTCATCTTAGTTTCAGGAAATTATTCAAATTATGATCAGAAGCTGGTTTCTTTTCTTTTCCATAATTAATTGAAGCCATAGGGCCTTATCCATTCATTCAATCTAACTCTCATTTGTTCCGTTCCAAGAATTCGAACAAGGTTTTGTACTGATCTGATAAAACGAAATAAACACCATTCTAAGATTCCATTTCCAACCTGCTCCCTTATAATCAAGAGATAGACAGATAGGCAGACCCCAACACACTGATCGATGTGATTGTAGTGACCGAGTGGATTGCTAACCAAAAGGTGAGTTACTAAGCCAAGCATTCTACAAGATTTTGCCTATTAACCAATCTCACTGGCAACATTACACTGACAATGGCATGTGCAATTGGGAAGTCCTAATAGAGGACTACCTGAGTTAATAACATAATAATAGAAGATCTAGGACCTAGGGCAGCCAACTCTGATTAGTTGATTATAACAATATTCTGGAAATGGGAAGATCTAGGTCCTAGTACAGCCAACTGAATGAAAACAGAAACCAGACACGCATCAGACCAATCCTACTTACATGAAACTGACACCAGACTCAGCACTTGCCTTCAGACTTAGGCTTTCAGATTTCATTGATTTTCGAAGCACATTTCACAGTTAATGATCCACTTCAAAACCAACAAATCTGTGCCAGATCTTTAATGCCAAGCGCTATATAGCAAAAATAAATTCAATTTTGACGACCAAAAGGCCTCAAATGAATAACAGAATACTTGTTTACCCAAATAGATCTAAATCATTTTAATTTACAGTCAGGTGAAATTACAGGTCAGATATTCAATGGTGAATGGCATAAAAAAGCACTTAGCCATGGGAGAAAAAAGGAAAGAAAGAAGAAAGAATAGTTTGATTACTCTATAGCAACAAAAGAACATGAAAATGGTAAATGCGAAACTTAAACTTCAGCATTCAAAAAGAATATATAATACCATAACATATAATAAGAAGACAATGATTAAACCTTTGAGCAAAATTGTCCTCAAGCTTTTCTCTTGATTGATCTCTATACGAACACACACACACACACAAAACAAAATCACACACCAGACCAACAGGAGCGAATAAAATATCAGGAGAGAAACAAAAATAAATATTTAATCAAATCTATACTCAAGTTTCACTCTATCTTATTCTATTTCCTTCGCGTGACTCACAAAAAACTTGAATTCAGCAAAAGAAGAGAACCCATTTAGCCTAAAAGCAACTTCATAAAAAATCATAACAACGAAAAAAAATGGGAAATAACAATCACAATGCAAATCCAAGAATTCAAAGCACAAAACAAAATTTTAATCGTGAATATTCAAGAAAATGCTAAAAATTAGTAATTACCATCACATTTGACGTGTAGAATTGAATGTAAGAGCTAAAAGAGGAGGACGAAACGTATTAGAGACTCCATTGCTTGTTGTCTGATGGAATATGAATTGAGAGTTCAACTCGAAAGTACTGTACACACGTCTCCGTGTAGAAACTTTCGGGAACGGGGAAATATGAGCTGATACGGTGTCGTCTCATTGAACGTCTCGTTGACAATTTCAAAAGTTAAGGCCCTGTTCTCTTTGTCGTTTTCAAATCGTTTTCTGTTTTTAATTTTTCAAAACAATTAAAACGCGTTCTCTATTTTATTTTTGAAAATGGAAAAAAAATATAACTAAAAACAGAAAACGGATAAAACATCGTTTTGGAAAATATAACCACAAAACACCAAAAATTCACAAAACACGCGAAACAATCTCTCAACTCTCTCCCTCTCCCTCTCCCTCTCCCTGTAATCCATCTTCTCTCACAAACCTACAACCAAAAAACGAAAACAGATCGTGGTGGAGGCTCGAAGGATTCTATACGGGATCTTCCAATCAAGGGCTGTTTGTTCTGGTTTAGCCGAATCGAAGGCTTCACGACGGGCAGTTTGAATCAAGGTTTCGCTACTTCAAATCAAGGTTTTGATTCTTTGCTTGTGATAATCTTTGGTTATTTGCTTGCTATTCCATATCATAGTTGTTGGGTCCGATTTTCCCTCTGTGTTTTTATTTGTTTGGTGTGAAAATTGAGGTGGTTTGGATAATAGTTGGGGCGGTCAATTCGTAGGGGGAAGGGTAGCTGGTGGGGAAGGTTGAATTGATAGAACGGTTTCTGACCTTCGAGAGCAATTGCTGGGCATGGCTGTGATGTTGCCTGTGTCTTCCTATGTTGAGCTCGAATAGAACAAATGTCTCCCATTGGTCCAGTTTTTGAGCAACTATGTAGAGGAGGAATTACATGATAATGTAGAGTTATTCAATTAGAGCAATTCCTCTTGGTGGTTTTGTGGGTTTCCTGATAATGATCCTATAGAGTGATATTCCCCGTTGATGATGAGAGTTTACTGAAAATGGACCAATTAGCCAAAGAGTGAAAATAGGACCATATTTATCTGCTAGTTTTTCCAGGGTTATATGTAATAGTCGGAGGACCTCTTAATAGATGGAAGTGGCCTATTATGGGCCAACGGCCAACCACCAGCAGCTTCAGGAGGTAACTTTCTCTGATTTATTCGGTTGCTACTGGTTCTAATTTTTGCTATGGAGTAGAAACATAGGCAAATTGTTGTTACACCAGCCAAGAAAGCTTCAGTTAGTGATGAATACATTACCATAGATTTGTTTTGAAAACAAAATTCGAACTAGAATGAAGATTATGCCATATAAGTTCCTTTTATGGGCGAGTGTGCCACCTATGTTCGATATAGAATTATGGATAAGATTATGATCCTATTACCTATGTTCTTACTCCTGCTGAAACAAATCTCATAGAGAACTCTTTTGTTCATCAACTAATATGCATGAGCATCTATATAAATAGAACAAGTGTCTGAGATCTCAAATGTAACAAAATTAATGAGCAATCGGATAGTTCATAACTTGTAGCCAATGTAAATGGCATTAAGTTTTTGAACTTTTGAGATTGAACCCTAATATCATTTATATAAGCCTTATCGGAACTGATTATACCATGCTAAAGGACTTTGCTCCCTTCCATTCGTGCCTCACATCTAAAATGCTTAAATTATTATAGAAGGTAGTCACTATAACAGCTAAGTAACTACTAAGAACGAGGTGATAAACCATAAAGGGATAGATTGATGATAGCCTCTCAAAAGCTTACCCTATCATCATCAGGGTCAATTCTGTCCCTCAATCTCATTTGTTACATGATCTTCTTAAAGGGGTGTCGTGTTGAAGATGAGGCTCTAGCCGCTATTGGGAAATATTGTTCTCGACTTGAAGAAATAAAGCGAGATTGCTCAGATTTGACCGACACTGGATTTGTTCAGTTGGCCATTGGTTGTGGGAGAACTTTGAAAGTTGGAAGTTTTTGTTTACTGCTGAAATTTTCATCTTTATACCAATGTTATAAATTGACAGACATGTTAATTATCGTTTATGATTTAGAAATATGCAATCCCCTGTTCCCCTTTGACATTTTGATGCCACTGTTTGTTATCTGAAACTATTGTCAATGTAATTTTACTGAGGTCTTTCTTTTCATTGTGGTTCTGAAATGCAATTTCTGCTTTTATTAACTGATTATTTTTATTCGAGATTAAGCAATATATGGTTTTTTTTTTTTACAAGGGATTGGGTATGCTTGTCAGTTTCAATGAAGTATCGCCACTGGATTTGTTCGTTTCAAGGCTATGGGGCATGCTTCTAACATGGACCCATACTTTGTCATCTCAATGATTGCAAAGACGACAATCCTCGAGAAGCAGTGACCCGTTGGAAGTCGGACATCATAAAGAGAGAATTGTATTACAAAACAACTCTTTCATCTATTTTCTTAAGGGCAAATTATCTTGCTATCATTCACTATTCTCCATTGCTATTTGCGTTTGTATTACAGTCTGCAAGATTTGAGTTCATTGCTCCTTTGAATTCTACCTGTTTAATTACATATTAACAACAATATGAAAGGTTGGCTTTCGATGTTTGCAACTGAAATAATATCTAGTTTCTAGTTGGCTTTCACTAGTAGTTTTGTCAACAATGTAGAAATTTTTTGAAAATATCATTTGAATGCATCTACGTCAACAATTATCAATGAAAATATCGTCGATAATGTAATTATTAAATTGCTACACACATGTGGAATGACTACTCAAGACGTCGTACATGACTCCGTGGATTTATTTTATATTTTGTTCAGTATTTGCTTATTTTATCATGACACGTAAACTTCTAATTGTATCGATTGAACTGTTTTGTCAAATGTAATTTAGGTTGATTTTTTAATATCTAAAAAAAACATTTCAAGTTTCACCAAGTACAAATTTATATGTTATTTAATATTATATTAACATTAAACCATTAAAATTTATTCAATAATCAGATTTTTTGAATAAAATACTATTAAAAAAAATTCTCAAAATTTTAAAGTAAACATGTTTTCCATTTTATGTTTTCAGAAACAGTTTTTCAAAATGGCAAAAAGAACGTATTTTCAGAAATTTCAAAACAGACACTCAAGACTCAAGACACAAAATGAATTCAAAACTCAAAACACAAAACTGAAACATAAAGAGAACAGCCCCTAATTGTTTGAACACATTTCAAACTTGGGGTGGAATCATGTTTCACTCATGTACTTAAACTTAGTGGTGGCAATCGAGTCGAACATGTTCGTTGGATGAGCTCGTCAAAAAGACGAGTCCAAGCACGAGCCGAGCCTGCTCCGCTCGTTTTTTGACGAGCGGCTCATTCAAAATCGATTTTTTTTATTATAAATATGCGTATCTTTTATATATATATATATATATATATATATATATATATATATATATAAAGTGAGCCGAGTACCCATTTTGGGCGAGCTCGAGGCACAAGCCGAGCTGAGCTTGCTCAAAATGGCACGAGCTGAGCTTAAGCTCGGCTTGTGGTGGACGAGCACGAGCCAAGTTAGTTCGGCTCGGCCTATTGCCACCCCTACTTAAACTTGCACGACATCACTCGTTGAACTTGCACGCCAAACTTTGGTGAGAAGAGGCATGTTTGGCGAGAATTTGGCATTTAATTGTCACATGTGAATTTCGTTTTTCACGTGTACATATGTTAGCAACAGAAGTAACTTGGTGAACAATAGAGTTAACTTAGTGAGTGATGGAATGCAACTTGAAGTGCAATGAGTAAAACGTGAAACTATCCAAAGTTTGACATGCTTTCAAATAATTAACTCCAATTTCAAGTTTTCCTTGAAGAATGACCCTTGAAGTTCTCGAATTTGTTAAATTGGCTTGCAACTTAGAAAGTAATTAAAAATTACTGTTACTGTTAGGTTTAATATTGACTTTTAACTGTGGAAATTTTTTCTTGTTGCTTGCCTTTGAGGAAATAGTAGAAATGTCATGTTGACTATAGTATATTTTCACACTGGCCTTTGACCTATTAATACAATAAAAAAAAAGCTAAAACATAATCTTTACAAACAAAAAACCAAAAATACTCTTGACCAAAATTGAATCAAAGTCTCTCACGATCAATCCCGCCCCTACAATCAACCTAATCGGCGAGCAAAGTCATCGGCGTTGACAACCACACAAAACAACCCAGACACCGGTGAAAGATAATGTTAGTTTTTGTGAATATGAAATGGATTTTGCAGTTTTCCTTGTAGTAGATGATGAACTCTTGACCAAAATTGAATCAAAGTCTCTCACTATCAATCCCGCCCCTACAATCAACCAAATCGATGAGCAAAGTCATCGACGTCGACAACCACACAAAACAACCCAATCACCGGCGAAAGATAATGTCAGTTTTTGTGAATGTGAAATGGATTCTGCAATTTTCCTTGTAGTAGATGACGAAAATGTTTACATTTATTTAGTTTATCTTCATTTATATACATATATAGGTAGAAATGCTTGAGATATAAGTGTTTGTCGAGTTTTTGTGGTGTAAAATGTGTATTTACGGTGGATTTGGAGGTCTCAATCGTCGAAAATGGTGCTTTCCAGCAATTGAAAGGCCGACTGTTAAATAGTCGGCCGCTAACACTTACCGACTATTTAATAGCCGGGCTCGACTGTTAAACAATTGATTGACTATTATAGTCATGGTTGACTGTTATGACTGTTAATGGGGCCTACTAAAATAGTCGGCCCAGCCTTTTTTTAACCTTTTTTAATAAATTTAATTACCAATAATAAATAAATTTTCTTTTTTTATTTAATTTTGTTTTATAGTAATTTTTTAATTAAATATTATTTATATTCTTATTTAATTCAATAATATTTATATTCTTTATTTAATTTTAATAATTTTCTTTTGTTTAATTTTTTTTATATATAATTCAATAAAGAACTTGAAATTGATAATTATTAAAATGAAATATTATTTTTTAACAAATTAGCAAATCCTTTTTTGTTTCCTTTTAATTTTTTAATTTAAAATTCTTTAATTAAATATTCATTGTAAACAAAATGGATTACCATCTTGATACATAGTTGAGACATATGCTGGGGAAAGCTACTGGAATTGTAGCTTTGACAGTTTCACTATAATGTTGAAGCTGCTAGATGATCAACACGCATATATTTTACGCTAGTCTTTCCTCTGGCCCTTGCATGAATTGATGGATGTGCAGTACTCGAGACAGATTATTGACGCACTACTATGTCGGCTACTCAGGCCAGTCAACAGCGATGCCTTCTACTTAGACCTCAAGGGCAAGGTCGCTTCTTTCTCCGTATTTGAGTTTGCCCAGTAATCGAACTAAATATTACGGACGATGCAGCAGCTTTCTATGGTACTCAGAGGAGCAGTAGGCTACACGACACTTATTTTTAGGGACAGTGGACAGTACTTCTGCTGTAGCTAGTCGATGCGACCGGATGTTAGACATACTGAAGCTCGGACCGATCTACATCCTTGAGAGCGTGTTGCAATGTCGCCATAAGAAGGCTGCGATCAACATGTTCCATTTGGAGATTGTCTACAATCTTGATGTCTTCAACACCTACCCATGGGGTCGAAGATGTCTTGAGGACGTGGTGCACGTCTTCACCAGATCGCATTCGAGGCCTAAGGGGGCCATGCGTAAGTATGATACATATGGATTACCCTTGGTAGTGCAGGTAAATGTTTGACATAATTAAGAAGAGCATAATGTCCTCTCTTCAAAGTCTTTATACATAGCCATCGTGACTGCGTGCTCACATGAAAAACTCTCCAACTGAAATCGACGAGAAGTGCATGTGTTATCCGTCAGGTCCACCATGTATGTCATATTACATGCACATTTCACGGAGAAGTGCAACTCATCCAGTGGTTCCACATTCAACTTTCTCCCAAGCTCTGCAGTCTCGAAGAGTTTATCCACTTGAGTCTTGGCTAGCACGCTAGTGCAACTAGGGGTGAACTCGGTTCAGTTTGAGCGGTTTGTGCCATATTTTCACTTAAACCGTGGTTTAGAATTTTTTCGAACCAAACCAAACCATTTTACTTTTCGAACCAAACCAAACCATAATTTGCGGGTTGGTTCGATTTTAATCCGTGATTTTCCTATCTACATTATAATAATATATTTAAAATAAGTTAACATATAAATTTAAACGAGAACTAATAATTTTAAATATTAAATTACATTCATCTTTCCTACGAAACCCGTGAATAAATTATTTTCAAAATTGGTTGCTAAAAGATGTTAATAGAACGAATATATATTTCTTCATTTTTATTTATTGTCATATAGTGGTTGGTAAATATATATAGTCATTTTCTGCTATAATAGTTTGGTTAAAACTCATTTTGTCTTACTGATGAGATGAAAAATAAGGACTGAACAAGATATGTTTAAATGTACAAAGAATTATAGAGTTTAGATTTATTGGAAATTGACAGATTTTATTCTCTAACGACTTTATAAAAGTAAAATGTAGTAGTACTAGTTAGGACCTTAACATTTTCACACAATCAATATGCTCTACCATTCGTTCTTTCTAAACGACAAACAATTCATTAATCACCTAGGCACACAAATAACCATTTTTTTAAATCTAAATCACAACTCACAAGTGTATAATAAGTTAAAAAAAATAACAAATAAAAGAAAGAGTAATGAAAAAAAAATGACTTGAATGAGAATCTAAGACTTATCAAGAGAGAAGAAAGAAATTGTTATTCGGGTAGAAATTAGTTGACTAACAAGCAAAAGGCGACTAACGATTTCCAATTGGGAATTGCATTTGGTCAACAGTGGCAGGCAAGCGTCAAATATTTGAGAAATGAGAGTTTAGGTAGCTTCTAAAGTTGTTGACGTGATTTGTTGTATTGTGAGTTGGATTGTTGAAAATAAATGAGTTTTTCCATATGATTTGGGATTAATTTTAGTTTAGATTAAATATCGGGTCACAACATTTTGTGGACTTATAAAACTATCAGCCAATAATGATGAACTTAATTTACTTTATATGATTATTTTAATGGGTTGATTGTAATTTGTATTGCTAAATTGTTATTTTTTTTTTCTAAAAAGTGAAAACTTTAAAATTTGTAAGTTAATAAAATTAATTTTTTGATTAAAAAATTAAAAAGCGGTTCGGTTCGATTTTATGCTATTTTTGAAAATTGAAATCTAAACCAAACCATTTTGAAACGATTTGGTTCGGTTTGAAGGAAAAAATCGCGGGTCCACGTGGACCCGAACCAACAGTTTGAAACTAATGGTTTCGATTCGATTTGTGGTTTCGTGATTTTTTTGTGCAGCTCTAAGTGCAACTTTGTGCTTCAGCACGTCGGTCGTAAAATCACTGTTGCAACTTGTTACGAATGTTTTCAATCATTGCGAGGATTGGTAACTCTCGATCTTTCTTGAATAATGCATTGAGAAACTCTGTATTGTTTGACGTTATCATGTTATATCGACGACCTGAACATGACCAGTGTTAAATCTCCATATTTGTTAGATACTCCCATGCCGGTAATGATTTGTTTCCTATTTCCACCATGAATTTATTACATTCTTCAACACTATAAGCTTCAGTTGTTCTTCTGAACAATGAAACGATGCTTGTGTCCCGAAACTTAGTTTTAAAGTCATCTTGTATAATGTACATGCAATATCCATGATATGCCTCGAGAAATACTTCGGCGATACCATTTTTTATAGATTGTCCCCGATTAGTTACGAAGGCAAGAGCCTCAACTTTCTCGATTACATCCCTCAACTTTAAGAAGAACCAACACATCGATAGATCATTCTTGCTATCGACTATGCTGAATGCAAGATTGTAAATTTGGATGTAGCGCCTTGACATGTAGTAATAATTAACTTGCCTTCGTATCTAGCTTTTGGAGTTGTACCATCGACTAGAATTAGAGGTTGCATTATATTTTGAAATCCCCGAATGCATTGCCCAAGAGCCATGAAGAGAAACTAAAAACAATTATCGCTCTCCGTCTAAATAAAAAAAATATGAGTTAGGATTAGTTCTTCCCATGTTATGGCAATACCTGACCATTTAGTATAGCTCTTCTCAGCCGAGCCCATTAAATCCTCTAATGCACATTCTTTGGCCTTCCAGACCTTCGGTAGCTCATGACCACTTCGTAGTCTCGATGGACGTCGTCAATGATGTCCGAAGGTATGTAGATCGTCTGTGAGTCTTGATATTTGTGCATTATCTATAGACCAATAAACCATGCTCAAGCTTACCTATGATCGTTTCGACGAACTCCCATTTCGCAAGTATGTTCCCCGTGTATACTTACGAACCACAAAGAACTCATTCATGTCTATTTTCGTCGCTCGCAAACGCCAACGACAACTTTCGTAGACACAGACAATCGTCAACAATGATTGTTTGATTTCTTAACTTTGAACTCAAAGTTGTATTTTAGTGCAATTTGATGCTCAGCTTCCTACAAATCATTCTTTGTTTCAAACGGTTGATCGACGTACAAATCTTCATAATCGGGAACCACACATGAAGAATTAGATGACGGTCTACTCGTTCCAGCCCTTACGCTCACACCCCACTCATGTCTCTGACGGGATAAAGCAATCAAATCATCATTTGTAAATTCATTATCATTCTCGTTGTCATAAATTATCGACGAAATTCTGTGTGTAACAATGAGATCACGATGAGGAACAACTGGCTCAGGAATAACCACATCATCAACACGAGCTATCTCCATTGTGTCCTAAAAATTATTGGCATTGTGATCTCCTCCATCTGAATCTTCGTGTTCAACTTTGACGATATCATTTTTCACTAAAGTCACACAAAGATAAGTCATGTACAATTTGTTCAATTCAAATAGATAATTCGCTTCTTCATCACAAGTAACCTTCACATGTGAAATCGGAATAGATAAATCATCATTGAATTGAAATCTCAGCTCCATATTGTACCGAGAGGGGTTGACATTCAACTTGTTTTGTAAATCATGGTACATTACCGCATATGTTGTATTCTCCGTTATAGAAATTGGTATAAATTGGGATACCACCACATTTATCGCTTGTCCATCTCCATACACATTAATCTTTCTCATCCAATTCGAAGTCACCAAAGAAACAAACTGGTATTATAACCATATTTGTAAGACAACACTGGATTTTTTTAAGAAAATACACAGTCGAAAATTCGACTTTTACAGGAATTTATAAAAAAAAAATAGGCGAAACAGCTGAAACAGTCCGCTGTTAACAGTCGGCATCAACCGGTTTAACCGGCCGTAGCCGTTCAAACAATCGGTTGTTTGATGGTTGTTTAACAACCGATCGGTTGTTTAAACAACCATCTGATTATTTTTCATCCGATCCATTTTGTCTGAAAGATGCAGATAAATTTTTTTCTCGTTCATGTTTAAAAAAATTATAGACTTGTTAAAAAAATTATTTACATTAACTATCTATGTCGAAATAAACTTAAAGATCAAAACGTATACTGATTTAACGAAAACGAAATTAAACATGGATAAATGTATTTACCGATTCGAAGTGATTGATATAAAAAAATATTGGGTTTCAGCGTTCGATAAATTTTTTAGATTTTAAGGTTGAAGAAGATGAAAGTTGAGAGAGTTTTTATCTGTGTTGAAATAAACATATAACAAAAGTTAGTCGATTTTGAAATTTTAGGTAGGGAGTATTGGATTTTTATTTGTTAAATAAAGAGTAGTATTCTCTTTTAAACAAAACAATATTTTGTAGTTGTTTTATATACTTAAGGGTGTTTTTATCTTTTTCCGTCAAATAGGCCATTATGAAAATAGGAAGAAGTTGAAAAGTCAAAATGAAAATTAGGCACTTTGACTGGATCAATTTTAAAAGTACCCGTCGGAAGGCTTTCCTTAGTTATCTATCCTTTACATAATAATTTTTTTATCTCGTTTCTACAAATAATGGGTAAATTTCACTTGGATTGTTAAAATTTAATTTATCTCAATTAAATCAATGAGCTTCAATATAGTCAATACGGCTGTGAATTAACGGTTCGACTTTGGTTGTCTGTGCTCTCATAAGCTTAAAAAATCTTAATTCCCAGTTGCCATGGCAGAAACCATTAGAATATTCCCAACTCCAAGATTGCCAATCGAGTGTGAGGACTTTTCTGTCAAAATACAAAACTAATTTTCTTTTTCAAAAAACAAAAATTGGTGGATGTAATTCAATTTGGATAACATGGCTCAGTGCTCCTATGGCATGCATCCCATGTAGACACAACAGGTTCCTCTGTTTACCAGTTTCTGCCTTGTAAAAGCTAAGAATTTCCTTATATACTCTTCTCTGCAACGAGATGACGGTTACCGCAGACGGGCGAATAGCGCTGTCAGCCGCTGGCCAATTGCAAGGCATTGCCGGATTGTCAAGAAGAAACGGGAGGCTCGTGAAGTTTAGAAATGGAGAGTTCATGGGAGAGCAGCTTAAGATAACACAATTTCAGCAGAGGACCAAGTACAATGGTAACAAGAATCCAATCTGCATGTCACTTACAGCAGATGTTGCAGGTGAGGCCAAGGTGAGTTCTAATTTAATTCAAGCAATAGAGGTACCTATATCCAATCCAGGATATTTTCATTGTTTTGTGTTTATAAAAGATGTGATGTTACCTTAAAGAACTCTGGTATCCTGCACAGTTGAGGGACCTAGAGATGGAGAAAAGAGATGCAAGAAGCGTTGTGGCGATTATTTTAGGAGGTGGAGCCGGCACTCGTCTGTTTCCCCTGACTAAGCGCCGTGCCAAGCCTGCAGTAAGTCTTCATACCTGCAGGCTGCAGTGAACAGACATAACAAGTGTTCCATTTGAACAATTCATAGCAACATTAGTCAAAAATTCATGCTATTCTTAATATTTCAGGTTCCCATTGGAGGAGCATATAGGTTGATTGATGTACCTATGAGCAACTGTATCAACAGTGGGATCAACAAAGTTTATATACTCACTCAGTACAATTCAGCATCACTCAACAGGCATCTTGCTCGTGCTTACAGCTTTGGTAGCGGAATCACTTTTGGAGATGGCTATGTTGAGGTAACCATCAAGTTTATACTTCTGCCCCAGTTAATATTACTACTTAACTGCAAACTGATACAAAGGGAAAATGCACATAAATTTTGTTAATTAACTTGTGTTCACCTGCAAATTGATTGTTTCCAATGACAGGTCTTAGCTGCCACTCAAACTCCAGGCGAGTCAGGTAAAAGATGGTTTCAGGGTACTGCAGATGCTGTGCGACAGTTCCACTGGCTTTTCGAGGTACTGAGTTCTAGTTCTATTTAATGAAATCCAAAGCAAATTTGCTCCCAAATTGAGTATAAAAGAGCATAATTTGCACCTGAACTTCCATTTGCATTCAGTGGTATTCTTTGACATCACAGTTTCTCTATCCTAGCTTCTATGGCACATTCTACTTTCAAGGAAAAAACATGCATGGAAGGATATTCATGACGGAAATCTTAAATGGTTAAGAGAAAAATTGGCTAAGTTTTGAGACAATATATCCATCATAAAAGTAATCAAGAGATTAAGATCATTTTTTGAACACTGTAGTAGACAAGTATATCAACTCACTAGCTCCATAGATCTACGTCTATGGAACTAAAATCAAATGCCTAATTCTTCTCACTGCAAATATGGCTTGTACAGATATGATAAACTTAGCATTTTACACATCAAACAATTCAATTTGTTAACAATATCAGTTCGTTCCACAACAAAGAGAAAATAAAAAGGCCAGGCTTAAGTTAAAAATACCAATAAAAAGTGAATTATTTCGCCAGTATCCAAGAAAAAGTTCCCATCAATATCTAGAAGAGGATTGAAGCTCTTGATGATTGAATATTGTAATCTATTACCAATTCTTGAGAACCAAACTCACCTTGTTCTACTCCTTAAAACAGTTATATGGCGACTTATGAATGTGTGGTCTTATATATGGTCATTTCCTGCCTTGTAGGATGCGAGAAGTAAGGATATTGAAGATGTGCTCATTCTATCTGGAGATCACTTGTATAGGATGGACTATATGGACTTTATTCAGGTATGAAACTTTTTTAAATGTATTTTGCACTATTAGATGAAGCTTAATTTCTCATGGCATTACATAAAGATTAATGTTCTCCTTTCTGCAGAATCATCGGCAAAGTGGTGCAGACATTACTCTATCATCTTTACCAATAGATGACAGGTAGAATATTGGTTCAATTTCCAACTACATAGTATAAGTAACATTATCATTAATCAGGATTCAGGAGCTTAAAAAAACTCGTGTCATCAAAAAAAAAAAAGGGAAATGTCACTATTAAGTTGCTTGAAGTTGCAAGATAACTTCTACATGGCTAACATTAGTTTTTATCTCATAATGCAAAACTAGGACAGGATAATACAAGAAAGTAAAAATTCCATGGCAGAAGGTTATTGTAAGAAGCAAGCTGTCATCAAATGGTGGCACTGCGATGTTAAAAATAAGGACCATAAGAAATAATCAAATATTAGAATGGGACATTTCTTTTTCGTATGTTCCTTGCCTAGTATTTGGAGATCCTTGTGTACAACGTTTCTGAAGCAGTGATATAATATTATCTCCCCTCGAAGTTTTTGGGTCTCTCTGTAGGCATAAAATGATAAAAATTAACATCTTCGGGTGATTTATCTGTTTTCATGATAGCCGTGCCTCAGATTTTGGTTTGATGAAGATTGATAATAAAGGAAGAGTCCTTTCATTCAGTGAAAAGCCTAAAGGAGATGATTTGAAGGCAATGGTAATTGCCAAAGTTCTAAATTCTGATAATCTCTTGGACAATGAAATTGAAATTCCCAAAGGCTGCAACTAACTAAATACATTTCAGGCAGTAGATACAACTGTTTTGGGACTATCAAGAGACGAAGCAAAAAAGAAACCTTATATTGCTTCAATGGGAGTTTATGTCTTCAAGAAGGAAATACTTCTGAATCTTCTAAGGTAAGAAAAGTCCTTGCATGTGGAAAGGCAAGACTAGTTGTGCCTGACCTCCCAATCTCTCCTCCTCGTTTTGTTGCATATAGAATCGCAGTGTGGCATGAAGTTTCAGAAAACACCTCTAAATCAGAAAATTTGCAAAAGAAGGGGTTCCATGACAGCCAACATAATTTATGCTTTATCAAACATGAAGAAATGAAGTACATTTTGTTTTCTGTTGATTCAGATGGCGTTTTCCTACTGCGAATGATTTTGGATCAGAAATTATCCCTGCCTCAGCTAAAGAATTCTACATTAAGGTCTCTTCAACAATTCCTCTATCGGGCATTCACATATATATTTTTCACAATAATTCGAAGATGCCATTTTTGTGTATGTTCAACTAAGAGTGTTCCAACCCTTAAAGCGCGCATTACCTATATTATAAATGCATTTATACAAGATAATAGCTTGTTTATTTAATATATTTTAATTCCAGATAAAGCATGGTTAAATCTAAATCTTCTCTGTGGAAAACTGCACAATTTATTACTTTTAGATCAACTTATGTAGACAATTTTTGGAGTTTCCATAGATGTAGGTTGGTTATTTTAATATTGGTAAACTCTTGCACACTTAGAATCCATTGCAAATTTGTGCTCAAACTTGCATGAATCTGCAGGCTTATCTATTCAATGATTACTGGGAAGACATTGGTACAATCCGATCATTTTTTGAAGCAAACCTTGCCCTTACTGAACATGTAAGCATCAAGACTATAAACTTATACCTCTAATATGATTCCAATCATCTCACAAATACACGTGGCTAATGGCTCGTTATTTTTTACCGACAGATCTGATTTTGTTCAATTGTCTTTTATTTATTTGTTGTGTAATTTTAGCCACCAAGATTCAGTTTCTATGACGCAACAAAACCAATCTACACTTCAAGAAGAAACTTACCACCATCAAAGATTGATAACTGCAAGGTTATAATCTCAATTCACTTTTAGTTTCTACAAGACATGAATAGAAAGTTTAGTTTTGCATTCTGCAGTACTTGAGTACTCAGTTCATATGAAATTATATACCTTGGATACTTTTCTCATGCACATTATAATGAAGGAAATTCTGTCGCAGATCGTCGATTCAATTGTATCACATGGTAGTTTCTTGACCAACTGCTTTGTGGAGCACAGTGTTGTTGGGATCCGGTCTCGTATAAACTCCAATGCTCACCTAAAGGTTTTTTTTTTTTTGTTGGATTTTTACCACATTTTTCAGCTCTTGCAATAATTACTCCCACATCTGTATTCTATGATTTAGGTTCAAGAAAAAAACCAGCTTGTTATGGAATTCTTGAATCATTACTTAACAGAGTGTAGTGCAGATGGCTTCCATTGAGTCTTTTTAATGTACTTATTACACTACATACTGAGTAAAGTGCAGGACACAGTAATGCTTGGAGCTGACTACTATGAAACTGATGCTGAAATAGCATCATTCTTAGCAGAGGAAAAGGTTCCTATGGGGATTGGAGAAAATACAAGAATCAAGTAAATTCCAGCCTCTCACTTACAAATAATATCTTTTCAAATAGTTTTTCCTCGTCTTTTAACCTGACTCCATCTACATTATGCAGAGAATGTATAGTTGACAAGAATGCGAGAGTTGGTAAAAATGTTGTCATTGCAAATGCAGAGGTACGTCAGCTTTGTTGCTAAAACTATTACGATCACTAGTTCTTATCATCTTATAGAAATGGTTGAGAAGTACTTTTGTTATTTATTAAGCCATTTATACAAATTCGTGTTCAAAGGAAAAAGCTGTGTGTTCAAAGCTCGGGATAATAGTTAGCTCATGATTGTGTAATGACTTCCAGGGCATACAAGAGGCGGACAGATCTTCAGAGGGGTTTTACATCCGCTCAGGTGTTACAGTAATATTGAAAAACTCAACAATTAAAGATGGCACTGTTATATAACATTTTAATTTTGTTCCTCTTCAGTTGAGCATCAAAAATTTGTGGATCATAAATTTTGTATAATGACATCAAGGGTGCAAAAGTTTGAAATAATATTCGGGTTATTTATGAATAGAGATTTTAGCATCATTAAGTGATGCTTTTCATGTGTTTTGTCAAGTTTATACCCATAGTTTCAGTATACTTTCAACAATTCACTCTGGGTTGGCATGAAATAAAGCTGGTTCATTTTGGAAATATTTGCAAGGGTTACCTCTGTTTCAGACCCAACGGAAACCTAGACTAAGATGCAGGAAGAGAGTTCATGATTAAAAAGCGTAATTCCAAATATCATATGGATTCTTTAAGAACTTCATGTCAACCTAAAACAAGGAACTCAATAAATTTTCCCAAACCCTGTACCTATAAGAGGTCATAACTTGATCATTAGGTTCATAGTTCAGTTATATTAGCTCCTCTCACATAGACTAGGTCTGCTAAGAACTAAGAAGAGATATAAACATCTGGAAGTGTAGCAGAAGAAATAACTAAAATTTAGTACAAAATTGAGAAGACAAATTTCATTTACAACAATAACTCTTCGCAATGAAACATCAATTCATTTTCAAATCTCTGCAATACAAAACGTTCTTCTGATGTTATAATGCTGGTAACAAAACATTTACTATCTGAGAATGGCTTTCTACCTGTTCTTCCAGCTCGATGAAGATAATTCACTGCATCTTTTGGTAGATCAAAGTTGTATATATGAGTTGTCTCTGGCAGGTCAACGCCTCTAGCTGCTATATCTGTTGCAACTAGAAGATAGCCTCCTCCTAGTTTAACATCCTATATGCAAGAAATAGATAAATCAGACAGTGAAGAAACTACTGCCTGGTGGCATACTGCAACACGGACCACTTAATACATCCAATCACAAACTTTCCTTTACTAAGGACGCAGAAGAGAAATTCATTGAAGTCCATTAATGTACTTACAGTTAAGGATGCTGCTCGTTCATTAAAATTCATGTTTTCCTCCAGTAAAATTATTTCCGAGCATCCCACATGTGAATTCTTCAAAAACTCAACTAGAAGAGTCATGGGTGCAAGATTTCCAGCGTTCTTTGACTTCTCAGACTGCATATCAAGTGAAAGACTATGTTAATGCGCCAAAATGCCAAATTCAATTACAGGTTGAAAATAGAACATTACATATTTTCTGAATTTGAAGGTCAGACTCTAGAGAATCTAAACAGATTTGTGAGTCTAATTCAATGTACAAGAGCGTAATTGATCTTTGACAAATCTGAACCTGGATTTCCCCAAAAAGCACACTTGTAGTACAAAGACTTCTAGTGAAGATTACATATGATTGATAGAAAATTAATTCATCATAGAGTACAGGAAAAATTATAAGACTCATAAAAATGTGGATCATAGCTCAATAAGTGCGTACTGGGATAAGTAATTTTAGACCGCAACATAGCGATCAAATATCTGTAAACCTAGCAATGTTAAGAAACTTGGTATAGGTGCGGTTTTTCAGCCTCACATATGAATATTATTTGACCCATATTATCAGTAGGCATAATTTAATCGACATTCCATAACAGCAAGAGCATCTTACTATCTGAATTGATGGCTAATTCATGATACTTCTCCACCAAATCATGCACATGGACCATTGATTCTATGATGATAAGTAAATGGTAGTAGTTTTATCATTGCTGTATGGCAGGAAGTGGCATCTAACTACTATCTCCAGAGTTAATGCATACACTTCAGACCTACTTTTCCATAGTGGACCATTATCATAGTTCATTTCAATTTTCTGGGGATAACTATTCTGAAAACTAAAATGATTACAGTCCAGTTAAACAAACTGAGGGTGGTAAGAGGAACTAACTTGCTCTCCAACAAAAATTATGGCAGATTGCGGTTTATCTGACTGCAATAAATGTAGTAATGACGAATGCCTCTCTGTTTTACCACATATCTGGCAGTACAAATATTAAAAGAATTAATACATTATATAAAGAGGGCAAAAACCATACAACAAAATCACAAAGGCTGTGAAGGGGTGTGTTAGACTTCAAGATGATATTACTAAATAGAGAAGCTAACTTCACAGAAAGTCCGAGGCAAAAATTAATGCTAAATAGTACATGCAAAGATTGTTGTTTCAAATCGCAAACAAGAACGTCAATTCCTCGGAGTAATATCTTCTCACCACGAATCTGTGATACAAGCATGATGGCATAGGTTCAACTGGATTCACATGGACATGAACAACATCAGCCTGTGATAATCAGTGGGGCAGCATAGATATCATACAGTTAGTGCAGGATGACACAGACCCAGTGACAAATTCTCAGATAATTAAAATTTTAGCAAACCTTGGTCCATTTCTGCTGTTTACAGTCATACAGAAATCGTCTGTGCTGGGGAATTGACGCACTAGCAAATATGGTTTGACGCATATGGATTGACGAGTAAGTGGTCAAAAGCTTCCGCAGAGAACTCACTTGTTTCGAAGAGTTGAACAGAAAATCAACCTAAACATTCAAAGAATATAATATATCTTTTCCAATGGTCCAACAATGGCACTAAAGCGTGGATGTCGCAGATAAAAGACCAAATAAGCATTAAAAACTCATTTAAGCGTAAGAAGCACGGGCACTCATAGGAAGGCTACTTGTTCGTGTAATATACCAATACTCACTCTAGAACACCGTCCTGCACTATTTGCCTGTGCAAAAATAAGAAAGTTAAAAACTCAAAATATTAGACACTAATTGAACTACAAGACTGATCTATGATGTACAATTGACTAGATAGTTAGTTCTCCAAATATGAATATTATGTTAGTGTGTCAAAGTAGCATTGAATTTGAAGAAGTAATTAGAACTTTATCTAAATTTCAGCACTACTTATATATTTATATGTAAAAATTCAACATTGCCCATATGTAAAGAAGCACCTCCTGTGCATGAGATAGTTGACATGGGTATAGCCGTATAGGGCAGAATATTGTAGAATAAAATGGCATATCTATGAGTCAGTTTGGTATGGTGTCCATGTCCCAAGTCCTTCTCTAAGACAAAAGCACTTGAATGCCAATTAACTTTGTTATACATCATGTAATGTTTTCAAGAACATAAGATTACGTCCAAAATGTTTTATTATCAGCAGAAAGTATCAGTTTCTTTCAGAAGAGTCTAGCCTTGTTCTTCTGTTTTGGTGGTACGCAACAGCATATTGCCTGCTATATGAAAACTTACAGATGTTTATTTGGTATATAGATAATGTATGAAATAAAAGGAATAGAGATTTGACAGGACATCTTCATCACCTCATCAATAACCAACACTTGCATGGCGTCCAACTTGAAAACTTGCTTCTCAAGCATTTGGGATAAACTTGCCAAGGTTGCAATCACAATTGCAGGGGGCTCCGCCTGTTAAAACAACAGCATATTACAGGTTTAGCTAGATCGTCAAGGCACCAAGTGAGAAAAAAGGAGGTGAATAAGTTGTTGAGTGAGAAGCATTTAAGAGAACAAAACAGGTTCAACTTTTGGTCGGCTGGACTCAAATGTCATGAGGCAAGGGTTACAGACAGGTCTAGTCCAATATATCATCCAAATTTGTAAGACTCCAGCTTTCCTCCACTAGTCTAAGATAAAAAAGAATATCTTAAAAAAAAAAAAAAAAAAAACAACGAAGAGACTTTCCCTCTCCACAACCCTACAGTATAATCAGGCATCATCAGCACTTTAGGAAGCAGTTCTAGTTTGACATTATAGGAAAAGACAAAACAACATTGACAGTTGTAAGCAGCCAGCCAGTTCTGTACCTTTAACCAACTCCTATGTCTTCTCAACGTTCCACCATCTAAAAGAGCCATAACAGTGCAAGACTTGTGATCTGATTCAAGCTCTGAATAATTAGCAGCCAACATTCGTGCAACTTTTGTGACCTTTTTCACAAAAATAAACAATATCAATTTTGTTTCCAACAACATTAATTTCACTCACACGATTTATTTTAATAAAGAAGCAAGAATTAGTGTCTTACCTGAATGCCAAGCTCCCTAGTGGGCACAACAATCAGAGCCTGAACAGCCGATCTCTTTGCATTTACAACAGAGAATATCAACAACAGGTATGCCAGGGTCTTTCCTGAACCTGTCTAGAAAATCAAAGAGGCACAAAGACATTAACCACATCAGTTATTTTTATTTTATTTCTTGTCGAGGCTGTTCAAGTAGCGAACGACGAAGAAATTATATCCTAAACCAAACTACTTCCTTTGAATGTTACTTTTCATTACAAGATATTTTGATCAAAACTCAGACTAGGACATAATTATCTAACCAATCTGCTATTTTCAGGTTAAAATTAAATTAGCATGTAATGAGCATATTTTGGCTTTGCTTAAAAGCCACAAAATCAGCTTCTTTTGGGATTTTTTTGGCAACGTGACCCTTAATACTGAGTAAGGCGTTTTTTTTTTTTGGCTTATAAGCAAAGCCAAATATGCTGCATATACTAAAAATCATTGCAGGTACTCATAGATTTAACTTATCCAATCACAAAAAGTGGTAGTCTTTCAACTGTATTCATACACGCTACACAAAGATTTTCTTTCGTATGAGTAATGACACAAGAATACACCTAAAACAAAGCGAATTTATGAATATAGTCAAAGAAAAAGTGAAGATGCATATATTCATCGAATATAATATAAATGAACATATTCACTCTGTCTGATGTGCAAATTGGCAAATGTGTATAGGTGAATGCTCATCAAATACATGGTGACGGCGTAGTTGGATGACTCTAAAGGACCTAACTTTAATCATTTCACTCATTAAAAAAAAAAAAAATATTCCTCATCTGAAGTCTAATCTTTAAACAGAGCACGTATTAATAATATTGACCTGAGCATGAAGCACACAGTCACGACCAGAAAATAAGACCGGCAGAGCTTCGCGTTGAACATCTGTTGGAATCACAAATCCAACCTCCTCCGCCCTGCAATTCATTTATTTTCAAAACTTACACCGATGTATTTTCCAGCAATGTACAAACCAATATTAAACATTATACATAAATTCAATAGTTAGTTTTAGAAGAATTTAACATTAATTGAGACTCAACTCACTTGTTAAGATAAGATAAGAACTTGCCTGGTGATGACGTGATCAGGTACGTGACCTCGACACAATTCACGCAACGTAGAATCAGCCTTTTTTGTGGCGTACGCATCGATATTAATAGTGCAAAACGAGCCGAGAGAAGCAGCTACTGAGACGGATTTTACAGTCAGTTCCCTACGGTTCGTAAACAACGAGTGCTTGCAGTTAGAGTTTGTTAAAAAAGGAGTGCCTCGGCGCCTGTGCAGTTTGGGGAAAGGCCATGCCAGGTGCGTCGTAGAACTCGCCATGGAAGGAAGGTGGAGGAGCTTCGACTGTGACTGAGTGAGGGGTGAAAGAGGTCAAATTACATATGTACCCTTCACCCAAGTTTGGACTAAGTCGCGTCTATCTGTCACATTGATATAACTTGGGAAATTTTCACTTTTCATCCTCAACCGTTGTGAAACGTAACGAATATATTCTCAACCTTTTTTTGACATAATTAATCCTCAAATCTTTCGATTATGAAACAAAACAACTCATTCTCTCTATTTTGATAATTAATCAAGCCCCTTGTTTGGTGGGACACTTTTTTTTTTAAATAAATAGTGTTTTGAATAGTGAATTTTTGAAAAATGTGTGGTTAAAAAGTGTTGACATCCCGAGCTTCGAGGTCAGTTAAATCAGATTAAATACACGTGATAAAAGATGAGCTCGGTTATCCAATAATAGCTGAACTCAAGAAAGCTCAGGTCGGATTATTGTACGCAATAAGTGCGTGATAATGGGAGTTCGGTGGTATGAGGTCAGTTCGGATAGATAACGTATCCGAGAAGCTTTTGAGTCGGGTAAGAGAATCTTAATGATTGCAGATTACTGATGGAATCCGTAAGTTAACCAATCAAAAGAGTCCATAGGGAATAATCTTACATTAGCATACTCATTAGCTTCTAATCAAAATGATTAGACCCCTTTTTCCAAAACACACTCATTAATTATTGAGGTCTACCTGCAAAATTTACTCATTATGAGGATTACCATATCGAGCTTGGCGACCAATTAAATCATTCCAACATGTGTACTTCCCCAACTTGGAATTGCAGGTGACATGACAGGAAATTAATGAAGCATGTATATTTTCTCCTATAAAAGAGGAAATAGTAAGAAAGAGAGGGAATGACGACTTTGACACATAACATATCTTCCTATAATGTCCATATTTCAAATATCTCCTAGAAACACGGAAAGGAACGGTGGAATTACTTCTAATGTGGTATTAACAATGGCTCAAAAGTAGTATTCTTTTTTCAAGTTGTCTTGAATTTTGTTCATACAATTTTCAACGTCAACCAAAAGCAAGGAAAAATTTTGAATTTATGTATAGAATATTTTATTGTGTGAATATATGGTTGAAAATGAGTAGATAAAAAAAAAATTAAAGAATGGAAGAAGAATAGGGGCTAAAGAATTTATCACTTTTTAAATAAATAAAAAATAAAAAATTATAAATGAAGTTTCATAACTTTTAAAAAAAGTACAAATAAATCTCACTCAAAATAATTAAACACACATTAACACATAAAAGAAAAATAATTAAGAACAAATAAATATTTCATGTTCTTCAAGTAAAATTTATTTAATGGGTTCCCACAATTTTTTGATCATATATTTCATCGATTTTTATCAAAATCTATTAAAAACTTGATTTTAATCCCCATCAAACATGAACGTAGTATTCATTCAACTTTGATTGTTTGAAAGATTTACTATTTAGGGCCGAACTCCGAAATTTTGATATAAACTTCAACTGATGTAAATTGAAACAAAAGAAGTTGTCTTCTAAGGTTTTAACTTCGAAACTTTTGCAGCTTTCCATGCTTTCTCTAGGTGGTATTTTAAGGTTATTATTATATTTAATAGAATGTGTATCGATGCTGATAGGGCAAAACGTGATTGAGTTTTGTTTATTTTTTTTCCATCTTCCAATGATGTTGTACTATGTGTTGTTTGTAGGGATTTTCTTTCAAAAAATTATGTATTTGTAATTGTTGTAAATTGTACATTTATTAGTGAATGACAATTGTACCTCTGCAACCCTATAAATTATTACAATTGCATCCAGAATCTTTACCTATAAATATGAGGTTTTGAATCTTCATAAAATAAACAAGTTTATTAGTTTTTCTTTTCTCTCTCTAGTTTATAACACGTTATTAACACAGTTCTCTCAAAATCAAAGTGAGTTAATTAGAATGTAATAATTTTTATAAGCATTAATCTATCTTATGTACTGAAATTAATTTGGTGACATGTGAATTTTTTCCTATATACAAATGCATTAATTCTCAAATTTTTTATATACGTGAGAGTATTTTTCTGCAGCAATCATTGCATTTTGATTCATATCTTTTGATATGTGGAATTCATACATGTAACTTCCGTGTGTGTGAAATTCATTTACGAAGTTATTTGTCAATTATTCATGCCTTTAATGTCTACGTATGTGAATTCATGTGTTTGGTATCTTTTGCATGTTGGTAAAAGATTTAGTCAATTATTTTAACTTCAGTATATATAGATTTATTTTCCTAATACATGTTTGGTAATTAATTTTTATACCACATCCTATTTATATGGTAATTAATATTTTTAACTTGATTAAATATTTTTTTTGATAATCTATCATGTTTTTGCTCTAAAAAGTAACACAACGTTATAATTAATATTCCAAAAGAATATTTTTTACTCATGAAGAGCATGCTTTATAATTTTCAATATTGCAAAAGAATATTGACATATTACTCTTGAAATAGCACAATATTATAATTAATATTTCAGAAGAATATTAACATATTATTCTTGAAAAAGTAATAGCAAAATGCAATGTGCTCTCGAAATGTTATATGTTTCGAAGAATATATCATTTTAAATTAATTTTTACCCTGAAGAAAAATATATAACTCATGTCATGTTAACATTGATTAATTTGTTTACTTGATTAGCTATTATATGAGTATATAATGTTAATCATATTCTTCGAAATTAAATAATTAAATAATATCTTATATTGAATTGAAAGTTCAATTTGATTTTATAGTTTGGCATGACCAGTTACATCATTACTAAATCAATAATGATGCAACATTAACAATTCAAATAGACATTTAACTAAGAACGAGAAGATTTTTCAATCCAAATAATTCATATATGATGTTTGTTTTTTATTAAAAAGTGATAATTGACCGTCACCAGCTAAAATAGGGAATGAATTCTCTATATTTTTAAAAATTAATTAGAGTGATATATGGGGTCACGTTACCCTCCACATTGACTAACTAGATATATGTGTATCTAATAGATTTGCTACGAATGCTAGATAATTGTATGTTTTTTGCACCTTGAAATTTATGAAATTACTATGAGCATAATCTTTAGATTATACAATCAAGACAATGTGTCTTGTCAATGCTAGTAATCCTAAGTCTAAAATTTCAATAAGTTTTAGTTGAGACGTTGATAAATGGTTTAACATTATTGCTCGTTAAATGCCTCACATTCAACATTATAGTTATCCCTATTATAATTGGCTACTAGTCATAGCCTAATTTTGCCATCTAATTATTTTGATAGCACGGTATATGTAAAATCGATCAACCATAATGACTGAGATGGAAAGTAAAGAATGCTGAGAAAAAATTAGTAGTTTGAATCATTATATAATATCTCAAACCTTAATGAGCGGTATTTTATAAATCGATTTGCTAATTGTCAATTGACTAGAAAATTCTATCATCATTAAGGTAGGAATTAATAAGCTGAAAATATGTACAACCGTATCACTATCCAATTCCTCGAAAAAGATAATTCAAATTCGAAGTTCGAATGATGATGCACTTAGATGCATTTACTGATCAAAGAGATCAACAATATCTTATACACCAATTTTAAATGTCTAACTCGAATTAACGTCTTTGATGACAATTAATTAATATTATATTTGATATATCTATGACACCCCAGAAACGTGAATACATTCAATTCTAATATAAAAATTTTCAAAAGAAAATTAAGCAATTATCAAAGATTATCATATTAAGGAAGTATATACTCTTGATGAGTATTTAGACATAACAAGTTTTTAAATCCCACAAGAGGTTCGGGTACTCGAAATATTAAAAATCGAGATATCTCAATAAGTTATGTCATTATGGGAAAAGAAATAGAATCGAAAAAGAAAAGAAACACTCTTGCGCATGATGTACATCATCATATTACGCATAGCGAAGAATCAAAATAAATTCCTTGAAACATATCGATCGAAGTAATGATTAGCCAAATAAAATGACGTAGTCATACTAAAATTGAATTTATTAGAGAAATCTGAAGTTTCTGAATGCGATCCTATTAATATTAAACTTATTAGAGAAACATGATTTTTTTGGATCTATGGTTTGAACACCTAAATGTATGTACATATGTAAAATGGAAATGGAAAAAGTAAAGTCATAATATGAAATGTACAACTCTTTAAATAATGAATTCTGTGAAGGCTTGTATAAATAGATAAGTCATCATGTGGTGGATGCAATCACAAGTTTATATTTCATTAGCGTGACAATGCATGAAATTTGATATGCATATAATAAATGCGATTATAGACAATTTATCTTGTATGATTTTGATACTATTCCTGAAGGATTTAATGTCTTAGCATAATTTAAGTGATATTATCATGAGAGTGAGTAAGTACGAGTCGTACTCTTTTTCCCTTGATCGAGGTTCTGTCCCATTGGATTTTCCTGACAAAATTTTTAATGAGACAATATTTGTCGCGTATTCAAAAGAATAAACGCAATCTTTTTCATTTATTAGGATTTTTCCCATAGAGTTTTTTTTAATAAGATTTTAACGAAACATATTCCTTTTGTAATAAATGTTCATAGCATACAAGATATTTTACCATCAGAATAATACTCCGATAAGTATGAGACTTTCGAAGAGATCAACAAGAGCTATTATTTGAATTATCATTTACTAAAGTCATCAAATGTTAATAAATATCTCGTATGAAGACGGTGTTATTTGAAGGTTATAATAAGACAATACGAAACATGCTTCACCAGAATTACAATATTGAAGACATTACATACATTACACTCACGAATTGATACAAGGATTGAAATCAGGTGGAGCAGCTGTACTATTTTTCCTTCAATTAAATTTTGTCCTACTGAATTTTGTTGACAAGATTTTAACGAGACATATATTTTGTAACGTGCCATTCAAGGGGTATGTTGTAAATGATAAATTTATTAGTGAATGATAATTGTACCTGATGAGGAAAAAATATGACATGCCCGAGCTCGAGCTACTGGACCCGAACTCGGGCCTACTCTGGCCCACCCCAAATGGACTAATTCCAAGTCCAGGTCCATTATGAGGTCAGACATAGGAATACTAGTCCTACTTAAGTACAAACTCCTGATTTATTACAAATTTTACCATAACACAAATTGTATACTAATACAATACAAACATCTAAAATAACTAGAACTACATGAAGTTGAGTCCTTCAAGGACTCCCCCATCCAACATCTATAAATACATAATCTAGTCTTATTATTCATGTTTGTTTTTACATAATATTCAAATATACAATTTTTTACATAATTCTCTCTCTGACTTAAGCATCGGAGGGGCGATGAGGACACACCTCGACGCATTTGTTTCAGGTACCGGAAGACCTCATTCGTGCTCGTTCTCAGTCGTCAGACTCGGGATCAATAGGTACGATTTTTGGCATCAACATTGGTGCCGTATGTGGGAAACGCTACAAAAAGTCTCGGTTAATACACGATCACTACACCTTCCTCAAAACCATAAACCCTAATTCTCTACCTAAGGGGGAGATTTTTACCCCTTTCAACCACATCTATGCATGACTTTTCTGACAACGTCTGGCCATCCAAATCGTCGGAAATTGACGTCGGTGGAAAGCACTTATCTCCTCTTCTATAGATAATTAATTCTTTCCCGTCCTGTATCAAATTTGGTATCAGAGCTAAAACTGGCTTCCATCACCAATTCCAGACACACACAATCTTTCTCAACACAAGCCCACCAAACTAACATAGTTCACCACCACAGTCCACTTCTCAGCAGATTCATACTCCCATTAACACCAATACACTACCACAAGTCACCGCCATTTCCACCCCTCCTAGCGCCGACGCCCAACAACTAGTTCGCCCTCGCACGCAGCCGCCAGCCATATCTCTTAAATTCGGCCGTCAACCCTCAATGGAGAACAATCCAATCGTAGTTACTGCCTAGGACATGTGAGCCACCGCCACTTATACAGCCAAGTCGACCTAGTGCTTTCTCAGAGCTCCAGCCTAAATTCAGTCACTGTGGAGTCCCTACTTGACGTGAAGTGGATGTGTCTTCACTAGGTAATTCTTTTAGTTGGGCTACTTATATATTTGGGCTTGGTATTCTTTTAATTTGAGCCCTCTTTATAAGTTTGGGCCTGTTTTAGGTAGCAATTTTGGGCCCATATCCTTGTAATTTACTTTTAGTTTTTTTTTTAAAAAAGCCACGTTGGGCCACAAAAAAGCTCGTCGGGCCCCAAAAAAGCCATGTTGGGCCATAAGCCCGTCAACCACAAGTCTTGTTAGGTCACAAAAAAGCCTTGTCGAGCCACAAAAAGCCATGTGGGCAACAAGCCCCGTCGGGCCACAACAAGCCCTGTTGGGCTACAAAAAGCCCCGTCAAGCCCTTACGGCATGAAGCGAGAGATCACCTCAAATCATGTCATGAGCACTCTCTGAGACATGCTAGGTGCATGATCTCATCAAAGCCCTATCACGTGCAGGCAACTTCGAGACATGCTACGGGCATGAGCTCACTAAAGTCTTGCCACACACAAGCACCACAAAACCTTGCCACGTGTAAGCATCATTGCGAACACTTCATATGTTCAGGAAAAAATTAGTCCTAAAAATCATCAAGTAAAATGATCGATCTTAAAAGCCCCAAACTTTCTTTCCTAGATCTATGTACTCAGGGACCTATCAGCACATCAACCTATCATAAGGTCGTGCCCCGCGCATGCAGCTAGTATACTAAAAAAAATATGAGGTTGCTCGCCGACTAAATTTCCCCTACCTCAACCACCAATTGCAAATTGAACAAAGACTTGAACTTGTTGAGCCTCTTTGCTTCTCACCTCGCAGCTCAAGCACGTATTTTTTAGCTGCGACTTGGATGTATAGGGGCTTGTGATGAGGTAAAAATATGATAGGCCCGAGCTCAAGCTACTGGACCCGAACTTGGGCTAGTAGGCCCGATCTTAGTCCACTCCAAATGGGTTAATTCCAAGTTCGGATCCATTATAAGGTTAGGCCTAGGAATACTAATCATACTTAAGTACAAACTCCTGATTTATCACAAATTTTACCATAACACAAATTGTATACTAATACAATACAAACACCTAAGATAACTATAACTACATGAAGTTGAGTCCTTCAAGGACTCATCCCCCAACATCTATAAATACATAACTTAGTCTTATTATTCATGTTTGTTTTTACATAATATCCAAATATACAATTTTTTACATCCGACTTAAGTATCAGAGGGGCGAAGAGGACACACATTGACGCCTTTGTTTCAGGTACCGGAATGACTCATTCGTGCTCGTTCTCAGTCATCAGGTTCGAGATCAATATGTACGATTTTTGGCATCAACAGTACCATACAACCCTAGAAATTATTACCATTATATCTCTAATCATTCTCTATAAATACGAGACTTTAGTTTGCAGTAAAACAAAAAAAAAAAAAAAAATTTATTGGCTTTTTCTCTTTTGTTTTTATAATTTATAAAAGTACCATGATTGTTATATTATGGTCTCTCGCCCACCACATGGCCGATTAAGCTGTTTTTCTATGGTAACAAGAGAAATTTAAAAAAATATGAAAAGAGTTGATTGATTCCAGTCTACAACCGCCTGCGCGACAATCTAGAATCTTGCGCTGTTTTCTCCCTCCATAATTCTTTGCTTTGACATTTTACACACACACACTACACTTTTCCAGGCTTAATTATATTATTATATTAATCACTCTTGTCTACAGTTTACTTCTCATCTCATTTTACTCCGCCCTTATTCACATCTACCCCATCCACCCCACTGAAACAAGAACCATATACATATACATATACATATACATATACATATACAGCTCTGTATGTAACACTGAGTGAAAATGGCTACTTCTTTGTTATTATCAGCACCTTCTTCTTCTGCGAGTGCCGTTATTGGTAATGAAAACATTGAAGATGCTTGTAGCATTTGCCTTGAGCCCTTCAATTCTTCCGATCCTCCCACAGTAAGCTTCATACCCCACCCCACCATGCCCAACAAGAGCTTGTTTCGGTGTACAATTATAAGTAGGTGTATATGTGGAATCATATATACTTGTGTCTGTATTTGTGTATTAGGAATAGGGACTAATTCATTGTAGGAGTGTAGATATGGGTGCATCATGTTGTCTATGGATTATTGGACTTTGAAATTCGAATAGATTAGTGGGTTTTAATTTTCTCTGATTAAGAAGGAAGAAAAATCAATAAAAAACCCATCTTTTAAAATCTCCGATAGTTGGATGAATATTAGAATTAGAAACATCAGGATCTTAAGAAAGTGGGAGTATTTATTTGGGGGTAAATTGTGAGGATTCTATCAACATGTAATGTGGATGAATTCTCTAATAGGATACTGAAATTTCATCGATTGACTATTGTGATTAGAATGATGATAATTATTGCATTTATTTGATTAAAGTTGGATTCATAGTCTTTTTGGACTTTACACTTTTGTTTATGAATTACAAAGAGACTGACATATTCATAGGGCTACGACTGAAAATAATCTATGAGAGTTACATAGCTACACAAGATTGAAATATTTAGAAAAATCACAAGAGATTACGAGGATCTTTACATATCTTTAATGTCCCTTCAAACTGTAGACGGTGATTTAGTTATCAATCTTTGTTTGGAAACTAAATTGTAAAAACAGAAGTGGAGTAATCATAGGCTTGACTAAGATGAACCCTGAGGGGTAGCTCAATTGGTCAAGCCTTGAGTTTGCTCCCCAATGGTCACCAGTTCGAGTCCTCTCGGGGCCACTGAGGTGAGAAACGACTGTAAACTTTAGGGTCTCGTGGGATTAGTCGAGGTGCGCGCAAGCTGGCCCGAACATTCACGGTTAACAAAAAAAAAAAAAAAAAGGCTTGACTAAGATGTGGCTCCGGTCACTAAGCTATTGACCATTAAATTCCAGAACTGCACTGCAGAATAAGCTTTTGTGACAATATCTGCAACTTGATCAATAAATGATATAGTCAAGCTGACAATGGTACTGTGGAATGTTGGCGAATGAAATGACAATCATCTACATTGCAAGATTGGGGATAGGGTCGTCGCAAGTTATGGATTTTGTTAGTTGGCTGGAAAAGATAGTACAATACACTAACTTGTCGGAGTCTCTACCAAAATGCTGATTATTCATACTATGTTTAGTAGCAATCTTGTTTCCCAGTATGCCTGATTCCAATTCCTTAAGATACTGTTCAGATTTTCTTTTAATTGTCTGTGCTATTTCATGTGTACCGTGCAATCAGTTGTCAGGTTCTATTAAGTCTTTTGTGAGTTTATTTGGCGATGATCAAACTTAACGGATTTTGGTACAGATATGAAGTAACTCTTGTAATAAAGATGTGTTTATTTCATTTTTCATTTTTTTATGTCAGGTCACCAAGTGTAAGCATGAGTTTCATTTACAGTGTATCCTTGAATGGTAGGTTTTCCTATTTTTACCTTGTTCATGTTTAAATATTAGAAACCCTCATCCTGAACCTATCCTAGTACTTCTATAGATGCACAACCCGCACCTTTATGGTATTACTTGTTCTGTTTGTTGCTAATTTTAATTGAACAAAGTTCAATTCTTTTTTAGGTCACAGAGAAGCAAAGAATGTCCAATGTGTTGGCAGGTTCTTGTCTTAAAGGATCCATCGAGGTATTATACGTCTTATGATGATGCCAAGTAGAATATAGCACTTATGCATCATAGCCATCACTGAAATTTCTCTGCACACCAAGTATGTAAAACACGTACATTTTATCTTCTCTCTTACGTCTCTTTTGAATTTTGTTTATAGCCAAGAGTTGTTAGCAGCAGTGGAGAATGAAAGGAATTTGAGGTCAATGCAGAATGTTCATCACATACATGAAAACATTGAAGTCAATCATGTGTGTCACAGAAACCAACTTAAAACTTGTGCCATGATCTTTTCAAGGCTGGGTTAAAAGCACTGCTATCATCCGACTTACAACATTCTTTCACTTTAGTATTGATCTGTCTTCTTTTCCAAGTTAGTCACTCAATTTTCATTTTTGTTGCATTTTGGGTACTTCTACTGAACTAAAGTGACATGGTAATGGCAATAATGATGTGGCATGGAAAGTCTGTTTGTGCATAATTTTTATTATCGTCTAGCTAGGCAAAAGAATGTATTGTTGAACAAGCTGTGCTTTTCAAATGCTCTTTTACGAAGAAACAAAACAGTGAAAAGAAGGGGAAAAAGGGACTACTTTCGAACAACACACCTTTTTGCCTAGTTCGGCAACAAAAAAAATGCACCTGTGAATTTTCATGCCACATCATCTTTTGTGTTAATCCAACAGACATGAGTAGAGAAAGTGCCTAAACTAAAACAAAAATGGAAGTTGAATGACTAACAAATAAATTTTAATGTCTAACATGAATCAACACTATGAGTTCGGTTACTAACAGTGTTTTTCACCCTTTCAAAGTTAATTTTTCCTTTTTGTGTTGGATCATGGTGACTGAAATGAAATCTTTCAGGACGGTGATACTGTCAACAGTCATAGTGTCAGTAGAAGGAGAAGGCAAATAAATTCTTCAATCTCCCCTTCACAAGGTCTTCCTTCTGTTCCTTTTGAAAATGTGCCAACCACCTCATCGATGGTTCGGCCTTCTTTATTTGCACCACCAAATGTTGGAGAGAACACACAGATTCCTGTTAAGCAGAGGTCAGTATCAATTATTGATCATAATTTATGTTAAATATTTTCACAAAAGGAGGCCTTTCGGCATAGATCTTTGCGATCCCTATCTCAGATTTGCTCAAACAAAATCCACTGGCACTGTGTAATGTTATCAATTGATCGTACTAGATATGGTATAGCCGTATATCTTATTGCTTGTTGCAGTATGCTTTCATGTTAATGCACTCGCCAACTCTACGGCCTTGTTTGGTCCCCATTATAATGTGATTTTTGGAAATAATGTATTTTGGAATAGTAATTTTTGGAAGAATATGTGGTTAAAAAATAATGAAATTTTTTTTATTTACATGTAATATTATTTTATTGGAGAGTGAGTGGTTGAAAAGAAGAAAAAAATGTTTTAAAATTTTAATGGGGGCCAAACAGTGTCTACATCCTTTTCTGAACTCTGTATTTTATCATGCATCCACTAAACCGGTACTGTTTTTATCAGCCCACCGCTGTCTGGTAATCCCCTGAGATCAAGCTCGTCCGAGTTGCTTGCTTTCTCAGTGTCTCTTAAATCTAAAATTACAACTGCTTCAGCCAGGTACTGAGTTTTCAACATAGTTTTTTTTATATTAGTATTAATCTGAGTTATGCCAAATATCACCTGCATATGTGATAGGTACAAGGAATCAATATCAAAAGGTACGCGTGATTTTAAGGAAAAATTGATAGCTAGCAATGACTCTGTCAAGGAACTAAGTAAAGGAGTTCAACGTGAGATGAGCACAGGCATTGCTGGAATTTCCAAGATGATTGGTCGCCTGGATTTTACCTCAAAACAAGATAAAGTTTCTGTTCCCTTATCCAGTGATGCTGCTGGAACCTCAAACTCTCCACTTGAAGGAGAAGGTGACACAAACGTTCATGCTATTAACCAAAATACTGGAGAAACTAAAAATCATATGAAATCAGTTCCTTCTCCTATTACTCATCAACAGCTTCCCAGGATGCATAGAAGTTTTTCTTTCAGAGGTTCGTAAAATTCACTCCTTATTTCTTTATAGATACTGAAGATTCACAAGTCTCCACTGTGTAGAACCTTAGGGCATGTTTGGTACCAGTAACAGACAAGACTGAACTGTAAAATAGATAAATACATAGCTTATTTTTCTTCTTTAATATTGTCCCGTGATCCAATCCACCTTACTAAACTTTAACATGCAATAAGCTTCTTTATTTTCCATGCACATAATGTTACTTGTCTCATAAGTTTGTGGGTTGTATTCCTTGCCAACATTTTTGCTATCTTAATTCTTGTGTACATTAATCTTATGCAATGAGTTCATATTGTTGCAAAAAAGAAATAAACTTCCTTTTTAGTTGTTTCCTACTAGTGTGTTTTTTCGTGCATTTTCATCATGGTCTGATTTTAGCTCAATTCTTCTTATTCGAATATAAACTCTTAAATTATTTTTGAAATTTCCTTTCAGCAAAATGAACGTTTTCTATTGCACATTTGCTGAAAGTATTATTCTGAAAATCTTGAACCTTCTGGGATTTGCGATAATGAAACGTGATCAATGTATTAGGTTATGATTAGGAAAACTAATACTACGCGTCAATATATGAAATTAACAATGTAAATTGTGCCCTAAAGAATTTTTAACTGTATCTTCTCATTTGCTTGTGCATTTTCTTTCTCTCTTTATTTCTTTCTCTTGCTCTTGTTACCTTTCTTCTATTCCCTTGTTACAATTTTGCTTGCGTCCCCTATTGTTTCCCTCTTCCCAAGCCGAATGCTTAGCCACTTTGAATATATGTTATTAGTAAATAAACATTTCCTTGAGTATAATTTTATCGTTTCAAATTATTACATTGATTTTCTTTTGTTTTCTTTCCAGAGTAGGAACTGATGACTTGAAATAGACTTCACTTCCATTTTCTGCAACCCTGCCAAATAACCTTTTTTGCAAGTGACGAGACATGAAGAAACCAATCTAGCGTCGATAGATGAGTGTTTGATATTTGTCCTGCAATAATGTTGTTTGACAGCATGAACTTTAGGTGGCTGCAATAGGATCTCTTACTTTTCCTGTAAGCTTATCCTACTATTTACCTCTATCACTTGGATTATGTTCCTTCATATGCCTTAATAAAAACAGTACGACGAGGATGTAATATATACAGTACATTAAACTTGTGTCATTTGCTTCTCTTCTTTTGACATTACATGCAATATCTTTGGCAATTGTTGTACAATGTGTTCCCTTTCTGATTGCTTGTGGCATACTGGCATGCCCGTAATGCTTGACTGGACAATAGTGAATAGGATTAAGTAAGAGCAACAAATTTTGAAATTTAAGATTTTGGCAATTTATGATTGAACGTATTGAAGTTACAATACATAGTGAAATACAGGACTGGACAGAAGTTTACAAGGTGAATAACTGAAAAACAAACAAATAGTATGAAGAGAGAGAAGGAAAGGTTGAAAGATGGGGAAGTAGGATGGCGTTCTCCGTGCGTATATATTAGATATAGATTAAGGGAAGGACACCCCAAAAAGAAATCTGCATGCAAGGCTTTTAGTGCCATTTCAACAAAACCAGGTCATGAAAGAAGTGGTCCTAAACCACAGTTCACTTAAACGTTCTGCTAGGCACAACTCAGAACTTTTGTTAACGATCCTCTTAAGCGAAATGCAGCAAAATACACAGAAATGCAGCAAAATACACAGGAAAATCAATCGACCCCATTATTTGTAGTTGATCAGCTTAACTTTGTACAATTTTGATCTTAACCATGTTTGCAGCTCTAGCTATAGTGTTCTTTGCATACATTCCCTTCATCTCTTTAATCACATACAAGGTCTCAGTATCACTAGCATACTTTTCAACGGAAACAGTTGACAGGACTCAAAAACAAAAAAGACGTTAAATTATTGGGTTCAATACATACATCTCTAATGGGATAGGAAGTGTGTACTCCCTATCATCCTAAAACCAGTTTTTGCTGGGGTTTAGCCAAGGGTATTTGATCAGAGAAGCCACATGGTTCTAAAATAGTAACAAATCACTCTCAAAAAGAGCATATTTTCATCGCTATATACAGACTCGCCATAAAGCTGTGGATTATTCTACTACAAGCACAGCAAGACACATTATAACACGAGAAGTTCATATTAATTCATGTATTCATCTCATGGACAAGCACTTCACCACACAAAACTATATACCCAGTTGATTCATTCGCAAGAGCCAAAAAAACTGCATTTTGTAGAATTCCCACCACAGAATTATGCATTGACAATCATCCCACTTACATAAACATGTTTGTTAGAATTTGGGTGTGACCCGAATTCTTTGTTGAAGATAATTGAGAGTTTTAATTAAAGTGCACATTAAGAATTTTTAATGATATTGTGGAATTCTATTCAAGTTTCCTTGACGCATTCTTGGAAGTTTAATTGAAAGTTTGAATTTGTGTTGGATTTTAAGAAGACTTTGAGATGAAGAAAATCAAGTTTTTGAAGTAAATGACTTGATAGTGGGCGTTGTGCGCCAAAAAGATTTCGGTCGGTGCTGTGGGTACCGAGGCGCCATCTGGTCTTTTTTCTGCCTTGTGCAATTTTTCCTCCTCTACTCCATTTTAGATTCCGTTTCTTATATTCTACTTCAACTATAACACTATTATTATGGTTTAGACATCTCATATTTGTTCCCTATATATAGTTGACTATTTATTATGATTTGGCCTCTATTTGGCTCCTATTTTTTCAAAACTCATTTTTAACCACACATTCTCATATAAAATAATTTCACATAAATCAAAAAGTTTTCCTTATTCTTTAACCACACAATCTCCAACAAAACACTATTCAAAAATGCAAATTTTGTCCAAAAATGAGGCTCAAACAATGGCTTAGTAGAAGTTAGAAATATTGTAAACACAAATCCTTGTATTTATTCTCTATATTATAATAAAATCTCATTTATTCTACAAATTATTTTGTTCTTGTGATTAATTACTTCGTATTGTGACTATAATCTCTTATTTTCACCAACAATTTGGTATTAAATTAATCCGGTATCATCTTCATTTCATAACAATGTTAGACAATCATTTAGTGAAACCCTGACCAATATGCAATGAAAAGTGAGCGAAGTTGAACCCCACATCTAAAATAGGATGATAAGTGAGGAAATGTATGTTGTAGAAACACGGCCAAAATTGATTTTAGATGACGTGGTTCAACTCAATATCAGAGTCATCAAGATTGTATTTACATAAATATATATTATATCTTTAACGGTTTAAACTTTTAGATAATATGGTTCAACAATACATACCATTAGGGGTGGAGAACTTGGCCAGTGTAGTAGGAAGATTTGGGAGACGCTAGGAAAACATAAGATGGCGTGATCTCATAAGGTTGTGCTGCCCTGCTCATTGGTGTTTCAGAACTGAATTTTGTGATCATTTCTTCTGGCAAGGACGCAACCTGCAAGGGGGTCCATGATAGACCCCCAATCCGTTTCACATATGTAAGGAGGAAAAAGGAACTTGCCAGGTCAGCTAGAGTTAGTTAGATGGGGGGGTAAACATGTAATAACTTGTAGTAGGGTGTGGAAATAAATATGGAGGGAAAAGGGGATTTGGGGTATCACATGACAAGTCAGTAGAAAAAGAGTGGGGAGAGACCGGCCTCTCAAATAGCCTGGAATTTGTTATCAATTCTGTTTATTCAATACATTCGATTTTCCTTTTATTCCTTGAGTGAAACTTACAAATTCAACTGAGCAATTGCTGATTTCCTTGTTATCTAACTGAGACCTAACTGCTATTATTCAGCAGGGGGGTTCTATCAAATTGGTATCAGAGCACATCGAGGACTGGGGATCATGACTATCGCTGAAAGGGTCGGACAACTAGAGTCGAGGATTGATGGGATGCAGGAGGAGATGGGTGTGATGAAATCGGAAATTCAGAAGGACATGGCTGGGATAATGGAAAGGCTCGATTTAGTTTTGTTGAAATGGGGTGAGCAGGAAAAGGACAGGAAGGAAAAGGGGCATTCGTCCAATTCGTCGGATCCCACTATTAGCTTCGAGGTTCCGAACAGTGTACAGGATCTTCGAAATGGGACTGGGGAGAAGAGTCACCGTGAGGAGGGTGGTAGGACGGACAGTAGAGGTCGCCGGTTGGAGATGCCAGTCTTCAACGGAGAGGCACCAGATGAGTGGGTTGTGCGAGCGGAGAGGTACTTCGCCATCAACCAATTCACGAATTGGGAGAAAATTGAGGGCGCGGTGGTTTGCTTTGAAGGGGAAGCCCTGGCTTGGTACCAGTGGGAGAACGGAAGGCAACCCTTGACACGTTGGGAGGATCTAAAGCTGTTGTTACTGCAGCGATTCCGACCGTTGTAGGAGGGGAGTGTGCTGGAGAAATTTTTGGCGCTGAAGCAGGAAGGGACGGTAAGAGATTATCACCGATGGTTTGAATTGCTAGCTGCCCCTTTACCGGAGATTCCAGAAGCTGTGCTGGAAGGAAATTTTATAAATGGGCTAAGCCCAATTATAAGGGCTGAAGTTAGAATGATGAGACCGAACGGGTTGGGCCAAATTATGGAATTGGCGCAAAGGGTGGAGGACCGTAATGAATCACTCAAACAGGCCCAAATCTTGGGAGGCCCAGTTTGAACAAAAACCTCCAGTTACAGTCCTCAATTATCAAGCCCAATTGGAGGTGGCCCATCCTATGTAAGTATTCCCCAGAAAGTGGCCTTCCAGAATACCCAGTTCGGCCAACAAGGGATGGCATCCGGCTATCATGATTCGCCCAAGCCTCAGGCAGTCACTAATTAGCGACCGACGCCGGCGATCAAGGCGGCGCCGCCCTTCCGGCGACTGACCGACGCCGAACTGCAGCTGAAACGGGAACGAGGCCTATGTTTTCGTTGTGATGAAAGGTTCGCACCAGGCCACCGATGCAAGAACAAGGAGCTGCAGGTACTGCTAGTCCAAGAGGATGAAGTTGAGATACCAGTGGAGTCAGAGGAGGAGGAGGAGTTAACGCCGATGGAAGCAACTGTGGAGTTATCAATTCAATATGTGGTAGGGCTGACTGCTCCAAAAACGATGAAGTTGCGGGGAATGATAGGTGGGAAGGCGGTGGTGATTCTCATCGATTGTGGGGCCACCCACAATTTCATTTCGAGTGAGCTTGTCCGAGAGTTAGGACTACATGTCACCGATTCAGCTAGCTATGGGGTTTTAATGGGAACTGGAATATCCGTGCAAGGAGGTGGAATTTGTAGAGGCCTAGCGGTCCCGTTGTCAAATATTGAGGTGGTTGAGGATTTCTTACCGCTGAAGTTGGGGTGTACCGATGTAATCCTAGGGATGAAGTGGTTGGAGACTTTGGGAAAAATGCAGGTGAATTGGGGGGCCCTCACCATGCGATTCAAAACCAACGGGAAAACGATCGTGTTGCAGGGAGATCCAGGCTTAGTTAAAACACAAGTGTCACTGAAGTCTTTGTTCAGGTCGTATAAAGAAGGGGAGCAGGGCATTTTGCTAGAATTGGGAAGTCTGGGAGTGGAGCCAGACACAAAGGAGCCGGAAGTTCACAGCTCCATTAAGGAGTTGCTGCGAAAACACCACCGAGTTTTCGAGTGGCCAAACGAACTTCCACCCCCGAGAGCATGGGATCACGCAATTCTATTACAGCCTGGGGCGACTCCAGTAAATGTACGATCCTATCGGTACCCATATGTGCAGAAGAATGAAATTGAGAAATTGGTTAAGGAGATGCTCGTCGCAGGGATCATTCAACCCAGCCAAAGCCCATTTTCAAGCCCGATTTTGTTGGTAAAGAAGAAGGACGGTAGTTGGAGATTTTGCGTAGATTATCGGGCGCTCAACAAAGTTACAGTGCCTGGCCGTTTTCCGATTCCAGTGATTGATGAATTGTTGGATGAGTTACACGGGGCTCGGGTTTTCTCAAAGTTGGATTTGAAGTCAGGCTACCACCAGATTAGAGTCCTGCCAGAGGATGTTCCCAAGACAGCCTTCCGCACCCACGAGGGGCACTATGAGTTCTTAGTCATGCCATTTGGGTTAACAAACGCCCCCGCCACCTTCCAACATTTGATGAACGAGGTTTTCCGCCCTCACTTACGGAAATTCGTTCTCATGTTTTTTGATGATATCTTAGTTTACAGTCAGTCGCTTGAAGAGCATCTTCATCATTTGGAAGTAGTCCTGGAAGTTTTGAAGGAGCATAATCTGTACGCCAATGAGAAGAAATGCTCATTTGGACAAGTGGAGGTGGAGTATCTTGGCCACGTGATCACCGGAAGAGGGGTTGCTGCGGATCAGTCCAAGCTCGAGGCCATGGTAAACTGGCCTAGCCTGCGCACTCTCAAGGAGCTACGAGGGTTTTTGGGGCTTACTGGTTATTACAGACGATTTGTATCTAGTTATGCTAAGATCGCCTGGCCCTTGACTGAGTTGCTTAAAAAAGACAAGTTCCGTTGGGGGGACGATACAGAGTCAGCTTTTCAGAACCTAAAGGAGGCTTTGGTAAGCGTCCCAGTGCTGGCGCTACCCGACTTCTCTAAGCAGTTTGTGGTGGAGACTGATGCATCCGGGCACGGACTAGGGGCAGTTTTAATGCAAGACGGCCATCCGATCGCTTACTTCAACAGAGTTCTTTCGCATCGTGTCAGGCAACATTCAGTGTATGAGAGAGAGTTGATGGCTATAGTCTTCGCTATTCAAAAGTGGCGGCATTATTTACTGGGCAGGCACTTTGTGGTTCGTACAGATCAACGGAGCTTGAAATTTCTGTTAGAGCAACGACTGGTGAGTGAAGACCATCAAAGGTGGCTCACGAAGTTGATGGGATTTCATTTTGACATTCAGTATCGCCCTGGTTTGGAGAACAAGGCTGCTGATGCCTTGTCCAGAATTCAACCGATAATCCACTGCCTTGCTATCACCACCCCTAAAGTTCTTCAGTTGGACGAAATCAAGAAGGGGGTCACCGCCGATGAAGTACTGGGAAAACTGATCAGGGATATACATGAAGGCCTGAATGCACGACCCGGATATATGTTAGTAGATGGGCTCTTATATTATCAAGGAAGAGTGGTGTTACCAGCCAAGTCGCCTTTGGTGACTCTCATGTTGCAAGAGTGTCATGACACCAAGGTAGGGGGACATTCGGGGTTCCTCAAAACTTACAAGCGTATTTCCAGAGAAGTTTACTGGACAGGAATGAAGAGAAGGGTAAGGGATTATGTGGCAAAATGTGCAGTCTGTCAACAAAGTAAATATGTTGCCCTGTCTTCGGGGGGGCTTTTACAACCCTTGCCGATACCGGAGCTAGTCTGGGATGATGTTTCAATGGATTTTATTGAGGGATTACCGAGGTCAGAAGGGTTAGACACTATTATGGTGGTTGTGGATCGATTGAGTAAATATGGACATTTTGTGGGGTTGAAGCACCCTTTTACTGCCCCAATCGTTGCTGAGGTATTTATTCGCAAGGTGGTGCGACTGCATGGCATGCCTCGCTCTATTGTTTCGGATAGGGACAGGATTTTTATGAGCACCTTCTGGACAGCACTATTCAAAGCTCAAGGAACCACCCTGAAACACAGCACCGCCTATCATCCCCAAACCGATGGGCAAACGGAGGTTGTAAACAGGTGCTTGGAAACATATTTGAGGTGCTTTGTGTCGAACAGACCTCGGGCTTGGGGTCGATATTTACCCTGGGCAGAATTTTGGTACAATACATCTTTCCATTCTACCATAAAGCATACTCCTTTTCAAATCGTGTATGGCCGGAAGCCACCCCCGGTTCTCACCTTTGAAAAAGGGATGACAATGAGTTCTTCTGTAGAGCAGCTATTGCTCGATCGCGATGAAGTGCTAGAGGAGCTAAAAGTGCAGCTAGCCAGGGTACAACTGCGTATGAAGGAGACTGCAGATGGTCATCGCCGTGACATCCAATTTGCGGTGGGGGATCTAGTCTATCTTAAGCTCTGTCCATTCCGTTAGAAATCTGTGGCAACACGACAGTTTGAGAAGCTGGCCCCGAGGTACTATGGGCCCTTCGAAGTGGAGTCCAAGGTTGGACAGGTCGCCTACAGGCTGAAATTCCCACCTACGACAACTATTCACCCGGTTTTTCAAGTCTCTGAGCTCCGCAAGGCCTTGGGCGAATTGCAGCAGGTTTCCTCTCTACCGCCTCAGCTGTCTGCAACTGGGGATTTCATTTTAGAACCAGAATCTGTTCTGGCAGTCCGTCCGAATACTGTTGATACGGCGGGAGCTCCAGATATTTTGATTAAGTGGAAGAATTTGCCAGATTTCGAGGCAACCTGGGAACCTTTCGATACAGTCAGACAGCAATTTCCTTCCTTCCACCTTGAGGACAAGGTGGATTTTGGGGCGGCGGGTAATGATAGACCCCCAATCCGTTTCACATATGTAAGGAGGAAAAAGGAACTTGCTAGGTCAGCTAGAGTTAGTTAGATGGGGAGGGGGGGTAAACATGTAATAACTTGTAGTAGGGTGTGGAAATAAATATGGAGGGAAAAGGGGATTTGGGGTATCACATGACAAGTCAGTAGAAAAAGAGTGGGGAGAGACCGGCCTCTCAAATAGCCTGGAATTTGTTATCAATTATGTTCATTCAATACATTCGATTTTCCTTTTATTCCTTGAGTGAAACTTACAAATTCAACTGAGCAATTGTTGATTTCCTTGTTATCTAACTGAGACCTAACTGCTATTATTCAGCAGGGGGGTTCTATCAAATTAATATCACAACCCCTCAGGTAGAACTCACCCTCAAAAGCTAGCTATTAAGGGGAGGGTGCCCAAGGGATTATAAACCCCACATTTTCACGTGGAATTCCCGATGTGGGACAAGGGAACCATGACAGTCCACACCGGTCCGCGGCCACGGCATTTACCCAAATTCCCTTGTTCACCAAATGTAGAGCTAGAGCTCTAGTGAAGGCTACAATGGCTCCCTTTGTTGAGCTGTAGTCAAGCACCATAGCTTTCACTGATGTAGAGTTGATTATGCTGGTTCCTTCTTTCATAAGCTTAAGAGCATGCCTGCACAAAGATACACTCAATAATTACCAGTCCAAACAAATCTATTCCATCAAATAAATACATCTATACCACAAATGAACATCAATTTGGGAAAAAACATCTCCTAGTTTTGCTTTTGTTCTACGTTGTACCTCGATGCTATGCAAAACTACCTTGTTCTTACCCAACCATGAAAAATTGAGAGAATATATTCGTTCTAAAAACCTTTAGGAGCCGGTCCTCAGCGATCTCTTCAATATTGTTGCTCAAGCGTTGTTCAGCTGCATTGTTAACAATAATATGAATACCTCCATAGTTGCTAACAACTTCATCCACTACCATTTTGCAGTTTTCTTCAAACCCTATATCAGCAGGCAAAGCAATAGGGTCTTTTGCATCAGGTCCCTTCAGTTCTTGAATCTTCTTTAAAGTATCATATGCATCCTTTTCTTCTTCTTGTTGGAATTATGACATTTAGTTGTCACATAACAAATTGTATTTTGGTTACAATTTAATCACATGTTTTTAATCATTGTCTAAACTTAATGAAGTTATGTTAAGTTAGTCAAGTGGGTAGAAAATATCTTATAAAGATATTATATGGCATGTGTAAGAGTAGTATATTGTTGACTATCTAGTTGATAGATCTTTATTATTGACGGTTTAGAGGTAATATAAAATATCTTGTAATATCTATCAAAGGTTGGCTATAAATAGAGCCAAGTTGTATGAAATATAAAATAGAGGAAATATAAGAAAAAGCGTTAATGAAAATGTAGACATACAAAGTGCCTTGTTCTCCTCTGTTCTGGTGAAAAAACCAGCAGAGTGTTTATGCTTTGTTGGTATGTTTTTTATGTTTCTTTCAATAACCAGTATGTTAATTAACCGGTATCCATATTTTCCTCCATACAAAAAATGTTAAGGGCTCTCTTAAAAGAGTCTTAGATCAAAAAATCCAACATGGTATCAGAGCATCAAATGATCTTAGAAGAAGCCAGAAAAAAGAAGAAAGAACAAATCTGGAAAAGCTCAAAAATCAGCAAAAGCCCTGGGAAAGAAAATCTCAAATGATGATCAAATTGGCTGAGAAAAATGAGTAAATCTAGTTTGTCAAAGAGGCTGGTGATGAAAAATCTGGTGTGCTGATCAGAAGGGACCTGGAGCTGAAAGAGAAGTGGCCAGAAGCTGAAAATGAAGAAGAACAGAAGCTGGAAATGGTGATGAAAACAGAAAAAAAAAATCCGATTTTAAAGAAGAAGATTTTAGCAGCAACCCTGGGAGGTTTGGTTGATCTTAGATGGTGTCGAAAATGGTTGAAAAATCAGCAGCGACCCTAAGGAAAAGAGACTCCCTGATGGTGAAGAAAATGGCTGAAAAACAAGCTGTCAAATGGCTAAAAAATCTGAGAAAATCGGTGCAAAATGAAAGCTTTGAATGAGGTAAAATTCAGTTTGTTTTTGCAAAGGATTAGAGATGAAAATCTAATCATTAGCAACAAAAAAAGATTGGAAGAAAAAAGCTGGAAAAAAACGTATTGAAAGACACTGGAGAAAAGAGAGAAAATCAGAATTTTCTGTCATTTCCGGTGAGCTCACTGCATATACGGTAAGCGTAGTGCAAATACGGTGAGTTGAGTGAAAATACGGTGAGTTCAGTTTTCTCTTTCAAAACCGGTATGCCTTTAAAAAATCGGTAAGGGGCTTGCAAATACGGTAAGACCTTGTAAACCCGGTAAGCTTAATTTTGTGTAAATCCGGTAAGCAAGAAGAAAAATCGGTAAGTTGTGTGTAAAACCGGTATATAATCAATGTAAATCCGGTATTTTCAAAAAACAGAGCAGATCTTCTTCTCAACAAAAAAATCAAATCTAAAAATGAAAATGAAGAGTTTCAAAACCATGATGAAGCCGTCTCCTCTTTCAATTTCTTTTAAGTCAAAAATCAATTTTTTATGCTCCAAGCTAGCATTAAAAAAAAAGGAGGAAGGAAGCTGTCAAATTCTGCTGAAAAGAAGAAACTGAAAAAAAGATGAAGCTGAGAATGGGTTAAATCTGGGTGTTTTTTGCAAGGATTTAGAGCTGAAAAACTAATCTTTGAAGATTAGAGCTGAAAAACTAATCCTTGGCATCAAAAAAATGGAAGAAATCAGCTGAAAAGGTGCTGAAAAAATGTGAAATCTGGAATGATCAGCAGGAGCTTTCAAGGCAAGGAATGATGCAAGATAAAGTTTTTTGGATGAGGTTGATCTTAGGTAGAAAGAGTTGACACCTATGATGTAGTATTGCAACCAAAGAAGGCCTTGATCAAATAGAAAACAAAAACGTCAAAACTTGTAGTCAATCCAGTTTGATTGAAGAAAAAGAATCAGCAGCAGTCCTTAAAAATCTGATGAGAAGATGCAAGAAAAAAATCTCTTTGTAGATGGTTGATTCCAAAGCTAAAAAGGTTGATAACTACGTTGAAGAGTAGCAATCAAGAGGAGCTTGGATCAAATGGAAAACACGAAATCTCAAAACTTGCAATCATGGATGAAACTTGAAGAAGAAATGATTTGAAGGTTCCAACAAAAATGTCATGGGGGAGTGTTGGAATTATGACATTTAGTTGTCACGTAACAAATTGTATTTTGGTTACAATTTAATCACATGTTTTTAGTCATTGTCTAAACTTAATGAAGTTATATTAAGTTAGTCAAGTGGGTAGAAAATATCTTATAAAGATATTATATGACATGTGTAAGAGTAGTATATTGTTGACTATCTAATCTTTATTATTGACGGTTTAGAGGTAATATAAAATATCTTGTAATATCTATCAAAGGTTGGCTATAAATAGAGCCAAGTTGTATGAAATATAAAATAGAGGAAATATAAGAAAAAACGTTTATGAAAATGTAGATATACAAAGTGCCTTGTTCTCCTCTGTTGTGGTGAAAAAACCAGCAGAGTGTTTATGTTTTGTTTGTATGTTTTTTATGTTTCTTTCAATAATTGGTATGTTAATTAACCGGTATCCATATTTTCCTCCATATAAAAAATGTTAAGGGCTCTCTTAAAAGAATCTTAGATCAAAAAATCCAACACTTCTCCTTTTACATATGTGAAGGCTACAGTTGCACCCTCTATGGCAAATCAATAGCAAATAGCCCTTCCAATCCCAGAATCACCTCCAGTCGCTAGAGCCACCTTTCCCTGCATTTTTTAAGTACTGTCAAAAAAAAAAAAAAAAAAGTTAAGGACAAAGGATCCAAAGTGAATGACATACATGGAGCTTGCTGGCTGGTCTGTAGTCAGGATTTAGAGCTTTTGGAATTGGGTCCATAATATGCCGTTTCCATGACAGTGTTCTAAAAGGCGTAATTCGTGGAGGCCAAACTATGAATTAGGCGAGGCATAGCCGCATAGACATAAGAAAGCGTAAAAATGCGTATTCTTATTTCAATATTATTTTAATTTTTAATCAATTAAGAAATCATTTAATATTTAAAAATAATACCCACCAAACATGTAAAACATATTTATAAGCACACAGTAGCAGTCGACGATTGTTGTTGACCGCTAAATAAGGCTGGCTTGGTGTTTCCGCCGTGCATTGCACCTAGGGGTGGGCAAAAACCCGCCCAACCCGATCAACCCGCCCAGCCCAACCCAACCCAACCCAACCCGACCGGGTTGGGTCGGTTTTGGGTTAACCCATCTAACCCGACAAAAACCACACAACCCGACCCGCTAATTAAAAAACTAAAAAACTTTGCCAAATTAAAATAGAATAAAAGTGAGAGACTCGGTCAAAAAAAAAAACACTAACATATCTTCCATCATCTCTCTCACGCGGCGGGCGTCGTCTCACCAAATCATCAACATTGGCTATGATTTTGGATGAGATATCTCTTCCAATACATCTCTCTTTAACGCAATATATTAATTTTGTTTTAAATTTAGTACTTTGGTGACTTTAATGTTTGTTGATAGGTCGTCCCAACTCTCAACCTAACCCGACCAACCCAACCCAACCCGACCGACATTTGGTTGGGTTGGGTTGGGTTTCAATCTTTACATGGGTTGGGTTGGGTTGAATTTATGTCAAATCGACCATGTTGGGTTGGGTATGGGTTGGGGGAAAAACCGACCCAACCCAACCCACGCCCACCCCTAATTGCACCTGGGCGACATCTAAGTGCGTCTTTTAGAACACTATTCCCCAGCTGCTCCTGCTTTTGCGGTGGAAAATTTTACTCATCTTTTGCTGCCCCAATCAACTTCGTTTTTCTCAAGGCTAGTTTCTTAAGATCAAAAAACACAAGGGTTGTATGAAACTTCTTCTGCTGCTTTCAAAATATAAAGAAGAAGAGACACCTGCACGGCAAATTGCCACGTGTACCTTGAGTTTTATTACGCGGCATTCTTGTTTTGAAGGAGACAATCTTAATAGAGTAATGTTATTCATCCCCAGTGTGTTTACAAATACAGTCTAGGTGGCTCTAAATGATAGGTTAAGTAAAAGGTGAAATTAAATGACTCATTTAATGTCACATTAACGCCACCTAGACTGTGTTTGTAACCCCAGTGAAAATAAATAGCATATTAAGATTATATTTGTCTCGTGTACACGAGGGCGAGTGCTTCTTGATGAGATCGTAAGATGATGTTGATTAACTCGAGTTTTGTAATAGGGAATAATACTTGGCAGCAAATATGGACTGAGAAACAACAAATTCATCGTTTGTTTTTTTTATGGGAGAAAGGTTTGCCTTATTTCATTTATGAAAATTTAGAAATTAAATTTCGTGACGATAATGTTGAAGAAAAAAAATATTGGCGCACAGATATTGAAACATTAATAAGCGCGTGTTTCAAAGTTATTTATAACCAATTTGAATTAGAATAATATTATGTAACACAATGATGTTGAAGTACCCGTCTATGTAACATTATGTAATAGCACTGAATTTATCATATGATCAACAAAATCACAATGGAAATGGAAAGGAATTGAAAAAATATTAGCTGGGAAAGCAACCAACCAGCTTAAATTCAATCAAGAAGGGAAGAACATCAGCGGGCATTACTACATGCATTCATATTAGCTCATAATGTATTTTAGATGGTTATTCTCTCATACTGCTAAAATACCGTTTGTGCTCATCCGGTATAGCAAGTAGAAATACATAAAAACTGGAAAGACTAGGCCATTTAACTACAAAGGAATTATCAATCTAGATCTGTCCCAAAATAACATCTCCGCCTGAAACCTCAAATTCTGACGGAGCTTTTTCCACGTTGAGGACTTTGACTATCCCATCAACCACGTACGCTGACCACCTATGACAGAACAAGGTGAGTGTCTCATGAAGCATATAACTATGATGGAAAAACAGCAATTATTTGATGGAAAGAAGGGTAGAGCATCCATGCCTATGAGATCGAGGTCCCAGTAAAGCAGAGGATAGATCTATCATCAAATCCATACTTTTGTGCAAGCTCCCATCAAAATCTCCATAAAATTCAATCTGTATTGATTAGATAAAATGATATTTATCGAATCACATAAGCATAATTCATTCTTCTCGAACAAAGAAATGGAAACGCAACACTATCAGTTGGAAATTTTTAGAAGTCAAAAAATGAAAGCCCTATACGAGTTTTCCTGGTACACAAATAAATAAACACATCCTAAAGGCAGTGCAAATGATGGCCATAGAAAGAGAAAAGAAGCAAATTGCTTACTTTGTTAGCGCATTAATATACCTTGAGATACACAGGACGGATCAGTACAGTAGAATAAATAAGATTTTAGTTTTTTTTCCCTTAAAACTGTCAAAGTCGGATACTTATGTCCATACTAAACAAATTAGGAGTTGTAATTAGATTTTCACAAGTTTCATTTTTGTTGAAGCAGAATTACTGGCAAAATCTCCAACAACTCCACCCATTTTACTACTTGTATCCTTTGTGTGGGTTAGAAAAGTAAGAGAAAAAGATTGACTTACAGCTTCTTTAGCCTGAAGTTTCTCTGCCCAGCCATTCATTACATAGGGATCATTAACAGCGACACATATCACCGAGTCAATTCCTTTTGTCTTGAACTTATCAATGTTGTCCTTGTAGCTAGGTACATGCTGAGCCGAACAAACTCCAGTGTATGCACCCTTGAGATTGGTTAAACATGCAAAAAGAAACATCCATAAATGCATAAAAAATTCACTAAGAGAAGCTCCCTAATATCCTAGTTTGTGTGACGTTCTGATTATAAATTAGGGCAGATTAAATAATTTTATTAAGTCACTTACGTCCTGTCAATCAAAAATGGGAAATACGGGATGATTAGAAAAGGAAACCTTGAACCTTTTTTTACAAGTTAAGTGTAATATAGATATATATTTCATCACCACCAGAACTAAAATAAGCCTTAGCACTAAAGAAAACATTGATAACGAAGGATGACTGCATAGGTGCACTTATTATAGAAGCAACTCAGATGTTCAAGATCATATTTCAGTTCACCAGGTTGTTTCTTGCCTGCCATGGATTCAGCAGCAATTCAAAAAGGTTACCCTATTCGGAAATCTCCATATCTATGCTTATTTTCAACTCCTCGATGCATTTCATCGATTCCAAGTTCAGTCCATGGACACAACAATTAAAAAATTTCCTTTGTTAAAAGAACTATGAAATAATAACAGAATTCACTTCCGTTCTCAAAGTGATGCCGTTGCCACTAAATTTCCATTATTTAAAATTAAGGAAAAATTACACTGATTTGACCAAAAATGGGTTTACATATTTCCTTTCCTCTTGTACGTATGTGTGTTAAATTTATAAATGCAGATGAATATAACTAACTTACAGGGAGGCCAAAGATGACAACTTTTTTATCCTGAAAAAATCACAATAAAACAAATCAAACCCTAAGCGGTTAAATAAAATAAAAAATAATAATTTGAAAACCTGAAAGTTTAAACAATTGGGACCTTGAAAATGTCCTTGAGAGGAGTAGTAGCGAACTTGGAAGAAACCCCCTCATCCCAGGAGCGAGCCTTCCGGAGGGAGACATCTGGTGCAGTCGATATCAAGTCCGTGCCCACTGCAACCGATGCATAAGTCCTTGATGCCCCGAAGCTGTTGACGATTGACTTCATCAACCCCGTTCGTTTCATTAATACAGAAGACGCCATGGTTTCTCCTTTCAATTTTCTTATTTCAATAGTTTTTTGCAGCTTTAGTTTAGTGGGATATGGGATTTATATACTATTTAAAACAAAAATTGGAAAATAAAACGTTGTTTTTTTTTTTTTTTAATTATTATATCATTTTTCAGTTTGCACTAAAATCGCTTAAAATTTGCAGCGACCTACATAACAGAAATGCTCTGTCCTTCAATTTGATTGTCTGCCCTTTACATGAGAAAATGAAAAACATTTGTGAAAGTAAAGAGAGAGATTCATTCTTCTATCCTTGGACGATTTGAAGTTCAAACAAACACGACTTTCATCTGCTGATTTTTTTAGAGGGTGTTTGGTGTAGATTAAAATCAGATTTTAAGTGGATTATGATAGAAAATTTTGAAATGTGTGATTGAAAAAATGTGAGACTCGTGAGAGATGTGATTGATATTGATTGTTTGACTTTGATTTAAATTAAAATCTGATTTTAATCTGATCCAATCATACCCTAAAATCTTTCGTCCAATAATAATTGACGATATAGTCAAACTTAATAATCAATTTTTTTTTTGTCCCAACTTTTGAGTCAGTGTGCTAAATTAATAATTCCGCCAGAAGCATAAGATAGTAATTTTCTTTGAGATCTTTTAAATCCCAACAAATATATATTATAATAACAGCTAATTTCATAAAAGTTCGTATTAATAAATGTAGAAATTAAGTTTGATGTGTATATGAAATAATTTGAACAACTATTAATAATCTTCCAAACTTTAAAGTCAATATATTGTTTCCTCTTTGGATTACGTATGTGTGTGCCTTATTGTATTATTTCTTACGCATTATGGTAAAATATAATACAAGTTATAAACATATAAAATACTCCATAAAGTAATAAACTATTCATTTATTAATAAATTAATAATTCCTCTAAAATAATAATTTTTCCTCGATAGTAACATTATTATTTTTTAGAAATTTGATTGTATCACTTTTGGCTTAACTTTCCCATTTTTGGTAAAGATCGTTTAAAGGAAAATTTTATATCTAAAGGTTCGTTTGATTGCAAATGTGAAAAATTGATGGAAAGAAAATGTTTTATAGGGAATTGCTTAGAAATTGTTTTATTGAAAATTGTAATTAATTGTGTTTTATTTGTATAATTTTTCAGAGAAAATATTGAAAGTTTGGTGTCAATTTGACTTCATTTTTTTATGAAAATTGTCTATTAAAGTGATAATGTGTTATACCATTGAGTCTAGAATTTGTTTTAATTGTCAAAAAAAAAATGAAAAAAAAAAACAACAATTCCGAATACCATTCGTTTGACTTTGTTTTGTATGAAAATTGTCAATAAAAGTTAAATTTTTTTTTTTTTTATCATTGTCTAGAATTTTTTCCAATTGCCAAAAAAAAAAAAAACTTGAAAGATATTTACCCACCAAAACATCTAGAATTTATTTTCCTCAAAAATGTGAAAAATTTGAAAAGTTGGAAAATATTTTTCTAAGAAAATTTTGCCTATCAAACACTACAAATATTGAAAAATGAAAAAAAAATTCTATTTTCCATGAAAAATATGTGCTATGAAACAGAGCTTAAGAGATTAAACTCTTGTTTGGGCCTAATTTTTTTCATTAAAATAAATTCTCATTTGACCCCATTTCAACCATACATTATTCAATAAGATAATATTACTCACAAATCCAATTTTTATTTTTATTTTTTAAGCACACATTCTCCATTATAACACCACTGTAATTGCATTTTCTTAGAAGATATGGCTCAAACAAGACCTAAGCACGACCTCATTTCAAAACTAAGAAACAAAGTTTAAAATTTCAAAATTAAATATTAATTAAATTTTATTAATGAAATAATTAATTAAAAATATATTTTATTAACTAAATATATTAAAGTCATAATTCTATACAATTTGATCACAATTTATCGAATTAATTGGTCATAAATTATTTTTCGATCACAAATCAAAAATTTTATAGGTCAAATAATTTCACTGTTACAAATTAAAAATTTTATAAATCACAATTTATTCATCGATCAAAAATCAAAAAAATTATTAATTACAATTATTTGTCTGTCACAAATCACAAATTTTATAACTCACAACTCAAATTTTTAGGTCATATATTATATATTGTCACAAGTTATATGTGACATTTATTGGTTACAATTTCAATAATTAGTCACAAACACTATCAATCCTACCACCTACGCCACCAAATCTCAATCCACAGTGGCACCAACCGAAAGCAATGCAACCTCACCACCATAGCTAGCGTCGTCGTCGTCGCCGCCACCACCAAACTACCATTTTCAATTTCAAAACCACCACCTCACCACAACCACAAATAAACCACTATTTTCAACTACAAAATCACTATTGTTATCGCTAGAACCGCTGCTAATCCAACAAAAATCACCCATATCTACCACCACCAACAAAACCACTATGCTGCCGTCGACACGAACACCAACCAACAACCACAACCATGACACCATCACCACCAACACAAAACAATACCCAAATCTAATTTCTCTCAAGTGCATCGCCTAGAACCACTTCGTCGCCGTCGCAATCACGACGACTCAACACCAACACCAACAAGCCACCACAACCACAACCTTAACTTCTCATCGTTGCACTGTCGCCATCACCAAGGTGTCTTGAGGCAGGGCGAACGCCCCACCACCACTGCGAACAGTAACGTCACTCCAGTAGTGCCTACAACAGCACAATGCTATTGCAAACAGTAGTGTGAAAATAGGGAGAGGCAAAGAGAGTGCCACCAATAGAGAGAAGGTAGAGAGGTTGGTATCTCGTCACAATTGTGAAAACGGGAGAGGGAGAGAGTGCCGCCAGAGAGAAGGTAGAGGGAGTAAAGAGAGAAGACATGAAAGATTAGGGTTTTGAAATCGAGTTGGTGTGGAAGGAGTAAGGCAGTACATAAACTAATTTAATTTAATAACAATAATATAATATAATTATTAATATTTAAAATTTTGATTATCATCTGATTTTTGGAAAAAAAGAAAACTTGTAAATTTTAATTTGAAATGTGAAGGTTAAAATTCTGGTAGGCTGTAATTTCCACTTCTTTAAAATCATTTTTTCAAACTCGTTTTCATTTATACATTCTTCTAATAAAATAATTTTGCATATGATATACAGCTTTTCCTTACTTTTTAAGTGCACACCCAATTTCGGAACTAATAAGCAGGGTTGCCTAAAAGATCGCATTTTCCTGTGATGGTGAGATATCTTGCTAGAGTTGAGAATAAAATGTAAACTATGAGGGCACACTACTATTAACTATTCTCTTTGTAGCCTGCAGGAAACATTGCAAACAAGATTATAATCTAACAGCAAACCATTGCATGTAGCTCGAGAAAATCAGCACATGAGAGACTACAAGTTCCCCAGATGTTTATTTGGGACAAAATGGTTAAAAGGATTCAAGAGGAGTTTTATCTCCAAAGTGGGAAAGACTCATAGATTGTGTTTCCTCAGATACACTTAGAGGTACTGTACCAGATAAGAGTGCTAGAACCAACATCATATCCAAAGAAGTAAAACAACTTCTGGATCCCTGCATCATAATATTCATGAAATATATCAATCTCTGTCGGGATGCACTTCAATTTCCACATAATGAATGATCAACAAGAACAAAAACAGCACTAGTATATAGTTTACCTACTATTTTTTCTGTGCATACCACTTCTCGATGCTTCCATACCAATTCCACTGGAAACATAAACCAGCAATACGTAATATTGGGGAAGTAACCACCTCCACAAATGCCATTAAGAATGATCTTTGAGGGCATAGTCCTGCAGTTGCTACAGAGAGTAAGAATCCCTCGAAGTTGCATGGAACAATAAAAGTGCCTGATTTGATTCCATTAATAGATTTTTTGGCAACTGCATCAGCTTTCATTGCACCAGAGGAAGCAGCTATGATACTGGTGAGCTGAGGCCTTCTTTTATTCTCTGCGATTAGTAGAAAAAAATTGTTAGGCATCGAGGTGGGAGAATTATGAACTTCGAGTAAATTAGGACAAAACTCCAGAAACATTGGATCTGGAGATATTGTTAACTATATCACTGTCATGCACCAATAGAAAAATGCGTGTTCTAGAAGCATGCAGAAAGAAGGTAACTTCACTTTAAAGACCTCTAATGCTTGTAGGTAACTTCACTTTAAAGACCTCTAATGCCTCTCAGTAATAGCTGGCAATGCTATATTATCAAGGCCTCAATTTGCTTGAGAAGTTTTACAACCACCAAACTAATCCGTGTTCAGATGTCAAAGTGTGCAAGGTATTTGATTAGAGTCTTCACTAATTTCGCTAGAAAACGTTTCAACAGAATTTTCGTCTAGGGGTTCAAATATTTCCCACATGTCTTGTTGTGCTAAAAAAACACGGTTCTTAGTTCCTCTTTCCATTATAAAAGAAACTTCGGACTCAACAGGGAAAGGGTGTTTCCTAGAAGCATGCATAAGAAGGTAGCTTCATTTAAAGATGTATAATGCCTGCCATAATAAATGTATAAGCCGACCCAAACAAGCTCTAAACCTATGTTGCTAAAATTCTTCATTTTGGAGGAAGTACCTGTGTCAACACAACAATGAAAAGTACGGGATCCATCTTTGATCTTTTATATCAGAATAGCATCCTCCATAAAATTTGTTCTTTTGATGTGGAATTAAAATGATTTTTAATTAGTATTTCACATCTCTAGACCTGAAATGAAATCCAAATTAAGTATTACAATTTGCAATTTAATTTGTCTATCAGTATATAAATTTTTAAAAAGAATTTTAAGTTTGTAAGACGTATCCATATAGCCATGTCTAAAGAGTTTTTTTTAAACAAATATGCACCCATATTGGACAACCACAACCGAGTTCAAGCAACAGAGAACTAAACCATATTGAATTGTCACCACTGTTTGAGAGGTATTTCATTTAAGTTTTCACAAGTCACGCAAAGGAAAAAAAATAATGGAATTTATCTAGTTAGCATTATTTACAACTACCTTGTGCAGATACTTCCAACACATCAATTGTGCTGAAAGAAGCACTGTTCTTAGTGCCCCTTTTTTCTTAAAAAAGAATACCACAGAGAGAAACCTGAGTTTCTTCAAAAATACGTCATCCGGAGAGAGAGAGAGAGAGAGAGAGCTCAAGCTTGCTTCATATCCTGCAACACTAATATGTACGCACATATATGAACACATAAATACACAGTGTTGTCCATCATTATAATATGCCATATGTCAACACGATTGCATCATTTTCACTTAAGAAACAAGAGATGTTGTAACGTCTTTCACTGTTACAACAAAACAGAAAAAATCCAGTTCATCTTGACATTCTTGAATATGGCCAGTTCTAGATTAGCACCTGGCATGCTAGTACAGAAGTTGGTAGGAGCCAAATCCTATTTAGAAATATGTCACGTAGTACACGAGTCATCAAATGATATTTTCACATAGCGTACTTTTATTAAAGTACATCATGAAATAATGCAATTAGAATCCAATCCACAGATGAATAATAAATGCAAGCATGATGTTGGGGACAATTTGTGCAATTCAAAAGTGTAAGGTAGGATAAAAAGTTGGAATTTAGACCTTCTGCAAATCCAGGAGTTTCGGTATCTGGAGGGAAGATGAGGGAGACATGAATGTTGTCTGCTATTATCTCCTGTTGCAAAGCTTCTGCCATACCCCTAAGTCCAAACTTGCTAGCTGAATAAGCTGTATAACCATAAATACCGACCTGAAGAAAATATATTATCAAATTAAACATAAATTATCTAAAAATGGCAGAAGGAGGACTTGTTCAGAGTGAATAAGAAATCAAATTGAAATTAGACTTCGTAGAACATCAAGTTCAATAGTACATTTTTTACTCAATTTTGAGATTCTCTTCAGTCTCCAATTTACTTATGTATTACTATAGTTATCAGAAAACACTGCAAGTGTCCAAATTGCTCATATTAGTTTACTACCTATCAAGTAGCTTCACTCTCTCAATCCAACGAATGTACAGGGATAAACTAATCAAACACAGTTTCAAAGTGCTGCTGTTAGCTTGATAAATACTGATCAAATTAAGAAGTAATAAACTCAATTTCACTCACCAGCTCAATTAAGTAATGAACATTTAGTGTGTTAGTAGTTTTCACATAAAAACTAGTAACTAGCGCTAGCCGCAGCTTAGGCAAACTCAATTACACTCACCAGCTAAACTATCGTGTATTATAGTGTGTTAGTTGTGTTCTTATTTCTCTTTACTTTTTCACATATATAGATATATGTATATAACTTATAATTCTACCTAGAAGAGAAAATCTAGTATTTATAAGCCCTGTGACAATATGCAGGAGTATTGAGTTTTAATGAGATAGACTAAACAATGTTATACTTGCAAATCATAATGTTAGGTGTTTTTATTATCATTCAGTCAATTGGTTGATTAGATTTTTGTTTGCCATTATTTTTCCAATATTCCTAATCTCTCTCTAAATTGCTATTTGTTTTCATTTTTCAATATCTATCATATTATTTATGGTTGGCCAGTTTCTCACCAATAAAGTCCTTAGGATTTCATATTCACCCATTACTCAAAATCTCGAGCCAACATAAGAGAATCAACACATCTAAGAAACGCCAAAGGAGCAATAAATAAGAGAAAAAATATTCAATTTAATATTTTCAGCTCAGAAAATAGCAGCAGCAAGGAAGTAGAATTGAACTACACAAATATTGAAGCTAGGGACAAGAAATTAGAACAATGGATGCAAGCATAAGATTTTCAAGATGTAATATTGATGGATCAGCAAACCACCTAAAAATTACAATAGAAATGTTTCCTATATTGAATAGTTTCAGCATTCATTCTAGGAAATTACTAAAAAATCCAAATAAAGACTCCAAGTAACAACATGAAGCCTCTGTTAGTAGCCATTAAAAAGAGTTTTTTTTTTTTTGGGAAAAATGAGTTTCAGAATAGTGACTTTTTGGAGAGTTAAAAAAAGATGGGAAAAAATTTTGGATTTACATGCGAAACATTTTATTGTGTGAATGTGTGGTTGAAAATGAGTTCGAGAAAAAAAAGGGTTCCAAAAAAAATGGATGACAAACAGAGGCTAAAGCTTAACTGAACACAAGCATCCAAACAAAAGCACTATATAACTTCATGATTGAAAGGAAGCGGTTCAACTCTTGTTAGACAGAGAGAAACATAGAATTATGAAAAATTGTCATCTTTACATACATCAAAAATATTTAAAAGCATCCATAGAGATGGAATATCACTTGGTACTCCATATACTAGTTAAAAAAAGCTTATTGAACTAGTATTCAGTCAAAACTCAAATTTGAACTTAGCTCATTGTTCAAACTCACTACACATTTTGTAAGAAAATATATGTAATTGTGTACATAAATGACATTTACTCAATGAAATTGTATGGTAATATTAACTTATAAGATTGCAGATTCATTTAAATCCTAAAAACCCATAAACAGTTCAAAATACAATGATAATTTCGGAGTTCCAGTCAGTTGATTATCTATTTTTTGCTTACAAGAAATTGGTTCACAGTATGCTGCCAATCACCCGTGCCCAGCCTCTCTTCTATATGAAATAGTAATTACATCAATTATCAATAAAATGCCAAAACCTTTGATTCTTGGTTGGTCAAACTGAAAAGTATCACTTTGCCAATCAAAGAAAGCAAATATCAGTTAACTGACCAGTATGCATGATAGATCATTACTACAAAAGAAAAGCAGCAGTCTGCCACTCCACAAGAATCAGATCCTGGAAATTATGATGGATCCTACTCAATTCATGCGGGAAATATAGGATAAGATCCTCAGAATGACAAATTCCAGTGTTCACCAGGACACCAAGGAATTAATTAAAAATACTGGGAACACTCTTTAGCTACAAAAGGCAAAGGCTTGTAAGGGATCTGCCTCCAGGCTTATCCAGAAACAACATTGAAAATCAACTCCAATTTGCAAGGCAATGGCAACGCCTGATGCCCTGGCCAATTTGAACTTCAACTAGAACACACACACACACACACACAAAGGAAACTAGGAAAACTGATGGCAACAAGTGAATACATAATCAGAGTGATTTTTTAAGCTTATCACACCAGGAACCAAAAGAAGGATTAAAATCACTCTCCACATATGACTCAATTTCATCCAGTCCAATTTAACAACAAACTAGTAACTGAGATTGTTTCCCTAAGCTTACAAGTTACTTTCTATAAAGTAAGTGAAGGCAATTTACAAAGAAGTACGTTTTAAATTGTAAAGGAAAAAAATGAGGTGACTTTTAAAATTATGTTCGACAAAAAGAGTAAATTTTACTTCTTTTTTAACCTTATACAATCATGCTCTAAAGTAGGAGACGGAGTGGCAATGGAAGATTTGAAATAGGAATGCACAGCAATGTGAGTAGAAAATCGCTGAAAACAGATAGAATCTACTAAACAAGAAATGCATAGGGAGCGCAAGTTTATGGATTCAAATTTAAACCAGGATCGTACTATTCATTTCTTGAATATATACCTGACCCGCCTGCGATGACATGATCGCAATGGAACCCGGCCCCCTCTCCACCCTATTCTTCTTCATTCCAGGCAAGGCCGCCTTAATCAAATGAAAAGTACCCATCAAATTCACATCAATCATAAATTTGATCTCCTCCAGTTCCTGCGTCTCCAGCTCCTGCGGCACATACACTCCATGATTACAAATCAAAACATCAATCACCCCCACCTCTTCAACGACCTTCTTTATAATCTCATAATCCCTGACGTCAGCGCTGAAGATCCTGACGTCACGCCCCGTTGCCAGCTTAATGGACTCCTTGGCCTCTTCGAGCTTGTTGACGTTGCGGGCAAGGAGGGTGACGTCAGCGCCTAGCTGAGCACATTGGTGAGCAAGGGCGAGGCCGATTCCACTCGATCCGCCGGTGATGAAGACGTTGCGATTCTTGATTGGGACGCGGACGGGCCTGGGCCGGACGATGAAGTAGAGGAAGATGAGGATAGAGAGGGGGAGGAGAAGGATAAGAGAGAAGAGAGAGAAATAGGCATCCGCCATTGAAAACTTCTTTTCGGAGGACTGTGCGTGTATTGGAAGTGTATCAATCGCTGAAATCAGGTAGTAGGGGTGGAGTAACCCGTGACAGATCCGAGGACATGTTTGGCCAACTTAACAGCAAGTCCAACTCACTTTTTTTATTTTTTACGAATTTGTACAACCTCTATCCCAAATAATAGGTAATTTTTCTTGTTGAAACTTGCAAGTACGGTTATTTTCTTATCTTAGATTTTTAAAAATGTGAATTACTTTTATTTAAATCATTATTTAACGTAAAATTATATTAGAAAAAAATAAAAGCAAAATTTTTATTTCAACTATATTAATTATGTTTTCTCAATATGTGTTAAAATAGAAACAAGTCTATCGTTACAGAACAATATTAATTTTTCCTTTTTAAAAATATGAAGTTGCCTTTTTAAAGTAAATTTCTGATAATAAAGTTCATTTTTCCTCAAAATCATTTTCTATCACTCTCGCTATAAAATAATTTTACTTGTAAATCCATAATTTTTTCTTATTGTTAATTAGACATTATCCAGAAATAACACTTTCTACAAAAATTATTCTCAAAAAATCTACCCCAAGCCAACTTTAAGCTAAAATTATTTCAAAATGAGCAACTTATTTTTCAAACCTAAATTGTTTAAGCATTGCCAAACAGGACCAAACCATTGACAATACCGAAGAGGGGCGTTGACGAGTGTCTGACAGCTAACTTGAAAATTCCTAAATTTTAGATGATTAATTGGCATCTTGATGGTTCACTTGATGAAGTTATAAAAATGTTACAGAAAAATAGAAGTTCCTGCCTTCTACAATAACTGTAATACTGAAACACCAAGAACCTATGCAAATTGATAAGAACGAAGGACGTAATCAGAATTACGCTCCACCCGCCATATCCACATCTGTAACTCCATCGATCCCCTTGAAAATGACGCGTAATTTCCTCAAACACGACTGTTTCTTGTCACCTTTACCGGCCATGCCATTAACATGGACAATGTCCTTGGGAATTTTATCCATCAGATCAAACAACTGTATATCAAGATTTGATCGAGTCATCTCTTCTAGTACTGGAGGCGCCTGCATGTACAAATTCTTCCCTCGGTGAGTAACACTTACTCTACTCAGGAGCAGCCCAGGATGACCTTCGAGCAGATCAATGAACTGTTGCAAGGCCACATTAATTGAACGCATAAATGCAATAATTACAGTAGAAAAATGCAAATTCGAGACGGAAAATTAAAAAAAAAATGTGGAATCCTAATAGATACTGAGGTAACTAATGTACCCAAAAGGACATGCTTTATGAATAGATAGATTATTCGAGTGAGAGCACCTAGAATCTTATGAAAAAAGCTTCTGCTCGTGTGGGTAGCACAGTCATAATGAATAAGAAACGACTGTTTGTGAATCAACCACCGCCAATACCAATATAAAATAAATAAGGCCACGAGGGAAATAGAAAAGAAATGAACCTTTCTCAAGGTAATGGAAGTATCAAGCTCGATAAGAACACCAGGACCACAAACAAGACAGTCTGTGTCTCTGACAAACTCCGTAACTTTGGTGTGGAGACCTTCAACTCCATTGTATCTGTAACAAAATATTACAATTATAAGCAAATAGGTTTCGCTTCAAATGATAGAAAGAAAATTAGACAAACCAAAAAAAGAATCAAAATGAGATATGCAAGGCAAACATATAGCAGATAAGCACAAAACAACAACAATGCGCTCTTCACTCAAACTTGGTTAATTCCATATTTGGCAGGGCAAACAAAAGGCGGCAGACTTGTTATAATCACTATCTCAGAGTAATCAGTGTGAAGAATTGGTGCCATAAATTTCATTATGAAAAGATCAATGGTGAAACTGTTTACCCATGAAAGAAACCTGGAGTTTTCATGGAGAATAGTCACTTCATCTATTACAAAATCGAAAAACTGAGGCAGACTTACGTTAAGTAATTTGATAATGTCCTGCTGCACCCAGAAACAATCTTCAAGGTTTCCAAAGCACAGGCAGCTGAGATAATCGCATTGGTGGATGCTATAGCAGGAATGATATTTTTCACGACTCCCTGTAAATGGCAAAAACAAAAATGTTTTGTTATTAAGTGTATATTTTATGAACAAAATGGAGCACATAAAGATACAGCATGTAATATGAATCAATGACCTGAGTTATATTGGCAAACCTGCAGTAAAAACAATCACTTGCCAGCAGTGAAAAGGTAAAAAAATAAAAATGACATACATTATCATTCCACATGTCAGACAAATTAATATAGCTGATAATAGCAAGTTGCAACACATTTGCTCACCTGAGTCAAAGAAAATGTAACCCCTTGAATTCCAAAAAGCTCTGCCCTCTTAAGAGCCTGTGGGATTAGATCGGATGAGTTAAAAGTAACACACACAGAGAGGCGAGAGAGAAGTAGAAGAAATCTCAACATCTCCTTGTATTTATTAGTGCAAACATATAAAAAACACTTGTTCACCTCATAATAAACCCACTGCATATGTTCGGGGTTATCTGGATCAAAAGTTTTGCCACTGTGGACCTGCAAGTGGAACATATAATATGATAAAGCAAATGATGCAAAGGCATCCCTAAGAATCACCACCGTGTGAAAGATTTAGTTGATATGCTTACCTCATCCCATTTAATCAAATGGGCATATTCAATACAATGAGCAGCAGTTCGAGGAGTTTCTGCAAGAGTACATAAAGGAAATTTTACTTGTGGTGGAAAGAGCCAAATGGTACACTCGAAACATGGTGTCGTTCCTGGCACTATAATCCTGGCATGGCCCTTGAATCCTTCAGTTCCACCATCCACCATAGGCTTGACGGTTTCTTCCCGTGGATTACCATCAGAGTCATACTCTGTTTAAACATAACAAATAGACAGAAAACACAAGTCATAAGAAAGGTTTGTTCCATTCGTGTTCAATATTTATTCTCTAATTGACAGCATAAACATAAAACAAAAATGAATCTTGTATATTATCCAAACCTATTGGAATTCCAAGGTGAAAGAAGTATGCATGTGCTTCTGAATGGTATTTTGTTCTTTTTTGTGTTTTATCCAGAGCATGAGGATTACTTTTTTGTCTGGAGCTTAGTGAAACCTCCAGTCATCAAAATTCATGTCAAGGTTCACATAAGGACTTTACAGTAGCTTTATTAGGAGGCAGAGGTGACAGAGCACATCATCCAGCATCACTAGAAAATACATTGCATTGTCTTTCTTTTAATGTGTCGATAAGCTACTTACCAATAAGAATAAATAAGTTATTCTGAAATCAAAAAGAAGAAGTATATATCCAGTTTGCCAATTGCAATAATACCAATCCAAATAGTTACAAAAAATATGAGCATCCAGTAACACCTTACACACCCTTGAATACATTGCATTGTCTTTCTTTTATTGTGTCGATAAGCTACTTACCAATAAGAATAAGCCCCTGTTTGAGCCAAATTAGAATTTTCATTCTCATTCTTCTTCTCATTTTCAACCGCACATTCTTGAATAAAATAATATTTTTCATCACATCAATAACTTTTTTTTTTCAACCACACATTCTCCATCAATCTACCATTCGAAAATACATTCTTTCAAAATAATGTGGCTCAAACACACCCTAAATGTGTTATTCCGAATTCAAAACGAAGAAGTGTATGTCCAGTTTACCAATTGCAATAATACCAATCCAAATAGTCAAAAAAATATGAGCATCCAGAACACCATGCAAACCCTTGAGCTTGTAATTTACCATATTTCTCAAGCATGTGCCTAGTCAAACACATATCAATAAGTCCAAAGTTAAGTAGTTACAGGAACAAAGTTATGTTTAAAGCTCAGAATGCTCCACATGAAACTCCAAAAAAACATAATTATATTTTCTGTATGCTTTTACCTCTTCAGAACTAGGTTCAGTTTTTTCATGGAAGCTACATGGTGATTATTTACTAAAATATGGTTGGCGTAAGGTATATCAACAAGGTTCACATATGATCTACGAAGGACCAAGAATTGAATTCGACAAATGGGATAAACCCTTCTCATCCAAATCCAAAAAATTAATATTAACATTGCGTCGAACTCATCTACAAACATAAGCTATTAGAGGAGGATTTCGTTTATTTATATCTCCATCATATTCTTTTAGGTACATGCCAGATTTTTATTTTTATTTTCGCGGAGCTTCATGAAATTTTCCATAATTGGGCCATGGTTAGACTCAAACTCAGAAACGTTGCCTACCCCAATACTGTGTTGAACCACCACATTAAAAGCTTAAGTTATTAGAAAAAATGATGATTTTATTTATTTATATTCATATCTTCAACAAAAAGAACATATAAAAACAAAAAGTTTTACCTGATTAATAAAAAAAATGATTCAAGCATAATACTATTCACCGAACTTTATCAAAAGGAATTAAAAAAAAAAAAAAAACACGGTCCCCAAAACCCATTTATTTTCTTAAATAAGCATCACTAGGCAAATATTTGTTCATTTCAGATGTTAACAGGACCCAAAATTCATAAACGGGTTATAATCTAAAAAGGGAAGGCAAACCTAGAAAGCCACAAGCCACGGCATTTATGTAGCTTCGAGCCTCAATGGAATCAAGACCAAGGACGATTATGCTGAAATCACTATAGAAATCCAATGGTTTGTCCTCAATGCGACAGAAATGTGACGTGATATTCACTCCACTAACTCTTTCCATCACTCTTTTTGCAGCAACTTCAGCCTTTGGCTTTCCTACATCTTCAAGCCTACAGAAGATTACCAACAATAAGAGTTTTCAGCATGAATTAAAATTTCTGTTAAAATCCAACTACTTCATATAAAAACTGAACTGGAAATTTATATTCGTTAGGTTTGAACTCCAAATTAAATTTCTTTTGCATTTGGAAGCATGGATTAGGGCCTCATAACCAGGGTTTTAATAAGACTTCAGATGCCAAATCTGCTAAGGCTGGGGCTGTCTTACTCCGGTCCAAGACCAACTTGAGAGATTCACAGTTACGTGAAAACATTTTTACACTTTTGATTTGTTCTACCCGTCTCAAACTCAATTTGGTAGGTTAACAAGTATCAAAACAGCGAAAATCAATAATGTTGTTCAATTTGGCCTTTATTTCTGGCAAAAAGCTCAATCAAGCTAGCTGAAAAAAATAAAAGATCCAAGCTTGAGTATATTTTCTTGCATATTTGTGATTATTGTTTTCAGAACAAAGTTGAGACAACATAAATCTTAGCTCAAGTTCAGTCATTGACACCCCTGACTCATAATGGAATTGGAGGGGATTCGCATAATTTTGAATTGATTTTTCTTGAACTCCAAATTGAAAGGTAGATCCATGCTGGAAAATATGGTTTTCATGTGTTGGTAATCTTGGAACTCCCAAAATTCATACAAGGAAACGTAGGCAAATGCAAAGGTAAGGACTTGTTAATTCTCATTCTACCCTTTGGAATACACATCATTACCCAATAACCTAGTCCAAATTATATGACCAAACCTAGTGAATATCCAAGAGCCCAATTGAATTATGAATGTTTACAAAAGGATATGACCACTACAATTGAGCAACAGGCAAACATAAACCCCTTAATCACCCTAAAATCTTTCAACAACATTGTTCCTTAACCTTCATTCATTAGACTTAGATGCTTCTAATTAACATATTTGCTCATATTTTTGCGGTGCTGCGTTCACATATTGAGCACATAATTAACATTAAGATTAACCTGAATAAAAACTGGCGATTAAGATTGGTTACTTCGATGCGATCCATGTCAATGACGTCGAGGTTTCGGAAACCGGATAAAGCCAAGTCTTTCAACAATTCGCATCCAAGCCCGCCTGCGCCTACTACCAAAACTTTCACATACTCCTTTATGTCATCTCTCAACTAAATGCATAAGAAAAACAAATAAAAACAATAGTTAGGCTGATTTTGATAGTGAAAATATCAATTCACAATGTGTTTGTGAAAAATACGCAGTGAGGAGAAAAAAAACTCAAAGACACAGGTAGAAAGAGAGAAAATACTTCTGGGCCGGGCTCAAAGTTAGGCCCGACAAGGTGCCCAGGCCGGAGGAGGAGCTTGTCGAGGTCTCTTGATCTGCTGGGTGGCACCGTCGCCATCGTCGCCTGAGAGTGTTTACGGGGAGAAAACTTATTTGAGGATCGTGGGGCAGTAGAGCTTAGAACTTGCAATATATTGGTTTGATGAGAAGTGGAAACAATTGTGGGTTTATGTGGTTAAAATTTATTTTTTAGAAAGAAAAAAAGTGAAAATTTACGAAAGTTTTTGAAATGAAAGTCTACAGAAATGGAGTTTCTACGGATGATCAAAGATTAAAGAGAATGTTTACTTTTTATCTCTTGCATTTGAACTCTTATTTTTTTCCATCAAAAAGTTGAAAACTTCCCCTCGGGTTTGTGTTTAGTTCATTTTCAATTTTGAATGCTTATTTTAAGATTTTTAAAACGTTTGGCTTGTCATTTAAAAAATTAGTTTTTAAAACAAAAAATTAGAAATGACATTTGGTTTGAAGTTTAGAAAAATTGTTCCGTGCGCTTTTATTCAATAAAATTTGGAAAATAGAACAATTATATACTAATATACTATTATGTAATATAAAATTTTAAAGTTGGTGAATCTTGCGATATTTTTTCTCGCTACAAAAGGAAAATAAAAATATATAATAAATTGAATTTAAATATATATAAAATAATTAAAGAAGTGAACTGAGAGTGTTTTTATTTGTTTTCACTTAAATATTTTTTTAGAATTTTTATGTAAATAAATAATAAATTTGTATTGATTACTTATTATTTTTTAAAAAGTTTTTATAATTTAATTTAAAAATTTGTAAATCTTAACTGTTAGAATTTTATATTTTTCATTTTCAAAATTTTATTTTACTCTTGTTTTGTAGAGATTAAAATAAAAAATTTAGTGAATTTTGATAAAAGTTGAGGAAACGTATAGTTGAAAAGTTATGGGCCACATGAATTGTATGATTAAAATTAGGGAAAAACTCATATTTCGTGTGTATGGTTTAGACCAATTCAAAAGTCAGGTCGATAGTTTAATAATTCAAAACTCAGGTATTAAGTAATTAATTAAAAATATTTATTTATTAAGTCACAATTATACAATTGATGATCACATATACATAATTATAGGTCACAATTTATTTATTGGTCACATATTATCAAATTAGTTAGTCACTAATGATTTCGATGTCACAAATTCAAAAAATTATAGGTCATGATTAATTTCATTGGTCACATATATTTAAATTTGTTGGTTACAGATTATTTTTCAGTTACATATTGTCAAATTTTTAGGTCACAGATAACCAGCACTACAACTCCAGCCACTTTTGACCATCCTCACTCTGCCGCTGCCATCACCACCAACATCGCTACCACGTCACCACCAACAAACCCACCACCACCGCATCCAACCAGACACTATCACCACCACCACCAACTAGATTCGAACCCACCACATACCACAAGTATTTAAAACAAAAAACAGCCTAGAAAAATAGTTAATACAGAGGTTAACAAAACAGTAAATAAACATACAAAATCAAATCACACAAATCTGTTAAATGGCTTTCTTTCCAATGTAGCTGGCATGGAAACAACTGAATCTATGCTTAAGTCCCCTACAGATGCAACAGACCGATGTTTTTGCAACGCCTTCTGAGAATTTATATTTTTGTTAGATCCTTTATTCCACTTGAAAGAACTGATATTTGGCGTCAAAGGAAAAGAAAACCTCCTGTTTGAGTCATTTCTTGGCATGCTAGGAATTCTTTCCTTTGGATTGCTATTTGCTCGAACTTTGGCTTTGGCTGAAACAGTAGGTGCCATATAACTTGGAACAGAAAATGGAGGCAGCCCATGAGGCTATTGTAATGAGAGAAGATGGGAGAAGAGGAGAAGTGCGGCAGAAGAGAGGTGGAAAGAAAATGACGAATGGAAATGGTTAGGGTTTGAAATTGAATTGGGTGTAGATAATTATATTCATACTTGGTTTTTGAATAATGAAATTTGGTCCATAATTTTTCGTTTTTAATCTTTGAACACCTGATTTATATAATTTTCCCTTAAAATTAATTGTTCACTTGAAATTTTAATTGAATTTTAATCCAAACCAAACATGGGCTTAATTTAAAGGCTTGTTTTTCATGTTTTGAGCGTTTCAGAATTTTTATTGAAAACACACAAAACGTCAAAAATGTATTTTGAGTTTTATGTTATAAATTTATCTTCATTTTAAAAAATATTTGACCAAAAACGTTTTCAGAGTTTTGCAAATTTGAAAGTCGAAAAGAAATTGATAACAGCAAACCAAATACATATTTTCTAAGAGAAGCACTATAAGTACAAGGTATTTTTACAGGGTCAATACAGGGGGACACCTATAACTCGAGATTTTTCCATTTTCTAATAAGTAATTCTCATAGTTTTCATCTACATCCTCACGTTAAGAAATGTCCAACCAAGCTATAAAAAGCACTTTTTGCTAATTAAGTTAATCGTTTTTTTCAAGTAATACATATGAATTACTCTTTTTACTAACAAAATTTACTTTCATAAAAAGTAATTATCAAGTTACTAGAAAAATGACTTCTAACTTCAAAATAAATACTCGTCGACAAAATAAACACTTTCAAGAGTAAAAATAGAATTCATCTTTACCGATTGAATTCAATATGCACAACTGCAAACAAAATTCACTATCCACAATTGTTCTCTGAATGCAGCAATCTATCATAATACAATGGGAAGAAAATAAAGATAAAAAAGAAAAAAGAAAAAAGGAAATTCTGTCTATATGCTCAATCTATCTAAAAATTCAGTTCAAAACTTGCCCTAAAAAACTAGGACTTCTATTTTTGAAATAAATAAAAAATGCATCAAGATTTCTGATAACCCAACAATCAGATGATCGTTGCTTGGCTCGATACATGCACAGATGATCTTGTGCAATACAATTTGTACACTTCCTTGTAAATGATCATACTGCCAGTGCATGAAATGTTGACGAATTCGTATTTTTATTGGAGTCATGCTTTAGCAGGAGGGCATAGAGAAGCTCGTTCCATGCATCAGGGACTCCAGGTAGGCACCAGTGGCTGCAATCCTGTCTATGAAGGGGGGCAGGACCAACGTTTGGACCCAAGTAATATAAAGAAGAATGCCCGTCTTTTCTTCTTGCTGACATACGAGTTACATTTAGTGTTCTCAAATCTAATTTGTTCGAGTGACTTGACATTACATCAGTAAATATGCTATATTGAACCCAAGTGTGTGATGGCACTAAAGAAGAACCGAGCTCTGGAAGCGTTTCCAAGTGACAGGTTCCTCCGGATCTCCAATCTCCACCCCTGAAAAAGTTTTTATTCACTTTGTTTATTGAAATGGACAAGAGCATGTTTCAATGCAGCACATTTGGCACGTCTACTCACCCGTTCCACATGTTTTAAAATGGAGAAAAGGTCTTAATATGCTTAGGGCTTATTTTGTAAGTGGTTATTTGTCAACACGAGATGCTGTTAGACGGTGTGGAGCAAACTATAAACGTATCAGGTAGGCCTAGCTTCGTTGTTCATGACAGGTCCCAAGGCATATTCTAGGTGTATAATCGAGACTTGTAGCTTGATTCTTTACTCATTCCATACTGGAAAGAATTGAAGGAAATCTTCGGTAACACTTCTTCCTATTTCTTTCACATGATATCCTACTACATATATTTAGGCCGCCCTATTTTCTTCTGTATATAAAATATTTTTAGGGTGGTGTTTCTAGTAAAAAAATGATAGATGAGTGTGTGACTTGCACCATTTTCTTCTTGATGTTAAAACCAGCAATGAGTGGAAGTAGCTCTCACATTGATTGTGAACCTCTATAAATCCAAGTGTATTTCTGATTTTATTTTGTTTCGTAATTGAAAATTAGGGTTAATTCCTAAGATACGTAAAAATTTCAACATATCTGGGCTCAAGAGCTACAACCACTTTGAATCACCATCATTGCATGCTAATACTAAATCAATGAAAATGCATTGAACTTCAATTTGATACTCCCCACACGTTAAGCATATACGAAAATAAAGGTGAAAAAAAGAAGAAGCTAAAAGATAAAAAAAAAGGGTTGTGGGGGAAAACCTGAAATGTACGGGAGCATATGTCCGAAAGAAGACCAGTGTCTTGGTGGTATTCACTTCACTATGTATCCATTCTACCACTGTTTCTAAGGACTTCCGGTATGCACTCTCAACTCTCATGTCCATCTTCACCTCGGATCCTTCTTGGAAGTAACAACCCCTGAGAATACATTCATATATCTTAAAAATCAGCAAATTCAAAATGGTACATGAACAAAAACATGACCACATATTGCCTCATTCTATAGAACATTCAAAGTAAATATTGACCTTCATCGTGACCACTTAATACAAGTGTCATTCTTTTTCATCCTAATTTTTTTTTTCTTTTTTCTTTAGGGTGCATACATGTAGACTGTGTGTGGTGGACCAGTTTTAATCTAAAGTATGGCATCTACACCTAAATTAGGCAAAACCCATAATTAAAGAGGATAGACAAAGCAAATATCATATGAGTGAAAGAACTTAATACAAAATTACCCTCTTACGGTCTTCTCATAATTCCACCAATGTCCCGTGTTGAAAATGAGCACATCGGCATCTTTCCATTTTGTAGAAGTCCAATCCATTTGATCTAATTTTAGAGTTGTTTTAATCTTGGATGGAACGTTGGCAGGAGGCCGACTCTGCAATACAAGAAATGGAGCCCTGTAGTACTCCACGGTACAATTATATTCCATAAACTTGTATACCAAGAATCCTTTATGCTTTGTAATCGGGTTTCCATTTACTTCGTAGATTGAGTCCTTGTTGGAAATAGCAGAAGACAGCATGCAGAGAAGGGACTCCCATTGGTTTCTCCCGATTGAGTCTCCGACAAACACTAGACGTTTATTTCGCAGATTTTTGAGCATAATCTTCGCATCAAATCTGTTTTACACGCATGGAGAAAAAGATAACCGAATTATTCCCTTCAATTTCATCAATTGCAAATTTGGCACATAGTAATAGATCATATTGACAACTTCTTTCTTATTACCGTCTAGTGCGGTCCACCCTACCAAACATGCCCACAATTAAGAGATGAGATCCTTCCGAACAAGCTAAGAGAATTCTTAAATGCACATTAGAATGTATTTTAAAAAATGTAGCTTCTTGTTCGGCTAAAATTTAAATGTGTGGATAATAAATGGATAGTAGTTATGAATTATGGTTGACATTAATATTTGACTTTGATGGATGGAAAAATGAACTTTTTAGGAAACACAAACAGAGCAGTAATCCGGGAAAACAAAATGCAAGTTTGAGGATGGTACTGAAATTGATCCTTTAAGAAAATTCACACTTCAGGATTAAGCAGAATTGATCCTTCAAAACACTTAATACATCAGGAAAAGCCTCAAAAGGACGACACAAACTTGCTCCTCGGCAAGCTGAATTATTCATCAATACGGTGATTAAGAAAAATAGCCAATTCGAAATAACTATAACGATCATGGTATTATAGCGAAACAAGAAGAGCAAGCACGAAAAGAAAGCCAAGTTTACAGCACAAACTATCAGATTTAGAACTCTTTACAGCCAAACCACTATAAGTTACTGGTAGAGCATAGGAGCGAAGTAAGGTGTAACTCGGGCGAGCAAATAGAGAGTTGATAGTTTTCACTTCTCATATCACATTAGTCATGAGGAATATGTTCTCGTCATACATTGGAGAGACATCACAAGAAAAATAAGGAAACAGAAAAAAAAAACAAAAAGTCCAATCAGATACTGCCAAATCCATGCTGAAATATCAATCATTAGCTTGCCATAATAATAATAACCACAGCAACAACAACAACAAAAATAAAAATCTCATATGGCATGTTTGATAGGAAAGATTGGATAGGATCACGGTATTACGAAAGTAAAAAAGAAAAGTTACAATTTTGTTGATCGAACCACAGGGCAACACTATCGGGTCTTACGAAAAACAATTTCATGCTTATTCAAGATACAAAACATCAAATCACAATTCTGTCAATTCTAGTGTATATTTTAATTGAAGAAAATAGAAAATTTACCTGGGTAAATTGCAACCTTTGGGCTGCCACCTCCACTTGGTGTAGAAAAAATCAGGCCTCCCATTTTCAGAACATTTGAATCCTTCGTCCAAGAAACTGCAATTTTTAGATTGATATAAAGGATAGCTATCATCCCACACCCAATCACCTTCAAACACGTCACACCCACCATTATTTTCACTCACATAATCAACTTTTTTTCTACTCTCAATAACACTCCAACCACCAAATCTTAACCACAGAACCCTCTCATTCTGTGAAGGAAATCTAATAGTTACACTTCTGTAATTCAACAAAAAGAAGCAAAAAATCACACAAACAGTCACAAAAAAGAATCCAAGAATCCTTATTGAGGGCTCAAACAGTCTCAATCTCTTGGCTTTCTTGCAAAAATCCATAAAAAACAGAGTGCTCTTCAAATGGGCTATTGCACATTTGAATCAAGAATCAATTTTTATCTGTATACACATAAATAGGAGTAAAAGAAAGAAATAGTGACTAAAGAATTGTAAACGGCAAGCAATATTTCTGAAAAATCATCATAACGAAGCTATTTTTTTTTTCAAATTTTTTTTATTTTTTTGGCAATGGCTTCTCTAGTTATTGAAGTAATATGAGTGTGATTAGTTAGAAAAGTGAGAAGGGTGTCTGTAAAGCAAGGTACCAATTATAATAATTTATAGAAGAAATAGTAGAGGGAGAGAAAGAGAAAGAGAAGAATTGTAGCGAGGGAGATGATTGGATTGTGGGAGTGGTGGGATTACAGGTGTGGCGGATTAATTCTTCAAATCTAGAAAGAATCTCTCACATTTTAATCTGACCTTTTGTACTCGCTTTTAATGTTTTAATTTTCTTCTTTTGCAAACTTTTTTATTACATTAAGAGCATTTTATCAAGTTTAAGTGATAATAAATTTTGGATTCTATAAAATATGTGCATAAAAAGTAGTCCAAGTTGTGTATTAAAATTATATTTGATCAATTTAAATTATAATTTAAAAAGTACGTTAAGAATAATGATTATTCATAAATCGTAATTACTCTTAGAGAAGTGCTTGTGTTGACAATTTTTTATTTGAACTTTCATCCCTCTTTGATTAGACTCGAACTCAAGTCGTTAATTTAATTGTGAGAAAGTTCAATTAATTCGAAAAAAAAAAAAGTAGACAAGTTATTTACCTCCACTAATCTCAGTTTAGGTGCCGTTAATGTGACATTTAATTTAATCTATCATCTACCGTCATTTAGATTGAGATTGTAACACAGACTACATAGCATTACTCTAGGGAGACTGAAAAGAAAAATCTCCATTAATCTTGAGACCAAATGTAACACAAAATTAATACAAGAAACTATAGTGGTAACGGTTAAAAACATGATACCCCACGTTTTAGTTGCAATTAGTGAGATGTGAAGGGGTTAAATGCATAAGCGGTCATTTAATTTTCGACGACCTTGCAACTAGGTTACTAATTTTTAAGTTTAAGCAATTAAGTCACTAAACTTTATTTCGTGTCCAACTTTTGCTCATTAAAGATCGGACTACAATGAAGAAAAATATTACCAATCATTTTTTTATTCTTCGTACATATCAAACCTACATTATTTTTAACACCATGTCAGTATCAATGTTTATTAGACTCATGGTGGAGGATGGAACGATCATGGTGCAAAATAATCAAAATTGAGCGATTTGATCGTTCGTAATTAAAGATGAATAACCTAGTTTAGTGACATGTATTTAAGCGAAGTTAAGATTCATAGCATGTTTAAAAAAAAAGCTTTAATAATTTACTATAGTAAGTAAATTCATTTATGATATTGAAAAAAAAAAAGTACTTCTTTGGGTTAGTAACGAAAAATTAAAAACTTGATAATAACATTAAAACTCATATCATTAAGTGGGTAACTAATTATTTCCAATATCAAGAAAACTTAAAACGCCTAAAAGCCAGCTCATTGACTCATTCGCTACGTAATGATCAAGAATTATTCAAAAACAAAAATGTTTGATCTTAGATTATTACATTATCAAATCCAGGATCCAAGAGAATGTTAGAATAGCAAAAACATGTCAAATGTAACTATGCAAGAACCGCGGAGATGGAGCTCTAGGCAGCAAATTGAAAAAGCATAGAAGCAGAATGTCGACGGGCAATAGAGATGAAAAATGAATTCCCCAAAAAATGTGTATGTTCATTAATGAATTGTAAGGTATATACTACAAAAAGTATAACTGTCTTAACAACTTGCTCTAATAATCTAATGACGTGTAAATGCAAATATAAATGAAATACAAGTGAAATGAAATTAAAATACAATTGGAAGGTGCGACAGTCAATTCAAGTATTTTCTAAACGGCGTGTCGTTTGGCCAGTGTCTTCTAACACACCCCCGGAAGGTGGAGAGTAGAGATTAACTACTTCCATCTTGGAGAGATAAGAATATAGCAAATGAGAGGGTAAAGCTTTAGTAAAAATATAAGGCAACTGATTATTAGAAGACACATGAGAAGTAGAAATAATCCCAACATGAATTTGATCTCGAATAAGGTGACAATCAAGCTTTATATGCTTGGTTCGTTCCTGAAACACCGGGTTGGCAGCAATGTGAAGTGCAGCTTTGTGATCACAATGTAGAAGAGCGGCCTGAGGATGAGAAACACCAAGGTCTTGAAGCAAATACCGTATCCATAGTAACTCAGAACAAGAAGTAGCCATAGATCTGTATTCTGTTTCAGTGGAAGATCTGGAAACCACATTTTGTTTCTTGGACTTCCAAGAGACTAATGAATCACCAAGAAATATGCAATAACTTGTGGGTGACCTACGGGAATCCGAGCAAGAGGCCCAATCAGAGTCACAATATGCACGGAGCTGAAAAGAGGATGATGAAGATAGCATAATTTCTTGTGCAGGAACTATCTTAATATATCTTAGAACCTTGTAAGCATCTGTCAAATGAGTGGAAGAAGGTTTATCCATAAATTGACTCAACAATTGCACAGCAAAAGAGAGGTCTGGCCGAGAGATGGTCAAGTACAAGAGCCAGCCAATCAATCTCCTATAGGTGTAGGGTTCTGTAATGGGGACTCCTTCTGTTTTACCGAGCTTAAAATTCTTATCAAGAGGAAGTTTAAGAGGGGTACAACCAATTATTCCAGAATCTGCCAAATTGTCTAATGCATATTTTCTCTGAGAAATATGAATGTCTGATAGGAATGTAAAATGTATATTTTTCCCTCCTTATTTTATGTGCTCATATGTTTATTTTGTGCCAAAATATACTCATTACGCTAATTTTGATTTATGTGCCAATTCTATGGATGTGGCGTAATTTGAAAGAAATATGTGAAAATTGACCAAAGTGAAAGGAAATGAAAGTTCAGGGACTAAAGAGCAAATATCATAAACTTGTTTCTAACCTTGGGATGAAGATTCGAGAGTGTTAGATGTCAATTGGATGAAAAAAGAAGTTAAAGGGATGAAATAAAACCAAAATATTATCACATATCAACTTTCAAGCTGAAAAATGTTGCACCAATTTTTAGTCTCATATTGAAACTAGATTTTGATATAGAAAACGATCGAATTTAAAGATATTCTTTGAAGCAAAGTTGTAGCCCTTTGAGTTATCTTTTCAACGCATTTTGAATTGTCTCAATCGGATATCGATGTTGAAAGATATAACCAAAACACTGAACACTGTCCGATGTGTACTGGGCGCTCGCCCGACCCTGAATTTCAATACAGAAATCAAATATTTTGCTTGGGCGGCCGCTCCAATGCCTTTGGAAGATCTAGCAATCTCCAAACCGAGAAAATATCTAAGGCAGCCAAGATCTTTAATTTTGAACTTATTATGAAGAAAAGTTCTAATGGAATCAATGGAAGCTTGAGAATCACTTGCAAGTAAGATATCATCCACATAAACTAATAAGGCAATGAAGGAAGAACCATCTTGCTTTGTGAATAAGCTATAATCAGCTTTTGATTGGATAAAACCATATTTAAGAAGAGATGAGGTAAGCTTCAAATTCCATTGTCTTGAGGTTTGTTTAAGGACATAAAGGCTCTTAAGCAATTTACTAACTTGATGTGGCTGCCCCTTAGTGTATCCGGGTGGTTTCTTCTTGTAAATCTCCTCTTGTAAACCACCATTAAGGAATGCATTGTTGACATCAAAATGATGCAAATGTCATCCTTTGATGGCAGCAATAGCAAGAAGACCTCTTACAATAACTAACTTGGCAGCATGAGAGAAAGTCTCATGGAAGTCTATGCCTTCTTTTTGTGTGTATCCTCTTACTACTAATCTAGCCTTATGTCTCTCAATAGATCCATCAGACTTAAATTTAATTTTGTAAACATACTTACAGTCAATGGCTTCTTTTTCAGGAGGTAATTCAGTGAGTGTCCAGGTCTGGTTATTTTCCAGTGCTTCAATCTCAGCTTCCATAGCCTTACACCAACCAGGATTCTTCAAGGCTTGTTTGTAAGAATGGGGCTCGGTATGGACAGAAATGGAAGTAGTAAAAGCTAGGAAATGTGGATTAAATTTATGATAAGATAAGCAATTTTGTAAGGGAAAAGATTTACCACTCATAGCACTCGCATTTTCGGAAATTGATTGTGCATGATGATCAAGTATGATTTGTGAACAGTGATAATCTTTGAGATATTGCGGTGCTGTCCGAACTCTTGTAGACCTTCTAAGAGTAGGTGGGAAATGATTTATAGGAGTAGGGGACGTGGAAGGATTAGTAGGAAGTGGTGGGGAGGGGATGGGAGTATGGGATGATGTAGAAGGTGCATGTGATGGAGGGGAAGAACTGGATGAATAAAAATGAGGGTGAAAAATAGGTAGAGGTAAATTTGAAGAAGGAGAAGTGGAGAAGTGTGAGGATGTTTGGTGGAAAGGAAAAATGAACTCATGAAAAATTACATTTCTTGAAATGAAAGTGGTGTGTGTGGATAGGTCCAATAATTTGTATCCTTTGGTGCCAAAAGGATAGCCTAAAAAAACACGTCCTCTAAAAATTTTTGTCTAGCATGAGAAAGGGTGGCTTGCAAAGCATAAAGAGCCAAAAACCTTCATGTGAGCATATTTTGGTTTCTTATTAAAAAGGATTTCAAAAGGAGTTTTATTTTGTAAAATGGGGGTAGGAAGTATATTTATGATGTAAGTGGCTGCTAAAATACAATCACTCCAATATGTAAGGGGCAAATTAGATTGGAATCGCAATGCTCTAGCCACATTAAGCAAGTGTTGGTGCTTCATCTCAACAATGCCATTTTGTTGAGGGGTTTGCACACTTGTATGATGGATGATGCCTTTTTCATTAAAAAAATTGGTCATACAAAACTCAGCACCATTGTCACTTCTTAAAATTTTAATTTTGAGTCCAAATTGTGTTTCCACCAAATTATAGAACGAAGTAATGCAAGTTCTAGTATCAGCTTTGGATTTAAGCAAGTAAACCCAAGTGGATCGAGAGAAATCATCCACTATGGTTAAGAAATAGCGTGAGCCATCATATGCAATTGTAGGGTGAGGTCCCCCAAGTCACAATGGATTAATTCAAAAATTCGAGATAAAGTATGAGCACTATGTGGAAAAGAGAGTCTGTGAAACTTGGCAAGGGGACAAACAGCACAATAATTTTCATTAATAGCAATAAAATGCTTGCTTACAATAGGATTAGAAATCATTCTTAACCTAGAAAGTGGTAAATGGCCTAGGCGAAAATTCCATAGGTTAGTTTGAGTAGCATCATTGACAATGGAAGTGTGTGTAGTAAAAGGTGTTTGAACTGAAAGAATTTGAACAAGGGCTGAAAGGGAGACATCCGAACAAATGAAATGGTATAAACCATGCTTGAGCTCACTGTTACCAGCCATCAACACAACTCCCTCCCCAGGCCTTTATAACCAAATGAAGCCCAAGCCTCGTCTTTGAAGATATTGTCATGATGGAAATCTTTAAGAATGATTGATGTGACTCCTGCATAAAGCAACTCTTGCCTTGTCATGTCAATGTAAGAGTATTTAATTGGGTATGTAGATATAGGGGAGAGGACTTGATGGCTAAGATGTGATGCCCGGGCCTGGGAGATGAGGCCACGTGTACATTGATCCGACGATCAATGTTCTATTTGTAACACTATAAATACCCCAGCCATGTAATATAAGAGGATGATGCAAAATTGAGGACAAAAACACACTTAATATCTTAGAACGCACATAAAACAAGAGACCTAAAAAGAAAAAGGCAAATCGGGTTTCTCGTGGTCGGATTCTTACAACGATCACGTTGCATTCCTTCTATGTTCGGGTTCGAGAATCTTTTTCGAACATTCTTCAGTACACGTATGCTCATCGAGACTTGCACGTGCACGTGTGAGTCCGGTTTCTGTTGATAACATTTTTTGGGGTCAACAGATTGGCGCCGTCTGTGGGAAGCGTACACTGAAAACCACGAGCAATCATGTGGAAAAAGCTTTCTTTGAAAAGGTATTGAACGGCATCCCCCTTTAAGTAGGATTTGTTCTTGAAAAAGGAGCAAGAGGAAGCCCCCAGAGTTGTTTCAAGCAATATGAGTTCGAACGAGGAAGCTCCTCCCAGGCGAAATAGAGAAACCGAAACTGAGGCCCCGGCGGTCCGACGCCGACCCCACCACCATCACAGGCGAGGTGGTAGAAGATTGACGGCCCAGTTAACTAGAGAAATGGCGACCATGGCAGCTCATATGAGGAGCATTACCAATCAAAACTTGGCAATGTAAGAACTGTTGATGCACATGCATGGTCAGGGAGGGCCCCCGCCTTCCCCTTATGTTCCCCAGGAACAGTACAGACCTGACGAGGGACCAAGCCAAAGGACCGGCCCTCCCAGGCGCCCTAGAGAAGGAAGCCCAATGGAAAGGGTAGTGGGAGTCGACGTCTCTTCCAATTACGCTTCTGACCGACCCACCGAGACCCCGTTCGACATGGGGAACAACTATCCTACTGAATACGAATCAGAACCGAGGTTCCAGAGGTCTGCCAGTGTATTTGACAGACTAAGCCCAGCACCTAGGCATAGGCAACGCCCCCCACCTCCTGAGACTTGGCAGCCGGAGGAAAGGCAAGAAAATGCCCCCCGCGCTGTACCGCCTCGTCGTGGACATCTCAGGGGAGAGGAGGCTGGATACCAGGCAGAACCTTTTGGACAGGAAATGCGAGCTCCAAGAAATAGACCATCGCCCCCACCTCCTGAGACTTGGCAGCCGGAGGAAAGGCAAGAAAATGCCCCCCGCGTTGTACCGCCTCGTCGTGGACACAGGAGGGAAGAGGAGGCTGAACCTCAGGCTAGACTGCCCCCACAACCACCTAGGTATGGAGCAGAAGCTAATTATGATTCAGACGGTCCACAGAGATCCTGTGATTTGGATGACGACGATGACAATTTTCCATTTTCGAGAGAGTTAAGGAACGCCCAGGCTCCGAGCCACTATGTGATGCCTAAAATACCAAAGTATGATGGGAGAGGCGATCCAGCGAAGCACTTGAACAGCTATAAGACGCACATGAGCCTGCGAGGTGCCACCCCAGCTGTGAAGTGTAGAGCCTTCCACCTAACTTTGAGTGGAGCCGCAGAAATTTGGTATAGTAGGCTACCGCCAGGGAGCATTCGAAGCTGGCCAGAATTCAAAACCACCTTTCTAAAGAGATTCGCAGTAAGCAAAGAAGGTGAGGCCCCTATTCAGCGCCTCCAAGACATGAGACAACAACCCGGGGAAACTCTGAAAAGCTTTTTATCCCGCTTTACGGATGAAATGACCTGTTGCGTACAAGTTACAAATCGCGAGGCTCTATCCGCCCTAAGAGGAGGCCTAAACATGAACACGTTGTTTTGGAGGGATGTACAGAATCAAGATCCCGCTACCTACGATGCACTGTTGGAAATGATGCGGCGGGAAATCATCAACGAAGAACTAATAGAACACAGGAATAGGGCAAGCAGAAGCCTACAGCCTCAACAAAGACAGCACGGGAGGGGCCCAGCCTCCCACTTAATGGATCAGCAATGGAGCCAACCCAGTGTTGAAGTTTCCCATAGCTCAGGCCAAGCGCTTGGCGCAGCCACATTGAATGCTGTACCCACTTTGGCTTATGAGGATGTACCGCCACTGGCACCCAAGCAAACACGTCAACACAACAGGCCCCCCGTCGAGGGCGAGGCCGGGGAAGAAGTTCAAACCAGGGAAGAACTAACTCCTAGGGGTATTGCACATATCACCGCTCTTACAGCCACGCCACTGAGGATTGTAGAGACATAGCCCTGCATCCTAGAAACCCAAGTCCCAGGAGTAACAACCGGAATACCTCCAGGCCCAGGAGCAGGCCCCCTCCCAGGCGAGATCAACGGCCTGGGGGAGATGAGGCCCCTTCCCGTCATAGGGAAGCGTCTCCTCGTGGAAGAGAACAGGAAAGGCATAGGGGCTCGGGGGAGCATCAGCGGAGAGACCACCGAAGCAGATTAGAGGACGTCCCAATCCATGAGATCGACACAATTTTCGGAGGCCCATACGTAGGAGGAGAAACCCGAAACTCACAGAGGAATTATATTCGAGAGGCAAGGGGCCTTCCATTGACTAGTTATATTGTGGGCAACGGCTCTCGAAGGAACCAATCACATCCCATTGTATTCACGCATGAGGATTCGAAGGGTATTCATTATCCCCATTGCGATGCTTTAGTCGTAGGGCCGTAATAGCGAGGAACGGATTGAGAAGAATGCTGGTAGACAACGGCAGTTCGGTGAACATTCTTTTCGGATCCACCTTTGATAAGATGATTTTGGACCACGAACTGACCCCCACCAGCACACCTCTGTTTGGTTTCACTGGAGACAGTATTATACCCAGAGGCAAGATTACCCTCGCGGTGGAGATGGGAGAACCCCCTTGTCAATGATGAACTTCATGGAATTTTTAGTAGTAGACAGCAGATCTGCCTATCACGGGGTATTGGGAAGGCCTGCGTTGAAGGACTTGGGAACGGTTACCTCCATTCACCATTTGTGCATGAACTTTTTAACTGATAAGGGGGTGGCAACGGTAAAGGGAGACCAAAGAGGAGCCAGGGAGTGCTACCTTAATTCTATAAGGAAAGCTGAGCCTAGGGATATGAATATGGTAATAGGTGCCTGTAGCCTTAAGTTACCAACACTCGATGAACTTGATCCACGAATTACTGAAATTGATCCCCAGGCGGCTCCCATGGAAGAACTAGAGAGTTTCCCTATCGATCCAAAAGACCTCACCAAGCAGTTACAGGTTGGTAAAAGTCTTGCCCCAAGATTTAAGGATGAACTTAAAGAATTTTTGTGCAAGAACCATGATGTTTTTGCTTGGAGGCATGGGGACATGGTGGGCATCAACCCTGGAGTCAGTTGCCATCACTTGAAAATAGACCCTAAAGTTGCCCCGCATAGACAAAAAAGGCGAGCCTTGAACCCGGAAAGATATGAGGCCTTGAAAGAGGAAGTTCAGAGACTGATCAATAATGGCTTCATCAGGGAGGCCCTCTACCCGAAGTGGATATCCAACCCAGTCCTGGTAAAGAAACATAATGGGAAGTGGAGTGTGCATCGACTTTTCTGATCTTAACAAAGCGTGCCCAAAAGATAATTTCCCACTCCCTAGGATTGACCAACTAGTAGACTCCACCGCGGGACACGAGTCCTTGAGCTTCATGGATGCTTATTCTGGCTAGAATCAAATTCTCATGTACCCAGGGGATGAAGAGCACACCTCGTTTATCACAGATCGAGGCCTCTACTGTTATAAAATGATGCCCTTTGGGTTAAAGAATGCCGGAGCAACGTATCAGAGGTTGGTAAATAAGATGTTTGCAGACTTGATCGGTAACACTGTGGAAGTTTATGTGGACGACATGTTAGTCAAAAGCTTGAAAGTAGAAGAGCATATAACCCACCTCAACGGAGCCTTTGATATCTTACGTAAATATCGCATGAAGTTGAACCCCCTGAAGTGCGCATTCGGAGTAGCTTCAGGCAAGTTCCTGGGATACATGGTCCATCAACGGGGGATTGAGGCCAACCCTGAGAAGATCCGAGCGTTAGTTGAGATGAAGTCTCCTCAGAAACCCAAAGAAGTGCAAAGCTTAACGGGCCGAGTAGCCGCTCTTAGTCGCTTCATTTCGAAAGCCACTGATAAGTGCCTTCCATTCTTCAAGGTTCTAAAGGGAGGTCGGAAATTCCAATGGAATGAAGAGTGTGAAGAGGCTCTCCAGGGATTGAAGAGGCACCTAGGACAAACCCCCCTCCTATCAAAGCCCAAATTTGGAGAGGCCTTGCAGCTATATTTAGCTGTTTCCCTCGATGCTATAAGTGCTGTCCTAACAAGAGAAGAAGGATCAACCCAGTTGCCAGTCTATTACATCAGTAAAGCGTTGTTGCCCCCTGAGACTCGTTACCCAGACATGGAAAAGTTAGCCCTGGCATTGATTACTGCCTCCCGCAAGTTAAGGCCTTACTTCCAAGCTCACACTATACACGTGTTAACTAATTTCCCACTTAGGCAAGTTCTGCAAAAGCCAGACGCCTCGGGCAGGCTACTGAAATGGGCTGTGGAGCTAAGCGAGTTTGAGGTCCTTTTTAAGGCTAGGGTCGCCATCAAAGGTCAGGCTTTGGCAGATTTTGTGGCAGAATTTACTAATGCACCTATAATGGACGAGGCTGTAGCCCCCGCCAACCTTCCTTCATGGAACTTATATGTAGACGGATCGGCTGGTGAAACAGGCTCAAGGGCTGGTGTGGTTCTGGTAAGCCCAGAAGGTCACAAATTGAATAGTGACGTACGATTTGGCTTTAAAGCGACCAACAACGCAGCAGAGTACGAGGCCCTTCTCGCTGGCTTAAGATTAGCTAAGGAAATGCAAGTGAAGAGGCTCCATGTCAACAGCGACTCCCAGCTTGTGGTCGGACAAGTGAATGGCAACTTCGCAGCCCGGGACAAGGCCATGGCTTCCTATCTAAAATTGGTGATGAGTTTTCTCCCTTCCTTTGACAAATTCGAGTTAAGTCAAATCCCGCGCGATGAAAATGCACATGCCGACGCCTTGTCTAAGCTGGCTAGTAGCAAGGATTCAGAATTGTTAACAGTTGTCCCAATTGAATACCTCACCAAACCATCCACTTCATTGGAAACAATGATGTGGGTCGAAGGTACTCCTACTTGGATGCAACCTCTCATATCCTACCTTAAGGATCAATCCCTGCCTGATGATAAGGAAGAGGCATATAGAATCAGAAGAAGGTCGGCCCGTTTCTTGCTGGTTGATGATGTCCTCTATAAGCGTGGATTCTCCGCGCCTCTTCTTCGGTGCGTCGGAGGGGAAGAAGCTAATTATGTACTCCGGGAAATTCATGAGGGCGTTTGCGGCAACCACTCCGGAGGGTTGGCTTTAGCCAACAAAGCACTGAGACAAGGATACTATTGGCCTACTTTGAAAAAAGACGCCCTCCAATTTGTCCGTAAATGTGACAAGTGCCAACGTTTCTCCAGCGTACAGAGACAACCTTCCCAGGAGCTTACTGCGGTGTCCAGCCCCTGGCCCTTTAGCAAATGGGGTGTGGACCTCATTGGCCCCTTGCCTAAGGGCAAAGGAAGCGCCAGTTTCGCCATAGTGGCCATAGATTATTTTACGAAATGGGTGGAAGCTGAACCTTTGGCAAGGATCACTGAGGCCAACACCTCCAAATTCTTGTGGAAAAATATCATTTGTCGCTTTGGCATCCCTTACTCCATTGTCTCTGATAACGGGAGACAATTCGACAACAAGAAGGTTAGAGACATGTGCGAAGAATTGGGAATCAAGAAGCACTTCTCCTCCCCCCACCATCCCCAAGCTAATGGCCAAGTCGAAGCTGTGAACAAAACTATTAAGCATACTTTGAAAAAGAAACTAGACACGGCCAAGGGAGCTTGGGTGGATGAGCTGCCCCATGTCCTTTGGGCAATAAGGACTACCAGCAGAACTCCCACTGGGGAAACCCCTTTCTCAATGACTTATGGCGCCGAGGCCATGAGCCCCGTTGAGGTAGGATTACCCTCTCCTCGGAGATTGAGCTTCAATGAGATATCAAATGAGGAGCTCCGAAGATGCGAACTCGATTTTCTTGAGGAGAAAAGGAATGATTCTCAGTAAAGGCTTGCTATCTACCAAAGGAAGATGACCCGGTATTACAATTCAAAAATGAAGAAGAAATCCTTCCGGATCAATGATCTGGTACTCCGCAGGGTTTTCCTATCCTCGAGGGAACCAGGAGCGGGCACCTTGGGACCCAACTGGGAAGGACCTTACCGGGTTGAAAGGGAAATTAGGCCAGGCACCTATTGGATCAAAGACATGGATGGCAAGGTTCAGCCCCACCCATGGAACATCGAGCATCTTAGAATGTATTATCAATGAACAACTTTTGAATGTAACCTCCCTGCTGGAGGTGTTTCCCCAGCCTTTGTAAATGAATAAAATTCTCGTTTCAAAAATATGCCGTGGAAGCCTCGGAGGAGAGAGTGGACCTTAAAAAAGGCCACCCCGTTTGAGCTCCGAGGCGTTTAACACAAGCCTCCCTTCGATGAGGCTGAACATCGAAGGGAGAAGCCCCGCTTGGATGAACCATCCACCATGTCGGGAAGCGTGGAAGCCTCGGAGGAGAGAGTGGACCCTAAAAAAGGCCACCCCATTTGAACTCCGAGGCGTTTAACACAAGCCTCCCTTCGATGAGGCTGAACATCGAAGGGAGAAGCCCCGCTTGGATGAACCATCCACCATGTCGGGAAGCGTGGAAGCCTCGGAGGAGAAAGTGGAACCTTAAAAAAGGTCACCCCATTTGAACTCCGAGGCGTTTAACACAAGCCTCCCTTCGATGAGGCTGAACATCGAAGGGAGAAGCCCACACAAGCCTCCTTTGGATGAGGCTGAACATAATGAAGGGCATTACTCCGGTTGGTTTATTACTTTGATTACGTTTGGTTTTACTCCGGTGGGTTATTACTTTGATTGAGCCTTTTTATTTAAATGAAGTTTGAATGGTCATTGCGAAATATGAAAGATAAGGCAATACATGACGAAGAGGCTAAACGCCTTATAAAATTTTCATTCATTTAAATGATTCATTACAAAGAGGCTAAACGCCTTATAAAACTCATGACGATTTACAAGTTAGAGTTCAGAAGGAGGTGGGGGGACTGCAGCCTCGGAAGTAGGAGCCTCAATTGGCGTTGGAGGTGCCTCCACAGCTTGGGGGACTTCAGCTGGCGGGTCATCAGAATCTAGTTCTTCTACTTCGCCTTCCTCAGCCGGAGTCTGGGGAACCTCTTCTTCAAGGAATTCCGCTTTCACCGCAGATATATCCAGCCCCGGGTGCAACTCCTCCATCTTTTCAAAGACCTCCTGGTAGGCCACCCGGCTCCAATACATCCCGAAGCGACGGTACTCCTCGGTGAGGTGAAAATTAGCAATGTAGTTCCTCACTGCAATTTCACCTGCCTCGACGACATCCGCTTCATACTTTTTCACCTCCGAGGCATACCACTGGATCTCCTTCTCCATGAATTTACTGGCTTCTCGAGCCCCAGCTAGCTCAAGGTTTGCCTTCTCCAGGGCCTCGGCAGTGACCTTTTGGTGGTTATCAGAGGTTTCCACCCTCTTTGTAAGAGCAGCCACCTCACACTGGGCCTCGTGGACCTCTTTCTTCATCGCCTCCACCTCGGCCAGGGCTGACTCCAGCTTCGCATCATTTTCGTCCTTCTGAACTCGGAGTTCAATGTTCATGTCAGTCTTCTCCCTTAGTTCAGGTTGAACTTTGACTAGTTCGTCACGCGAGGCCCGGTTCCTTGATTGAATGTCTGACAGAACCGTCTGACACTCCAAGGCCACGCCAAAAGCCCTGGCCGTCTGACTCACCAAGGTGGCAGTAAGGTCGACGGCATCGCACGTGGCAACGTAATTCTGCCATCTCTCCGTCCAAAATTTATTGAACCCCTCGGTGGCCCCCCTCACCTCGGGTGGAAGCATCTCAATCAGCGCAGGAGCGATCTTGCCCTCCCTGCCTCCCAGGAAGTTCCCGGACTTCCCTGGGGTCCTCTCGATTTTCTTCTTTGAGGCTTCAGCTGCCTCCGTCGCCTCCTTAATTATTTGGCGAGACTGAGCCACTAGCGACGAATCGATCGAAGATTGCATCAACTTCGGCCGCTTGGGCGCCTCTTTCCCAGCATGGGAGACAGTGGTCCCAAAACTTATGGAGGACCCGCCTCCGGGGCCGAACCTCCTCTTTTTATCACGAGGCTCCTCAGCCACGCCTTTGCCCTTGGAGGCTACTACCTGGCCCTCCTTTCCAGCCCCCTTTGAGGCTCCCTCCTCGGCCTCCTTTTCGTTCTTTTTCTTGCTGAGGCGGTCCAACTTGGACTTTACATGCTTCGCCCCAGAGGATCCGGGCTTCAACGTTTTCACCCCGGCGGTGGATGTAGCCCTCATGATACTGGCCATATCAGGCAGGGCGAACTCCTTCTTGGAAAACTTGTCTGCAAACATCAGAAAAGGTTTAGAGCAGATAGTAGTGTCCAATAATTCATAAAAATCACCTAGTTAAATGGCGTCTTACCTTTGGGAGCCATCAATCCGAAATCAATGAAATATTTATCCTTCTCGTTGAGGTGGTTAAAGCTTCGGAGCCTCGGGGATCGTCTGTATATGTCTTCAATGATACCCCACTCAGCTTCGGATAGTTTGTACCTCGAGCTGCCGTCTGCAAGGCAAAGACAAAATATTAGTACTATGAGGCTATATATATATATATATTGCAGTCAAACAAACCCACACTCACATGCTTCGTAGTACTGGGTCGGCGCGGTACAGGCTGGGACAACATCTCCCTCAACCCTCTGCCACCTCCCCGTTACCCAGAACCAGGACTCCTTCCATCCCTTTATGGAGGAAGGAAGTCCAACTACGAAGGGGGCATGGGAACCCCAGGGGGTGATATAATACCACCCCTTAGAGTCGTCTTTTCCCACGACCCTGGCATGGAAGAGGGTCTCGAATACATGAAGGGGCAAGTCCTCGCCTAGGGACACTTCCTTCCAAAGGAAGTAGGTCCCAACGACTTGGCTCCACCCGTTTGGAAGGATTTGGGTGGGGGACAACATAAATGTCCTCAGCACCGCCCTAAAAAAGGGGTGCAGAGGCAGACGCACACCTGCCTTAAGCAGGTATTCGCTAAAAGCCACGCAGTTTGGCCTCGGAAAACAGGCTCTTTCGTGGGGGTCGGGAACTATTAACTCTACATAGGGGGGAATACGGTACAGCTCCCTAAGCTCGGCTAGTTTAGCGGAGGTGATATTGGATTGAATCTTGGTTGCCCCCCACCCCACCTCGTAATCTATGGGCTCCTCGGCCATACTGTACCACTCCCCCGAGGCCCCAGATACCGACTCCTCACCACTCATAGCCACTGTAACGGCCAAAGACGCCTCGACTGACATTATGAATTAAAAAACGATAGAAACAACTGCAGAAATGGTATTGAAGGAAGGGAAGGCGACTGAAGAAAGGAAATACCTAAAATGCAAGAAAACACTCGCCGGAAGGTTGCCGGAAGACTGGAAAGCAAGAAAACTTTGAGAGCTTTGGAAGAATGATTCGCGAAAGTAAAGTGTGAGAATGGCAGGGTCCTGCCTTTTATATACTTATAATGGGCTTAACCCTGACCGTTGGATTATAAGCCTAGTTGATCTGAAGCGTCCACGATTGCATCATTTTGGGCCATGGATCCCAGACCATTCGTACGCCAACGCCTCAGATTGATGCGTGTTCCGCACAAGCGCGTCTTCGCGCGTGGATGAATCCCCCAATACCACACGGCCTAATAATTGCCCATGATGACGCCTTAAATGCGGACGGCTGTACGGTACTTGAAAGTCGTTTCGATGCCACAATTAGCATTGGGAATACGCAAGTGTCATGTCAAAGGCGCGAATCTCCAAAAAACTTTAGCCTCGCCAGGGTTGCAACTTCACCTCGCCAGGACTGTGGCTTCGCCTCATCAGGGTTGCAGCTTCGCCTCGTCCAAAAGGACTTCAGCCAAGCCAGTTCTAATATGAACTCGCCTCGTCCAAAAGGACTTCAGCCACGCCAGTTCTAATATGAACTAGCCTCGTCTAAAGGACTTCGGCCTCGCCAGTTCTAATATGAACTCGCCTCGTCTAAAGGACTTCGGCCTCGCCTGTTCTAATATGAATTCGCCTCGGCCTTAAACGATCTTCGGCGTTCGAGGCAACCTTCTTAACCATTGTACTCTACAATATCTAACTTCATAGCTGAAAGTCCACGTAAAACATAAATGATTACACATGGACTTGGGGGACTATTGTTACCAGCCATCAACACAACTCCCTCCCCAGGCCTTTATAACCAAATGAAGCCCAAGCCTCGTCTTTGAAGATATTGTCATGATGGAAATCTTTAAGAATGATTGATGTGACTCCTGCATAAAGCAACTCTTGCCTTGTCATGTCAATGTAAGAGTATTTAATTGGGTATGTAGATATAGGGGAGAGGACTTGATGGCTAAGATGTGATGCCCGGGCCTGGGAGATGAGACCACGTGTACATTGATCCGACGATCAATGTTCTATTTGTAACACTATAAATACCCCAGCCATGTAATATAAGAGGGTGATGCAAAATTGAGGACAAAAACACACTTAATATCTTAGAACGCACATAAAACAAGAGACCTAAAAAGAAAAAGGCAAATCGGGTTTCTCGTGGCCGGATTCTTACAACGATCACGTTGCATTCCTTCTATGTTCGGGTTCGAGAATCTTTTTCGAACATTCTTCAGTACACGTATGCTCATCGAGACTTGCACGTGCACGTGTGGGTCCGGTTTCTGTTGATAACATTTTTTGGGGTCAACACTCACCTTTCCCAATCGTTTTCCAAGAAAACAGGTCTGTGTGAAGATGAAGCAGTATTTAGAGAAAAACAGCAAGCAACATGTTAGGTTATAAGTCAATTTTGTTGCAGAAATTAAATTGAAAGAGAATGATGGGATGTAGAGAACATCCCTTAAAGTGATGGTAGTAGTTAATTGAACATTACCAATATGTGTGACATGGGCTAAACTTCCATTTGGAAGCTTAACAGAATAGGTGACAATGGAAGTAATGGTGGTAAAAAAAATGAGGGGCTGCAGATCATGTGGTTCGTGGCACCCGTGTCTAATATCCAACTCGAGGAACAATAAGAAAAAGTGATGTGTGTAGAAAAAGAAAGAATATATACCAGATATTTTGGAAGTAGGAACATATGAACAAGAAAGAGGAGTTTGTGATTCGTAGTGGGAAACAAGGGTTGCAATTGAAGAATCCTTAGGTTGTAGCAAGTACATCAGCTGCTGGTATTGATGCTTGGTCAACCCAACCCTGTCATCACCAGAATTATCCATAGCAGGATGTGAAGCCTGATTGGCGAGTATAACAAATTGTGGCTTCTGCTTAGCATGTAACTTGTGGTTGGGTGGGTAACCATTTAATTTGTAACGTTTGTTAATAGAATAGCCAGTAAGGTTATAGTGGGATCAAACTGGGGCAACAAAATTGCCAAACTTAAAACAAGTTTCCATTGTGTGGCCAGAAATTTTGCAGTAATTGCAATATGGCCAATGGGTTCTGGTTTTGTTTGGACAGGTATTTAGTTTTGGGAAAAGATCTCTTAACAGCAAGGGTTATGGTCTCAATAGAGGGTATAATAGGACTCATCTGAGAATGGCGTTCTTGTTGCTGAATGAGGGAAAAGACTTTGGTTACGGGTGGGAGGGGATCCATCAACATAATTTGGTCTCTGATGGGAGAATATGATTCATTAAGTCCCATAAAAAACTAAAGAACACAATCTCGTTGATAACGATCTATATGAATTTTCAAAGTACCACAAGTGCACGTAGGAAAAGGATCTTAAATTGAAAGTTCATCCTAGAGTGATTTCAATTTACCGTAGTAGATAGTAACAGAATGACGATCTTGAAGAAAGCTGGCTAAATCCCTTTTTAGCTAAAAAATTTATGGACCGTTTTGCTGGGAAAAACGATCATACATGTCTTGCCAAATACCTTTAGCATCATCGACAAAAGCCACAGATGATTTTAAGGAAGGGCTAATGGAGTTCAGGATCTAGGAAACATCCATATCGTTGCACCTCTCCCATAATTCAAGTAGCGGATTTGTGGAAGAGATGGGTTTCAACATGGTACCTGAAATGAAGCCAATCTTGTTCTCTAAGGGCACGTCGCATGGCTCTTGACCATGTGGTGTAATTATCGATGGTTAAAAGCTCAGGAACAAGGGTAATGGCCAGACTATCACCATGGTCAAAGCAAAAAGGGTTTATGGGGTCGTTGAGATTGAGGTATGAGGGATGGGTATGAGGGTTCAGATTAGGGCTAGGGGAATTGGGATTAAGGATGGAAGGATTGAGGCGTGGGGTTTCAGGGGTGGCATTTTCCATCAGGTTTGCTTCTTAATGCTCTAATACCATGTAAGAACCAGAGAGATGGAGCTCTAGGCAACAAATTGAAAAAGCACAGAAGCAGAATGTCGACGTGCAATAGAGAAGAAAAATGAATTCCCCAAAAACTATGTGTATGTTCATTAATGAATTGTAAGATATATACTACAAAAAAATATAACTGTCTAACGACTTGCTCTAATAATCTTATGACATGTAGAAATGCAAATATAAATGAAATACGAGTGAAATGAAATTAAAATACAATTGGAAGGTGCGGCAGCCAATTCAAGTATTTTCTGAACGACATGTTGTTTGACAGTGTCTTCTAACAAACTAAGCCTCTGTTTAAATGGAATTTTGAATAATGATTTTTTGAGCATTGTGTAGTTAAAAAATAGGAAAAAATTTTGAATTTAGGTGTAAAATATTTTTTTGTGTGAATGTGTGATTAAAAATTAGTTTGTAGAAAAAGAGTTTAAATAATGGTTGTCAAAAGATGCTAAGGTACTCAAATTTGTCAACCTCCTTTACAAAAGGTAAAGTTTGATTTTTTCTGAGGTGATAGTGAAAAAATTGACAAATAAATCACCCTTATTGTTAAGATTGGGAAAAACTCAACCCGACCAACCCGACCAAATCGATCGGTTCGTTGTTTTTTATTTCAATTGAGTTGGGTTGAATTGAAAAGTCAAATTTGAGGTTAGGTTAGGTTGTGTTGAGTTGCATTGCGTTTTAGGTTATGAATTAAAACCCAACTTAATCCAACACAACCCAGTCAGATAAATTAAAATAATTAATATCTAAAAGACCTAGATAAACATAAGTGTAAAGATAAGAGGACTTATAAGTTATAAACATTCATTTTTTTTTACATAGATTGATTGACATGAATACTATGTACAAATGTAAAATTATTTGACAATAAAATAAAAATTAAGAACATGATGATGAAATGAACAAATTCCAAAAAAGAAAAAAAAATTATAATTTTAAATTTATTTATACATTTTTTTTTCAAAAGAATTCCTTAACATAGGTGTTAAGAAAATGAAGGTTTTTAAATAATTTCAAACTTTGAAAATAATTGAATTTAACTTGTATTGGGCCAAAGCTCAAACTGACCAACCCAACCCAATCCAAACTTGGTTGGCATGAGTTGGGTTGGGTTTAAACAAATAATTGGGTTGGGTTTAGGTTAGGGTTAGGGTTAGGGGAAAAAAAAAAAGATCGACATAACCCAATTGTCACTCAATAGAACCCGTACATGAGATTTTCATTTCATACGGTTCCTCGTTCAATTCTTCCGAATTCATTGGATCATTTTTCGCGTTCGAGAATCCCTCCTTTCTTCCACCCTACCCCAAAGAGTAACTAGGTAAGTAGGAAAAGTTAGTTCAAGCTACGCTAAAAAAAATGCAGTTATCAATGGGCGCTGCTAGCACAACAGTAAATAAGAATGATATAAACTAACCACCGTGAAAAGAATCTCTAGTTAACTACAAAGACGATAAGAAAAGGATAAATGCATTGAATCATAGCTCGTGAATAAATAAATCGTTCTTCAGCACATTTTATCCATCTTTGGTGTTAGCTTGTGAATCAACCTTTGAATGATAGTCTTCTATTGTCAAACACTGCATTTCATTTGCTCCCTTCCGCCACCTTTTTTGTCCACCTTTTTCTTCTTATCTTCTAGTATGATAGTAACTTCCTAGATACCTCTCTGATGTAGTGCAGTGGAAGCAATAAAATAATGAATGAACAAGTTATTGATATTCCATTGATTCCAATAGAATACCAAAACACGCTAATTCTGGTTGACTCTTAAGAATACCAGAAATATATGCATTAGAAAACTATTTAATTCATGTACGAATATAAATAATTTGAACTCTTTGATTTTTAAATATTAAATACGAGAATTTATGAAAATTGGAGAAAATCTATACAATTCAAATTTCATTCAATTCAATTTAACTAAAAGTATGTTTGATTGACTTTGTTTTTCATGGAAAATGTCATTTTTCCATCAAAATTCTTACTTTTTTGGTGTTTGGTTGACATTTTTTTCATTGAAAATATTTTCCCAACGTTTGGTTATATGATCATATTTTTCTCAAAAATAAAGAAAGCGTTTTTTAGGGAAGATGGTTTTTATATATATATTTAACTAATAATTTACATACAAATAAGTTCCAAACAATTAAATTGTCTAGAATTTTTTTTTTCAATGCAAATTTCACACTCACAATCAAAAGCACATTAACAGTAAAAAGGATTACAATTCTTATACAAAAAAATAAATAAAAGTTGAATAATAACTAAACTCTTAAATAATGACTAAATCTAGGAAATGATAAGAATTAAAAATAACGACTAATTCTGTACGAAATTAAATTTTTTAAAAAAAAATAGAAGTCCGAGTACTAATTAAAGAGTAAATGTCCCCAAATTACCTAAAAGGCAAGAAAATAATTTAGAAATAATAAAGCTTGACCACCTTATTTTAGTTGTAGGATTAGACTGCATCACTCTCCAACCCTTTTTCGTCTCCCAACTTGGCGGTTTAACTGGCTCGAAACGACCAGGGGGTCCGTTTATAGGGTAGTCACAGCACTAGCTTCATAAACCAATCGGTAAAAGACAAACAATTTTAATACGCAAGGTTGAACTAGAAAATTTTAGGTCATCATGGTACGGTTTGAAAGCATGTAACTGTTTTGAGTAATTGCTTCGCGCGGAAAGTCAGGCCTCGCTAACCATTAAAAAAAAATTTAGATGATTGTGTAAGGAACATACCTCTTGAAACAAAGTCACAAAATGAGTGTTTTATTGAAAATTTACAATAGGTGAGAAAACGAAATGCCTCAACACAGAACAATTAAAGGTTAAATACGATAAAATCAAAGATAATGAAAATTATATAGTTTTTGTTCGAGAGTGTTTGATTCAGGTCATTTTTCTTCTATGCATTCTCTTCTTTTTATACTCCTCGGACAGTTGTTGTAGAACTACTTGAAACGGCTGGTCGTCATGTAACTATTCACGTTCTTCATCATGGCTGACTTGTCGTAGAACTTCCGTTTCTAACTGACGTCACCTCCACCTTTGAACTGCTGATAACAGGGATTTCCTGGATCGTGGGGTATGATGAGATTGCCCTTTAACTGCCTTGGTAACCGTTACTTAAAATAGTCACGTGTCCGAATTCTGGGCGTTTCGTAAGCTAGACCTATGATAATGTCGTCGCCCTGAGTATCAATAAAATGCTGTACTCGCCCAGAGTTTGGGCGTCTTATAAGCTTGGGCGATGATGAACCTCTATTGCACAGCTCTATTTTGGGCCTTTTACATGATTTTCTTTAGGTCTATCATTCGGATCTCCTATTTGGGGCTTCACTTCTTGGGCCATTTAATTGGGCTGCATTTTTATGTCGTCAACAATTACCCCCCAATATGACAGGATAAATATCGATTATTAATTTTATGCCATATTCATTTTTTGTACCATCCCACGATACTTAAATTCCTAAGGAAAAGGGGAAGAATTTCAGTCATAATTTTGTTTGGTGGTGTCCTTATATATTCCAACAAGTGGAATATAATGTCATTCTTATAAATCAAGAATACGTCATTTTTTCGCGCCATTACACCTACATTCTGTATTTTTGCACCTTTGTGAGATTACTGTTCATTTCCTTGCTTCTTTACTCAAACACTTGCACTCTAACATCTTTAAGAAACTTGCGATAAATGGCGACATCGGAGAGCTTTTTTAGTTTCGAAGATTATCGAGAACTTCTCACCAAACCCTACGTAACTCCGACTTTCCTGTTATCATCAAACTCTAATTTTAATGAGTTTTATTTTGGCCATCATTCAATGATGTTGATTTTGTAGGGCAAGCCGCGGTGGGCCAGTTGTTTCTCTGCACTTAAGGTCCCCTTTTTCTGAATTCCTTTTCATTAAAGCCAATCCAAGAGAAATGTATTCGTACTTGACCCAAATCTGATGCTACTTTTCGTTTTTGGCATGCACGTATGATAAAGGACGGCCTCACCAAAGCAATTTTTAATCGCACTAAAATTTCTGATTTGTTAGAAATCGCACTTCAAACTCCAACTTTTGACTCTGTGCTTTTTCTCATTGCTCTGAGCTTCTGGTCTTCTAAGTATAATGCTTTCATTTTTCCTCTTGGCCCAATGTCCATTACTTTAAGAGATGTTGGGGCTTTAGTTAACTTTCCACCTTTGGTCGACACCATCTCTCCTAATATTATGGTCACTGGTGCTGTCCCAAAATTTGACAAAAGACTCACTGACTCTTATTTGGCCATGCAAGAAATTTATAAGAATACTACCACCGGACCCACTCATGCTGAGCGTATAGCCTTCCTTCAAGTTTGGCTATGTAAATATGTCTTATGTGTGCCCAGCATGAAGCCATCTATGTCTTACTTACCCATAGCACACGAATTAGCTCGTGGTAGGCCTCTGAACCTTTGTTCGCTTTTCCTAGCTGCCTTTTATAAAGGCATGGCTTCCCTTCAATCTCAGCTGCAAAATGGTGCATCTCCTACTGGTAGTGGGCCTCTCTGGTTTGCTTGATTGTGGTTGAGAGCATATCTTCCACAGCTTGGTGTCCTCTAAACTCCTCCTAAATCAGTTAGCTGCTATGGATTGTTTGTCAATCAAGTGAACCCTGTGAGAATGTCCAGTATGGAGGTCTTCACACTCTTTTATACCTTAGACTTCATTCTTTCTTTCTTCCCTTTCTCTATTCGTTAAATTCCTATTTACGTACAACCTCCCCCTATCATGACTAATGCAAGTGTTGTTTTGTCTGTTTGGGTTCAATTTCTGATTGGAAGGGAATTCTTCCATGATATCTTAACGACACCAATGCCAAGGTTGTGGTTGAGATATATGCTCCCCATTTCTTTGCTCGCCAATTGGGTTTTGGCCAAACTTGGCCTGTTCCTGTATTCTTCTCTAAGAGTTTGACAGACCATTTTCATATCATTACTAAAACGGAGGCAGAGGCTATTGATGCTCGCAATGTTGCTTTGACCTAAGGTTTTTCTATGGCTCCTTTTAATCTAACTTCTTCCACTCATCCTCTGTTTGCTCAACTTTGGCCGGTTGTGAAACACAATTTGTTTACAACTGATGTTAATCGCACCTTCCACTTGCTGGAGAGTCCTGGAGCCTCTTTTGTTTCTCATGTTCTTGCTATTCTTCCACCTTCTAAGAATCTCATTTCTCCCTCACAGTCCTCTCATGTTCGCGTTAAACATTCTGCAACCAATCCTACTTTATCGGTTCTTCTTCTGTTCCAACTGACACCACCAAGGATCCCTTCAGTCGTAAAAGGCCAGCTTCTGCTTTGCCAAGTTTGTCTGATGATGATGATGTTTCCCTTATAGTTAAAAGAAAGGTATTTGATTTTGTGTCTTCATATAAAGCTTATTCACTCGTAAAGATCATTCGTAGGTTAATGTGTTGCTTGGACTTTGCAGAAAAGTGTTGTTTATCCTTTGAAGGCCATGCCTTCACCTGATCTTGCTCTTCCAACTTTTACTAAAGTTTCATCTTGTGGATGGTAATATATCATTAGTTAATCCATTTGTACATAATGGATTACTCCCTCTCACATAATGCGCGAGGCCCGCGTGTATTTAAAAAATCCGACAATGTGGTCTTCATACCCATTGTGAGTAGTAGGTAAAAAATTTGATAAAAAAATTCAGTACATATAGCATGATCCATATATCACTACTCGAACGTGAGCCACAAGTGACTTCTTGACAATTGATCGTCACTCGCAACTTGCCAACCCAACCTACACTTCTCCTTTCCAACCTATTTCCCTCTCACGCCGCACTCACACTACACAAAAAATGATCATTTGCAACACTAAAAAGGCAACAATCACTACTAAAATGTTGCTAAATGGGTCTATCGCAACATTTTAATAAGTGAATATTGCAATTGGTTAATATAAATGAGTTTTGACAACGTTTTTTAGAAGAATGTTGCAAGACCCATTTTTGCAATGTTTATTGAATGTTGCGAAAGGTTTTATTTTTCGCAACGTTTATCAAACGTTACAAAAAGAAAAGCCTTTTGTAATGTTTGTCAAACGTTGCGAAAAGTCTAGGTCTCACTTTTTGCAACGTTTATTGAATGTTGCAAAAAGTGAGACATTTTATTTTTTGCAACGTTTATTAAATGTTGCGAAAAGTCACTTTCTGCAACGTTTATTAAATGTTGTGAAAACTTTTGTACTTTTTTAAATTATACACGGGCTGATAGAAACCCAAATTAATTCAAACCCTACTCTTCATGTGCTTCCATATCTCTCTCCCTCTCCCTTCCACATAAGTAAAGCCACTTTTGCTATTTCCTTTCCACAATTCACTATCTTTTCCAAAATCAAAGAAATAGCCATCTTCATTTCTGATCCGATTTTCCTCGCTTTTTTTTTCTAGGTGTTCTTTTTTTGAGAGGAAATTGGAGATTTTAGAGAGAATATAGATTTTGGAATCAAGAGATTTTATGTCGGCAAGTTTTGATTTGGTTGTTGTGTTTGGGGTCGTTGAAGCTATATTCTTGATTGTTTTCATCGGTGCCGCTTCTGCCCTCGTCTTCTCCTATATGGGTGCGGCGTATGGAACGACGAAGAGTGGTGTAGGTGTCGCTTCGATTGGGAGAAGTCGATGAGACACTGGTTCAATTGATGATTGCGCCGCTCTACTGTTGTTTTTGGAGTATCTTCTTCAAACAATCCGACATAATTACCTTAATGTAATTAGTACAGCGTAACAGTATGATTGACAGGATAAGGAAATGCAATTCGAGCTCATCGACTTCACGATATTTCCTTAAAACGAATTTGCTGCCTTCAAAGATGCTAAAGGCGTTCAACAATTGTTTTCCAGGATATAACGAATTTCATCTCCAACGGAAGCAGCACAACAATCTACATGAGTTCTAACGAACTCAATGAAGTGTATTCACTTCGAAAATAATATTAGAACGAGAGAGAAAGGGAGAATGAGATTCAATGCAGAGAATATTTGCAGTGAAAATTATGTAATTATTTTGGTAGCAGGGCCGACAATTTATAGAATTGTTTGTGTCCATTCGAATATCCTTCAAGCCTCTTCAGAATAGTCGCCACTGTACAAACAGGTCCCAAAAAATCGAACATGCACCATGATTTGGTTAAAAGTCGGCTATTAATTAGTTAAAAATCAATTAACAGATCATCCAAAATAATTTCTTGAAAATAAGCCCATTAATAAAAAATAATTTTATTAAGTACCCAAGAATTTGATTAATTACAATTTGATCCAAATTAAATAAAATTTGTTCAAAAAGATAATATAGTGCACGGATGCACACGGATCGGACCGGGGCACGGGCTCGTGCCGAGTCGGCCGTACGGCGGCTGCACGCGCTATTGGTACCCTTTGGGGAGCCAAATCCAAATTCCAAACTTGCACAATATAAACCACTCCAAAATTTCCTAATTTTCTTATGTGGGACAAATGTTTGGTAATTTTCAATACATCAAATTCTTTACTAGTTCATAGTTTCAAGTAGATTACTTTGACATTAAATATTTCACTCAATACTAAATGATTTTTTATAAATAAATATATCACGTTAATCTTCATGAGGAGTAGAACGCGAATATATTAAATCCCGTTAAAAATAAGGCACGGGTCCCACTGAATTTTGGGCTCAAACTTGACCTATTTCACTAACCAAAAAACCATTTTCCCAACATCTACTCCCTCTCCCATCGTTCAATCGTTGATTGCAACTGCCACTCATTTTTACTCTAACCGGCTTATCTCTTCTCATTTCTGCCTTCGGTAAGTCGCCCTGCAATTATTGTTCTGTCTTTGGTTTGGGATTTTTACAATTTCGTGTTTATGCATTTTAAATTGAGCTACTGTAGCTTCTCCCATGTTTGCTCGCCATTTTTCTCTCTGTTCTCCTCTGTGAGAAACCTCTCTGTAAATTTTTATGATATTAATCACGTGTTTTAGTTTATTTGTAGTCACAGTGAGAAGTGCGTATTTATATTCAATAGGATTTTCTCTATTTCTATTTTCTCCAATGGGTTTGGGAGTATCCTGGTTGCTTCGAGTCCCGAAATTCTTACTCGAGTTAAGAAGGTAAGTATAACTTTCATTCTAGGAGGAAAAGTTATTGTTATCTTTATTTTTTATTTTTCTGTTCTTGTCTGGGGAGGGGTTTTTGAAACAGTTGGCATAACTGTGTTCGGAAATGAAAGATACATACATCAACTATAGGAAATGTTTATGCCAGGTTTTCCAATGCTGAGAATGTTTATCCCACGTTTTTTGAGACTTTATCGATTGAACGAATTGCACTGAGATTATTGGCAGTGATTTTCTATTCTATTCCATTTAACTATTTCTTGGTGTTTTGTGCTCTGCAATTCTGATTGTTTGAGTCTCAAACAAGCACGGATGATGCTTCAGCCATGTTAAGAGCCTCATTTTACCAAAAAGTCTTGGGTGGTCGGATTCAGATTCGTGGATTCTAAAGAAGAGCCTCTCAAGAAGCATGACAATAAGTTATTCATGCCTAAGTAGTGCCAAAATTTTATTCTTAATTTTATTTCATTTTAAAGCTCCTTTTTATTTAGAGGTATTGTATCACATTCTAATGTTCAAAGGCGTGGATTCAGAAATTTGTATAAAATTATCAATTTTTATGCAATTTCAAAATTTATTCATAGGAAGTTTTTTTTTTTTTTTTTCTTTTTCTACGGCAACGTTCAGAAAACATTTTGCAACATACATCCAAACGTTGCAAAAGGTCTTCGACAACGTTTTTTAAACATTGCAAAACGCTATTTTTGTTGTAGTGTCAACAATGTCGATTTGAATAAAACGCAGTTCAAGATCAAGTTTCAAACTTTGATTCAAACGTTATTACAAAACTAAAAGAGGCAGCTATACAATGATTAAACACTGTTACAATAAAGCAGCTAGGGAAGCAAACAAGCCTTCATATCTCTCAATACAAACTTCCCTCTTTCATTTCTAATACTTGACAAGACAATGCATATCCCCTCCATTTAATTACATGCCACTCATTTTTCCCGAGCTCTCATTTTCAATAAAGATAATACCTTCTTCTATTTTGTGGCTGCCAGAACGCTTTGCCCTTCCACCTGAATATCATCCACACAAATTGTCAGACAACAAAAGTAAAAGCCGTGCTAGGAACTGGTCCCTCAATTGTCGTGATCATAATAATACAACGTCGTTTTATCCACCTCATGATGTTCAATTATGCTCTTCTTAGATGTTTTTGTATGCAATGCTTCAATTGCATGTGTGGTGAGATAGAATTGACAGTAATGTTAAAAAGTGAAAAAATCTTACTTGTTCTCTAGTGGGGTACTAAACATGTCTTTATTTAGGTCATGTTTGGATCAGATTTTAATCTGATTTTAATTTAAGTCAAAGTCAAATAATCAATATCAACCACATTTTTTCAATCACACATTTCAAAATCTTCTATCACAATCCACTTAAAATCTGATTAAGTTAACACCAAACACCCTCTTAAACATGTTCGATACCCTGTACACGACAAGGTTGAAGGTTTTAGCTTATTTCTTTCCCCTTAATATCATCTGATGCTAACCAGTCCACTTACTATGTTAGGAAAGTCGATCTTCCCTATATTCAATTTTGGAGAAAGGAAAGCTAACATATTGGAAGCAATTGGGAAGGCTAAAATTCACAAGTTGAAGACAAAAATGTATCTGTCGTCGTTTTAAAGTTTCAAAGACAAGCTATTGGCTGGCCAGCAGTTTATTCATTATACTATGATAGTGAAACCTAAAAACCAGTCATTGTGGTTCTAGAGATGGCACAAATCTGTGGACTGCAGTGCTCACCTTGTATGTATTTTTCTTGGACAAGAAATGGACGTTTTTCTCAACTATATGTAGGGATTCCGTGTAATCAATCTCTTGTTTAACTAATAAAATAAAGAACAATTCTAAACAAACCTCGTTTAACTTGCTAGAAAAATGATGGTCACAAAATACAACCTTAGTTTAATAATGGCTATTTTCATATAGATTCCATAAGGTAGCCATGAAAGATTCGAAACAATAATTCAACAGAAAAAAATAAAGCATCTTACCATGAACTTCGCTCCCCAAATCTCTTCCTCGGTAGCAGGAACAGCGGTGATCTTATTTTTTGGATTCTCATAGCTTCTAAGTTCTCCGACTGAAGTGGAAAAGAAGCAACCTGAAAAATCAAGCAACACAATTATGTCTCAAAGAATCACTTATCGAGAATAATCCCAAATTTATCTTTGTTAGCACAATCAACCATTCTCATTATTCTATTTTGACATTGTTCATCGAAAAATTATTATTGTAGGAAATTACCTTGTGGGAAGGAAGCGAGTGATTTGCCACAAGCACCCTTTAGCAAATCAGCATCATTTGCAAATGCGACATATCCATCAGCAGTGATACCCCAGTAGAGAGGAACTTTGCCGAATTGGTCCTGTCACACCACCACCAACTCAATTGTTAGTAAAGACCACTAAACAAGGATTAAACTTTGGCATTTGGTAGGTGAGAATACTCACAGTAGCCACAAATAAAGTGGAGGTCGACTTGTCGAATACCATGAATGCGAAATTCCCCTCGAGGTGGCCAACAACTTGGTTTGCCGGGTAAGGTGCCCGGTCACGAAGTACTTTGTAGGCTTCAATCACCAAGAGTACCTCATCGGCAGACTTTGCAAGGCCATATTGTTGTTTCAGACTCCCCAAGTTGTCGAGCGCTCCTTCAAACAAGCAGAACATTTCATCCTTGACTGCAAATGATCTGCCATTGTCGTCCAATTTACGTTGAAATTAATGTCAATTTTCACCATACAAATAATTAAAAACTGAAACTCCATATAAAATAAGTTTAAGAACATAGGTTGGCCCATAACATTTACAGATCAAAGTCAATAATCATCCCACCTAACAAGACAATTGGATATTTAATTATTTACTATGTATGAAATCCTAGTCAGTAAGAATGAAGCTTTCAAAACATAGGCTAAGCTCCTATTTGGTTTAGCTAAAAAAGTTGATAAAAATCTTCATCAAAATCAACAATTAATCTTCATTTAGATTCACAACTTTTATCACTTTTCAACCACATAATTCTTCAAATTTTATCAAAATCTACTCAAATTCTGATTTTTAGCAAAATATCACGGGAACTAAATCGGGGTCAATTCAAATTAATCAAGCTAGGCAAAATAGGTCGATATCAGTCTTCACTTGCAATTTACAAAAGGTTATGTTAACATTTGATTCCAAGTAAACAATCCTTGTTCCTAATGTAAGATAAATAATTGTCAGGTTTCAGTCTTCTTCAATTATTAACTTTGATTAAACTCCAAAACGAAGAAAAATCACATCATTTCGGAAAAATAGAGACAAATGATCTTGCCTCTTGGTGTAGTAGAGAAACATTTCCCATATGAATTAGTCGTTTTGATACAAATATATATGGTTTATAAATTCAGTCAAAAGTCAAAGATTAATGGTTTATAAATTCGGTATAGATTTTAGAGTTATGCTACATGTATATAATTTTTTACTTAACAGATTACCGAATGACAAGTGGCGGTCCCAAAGGTAAACAATTATTTTTTAGATTTTAATCCAATTAAAATTGAAAATATAGCTGTTATTCGGTCTCACCCGTCTATTAAAAGTCGATAATAACAATCAATTTTATAATTTTAATCTCTACCAAAATCACTCATTATTATCCAAAATATTCCACTTTATAAACTATTTATAAATTTGCCAAATGGGCTATACATGGAGATACCATTCAATGACGTGCCACGTGTGAGGATGAGCAAAGATACACGGCACAGGGCCACATGGGCCCTGTACCTGTATCATTTTTCTGTGAGCGTATATGTCACCGTGTATGTATCAAGAATTGTCCAGAATAAAGAAAAATTCAAGAAATTACGTAAAAATCTTCGATCCAGATTCCAATACCTATACTAAGTTACTGAATCAGGGAATAAAATCCATAAAACAGAGAAAATTACAAAAAAAAAAAAAAAAAAATTTGGTTGGTCTCACCGACTCACAATTTGGAGAAATTTTGTGATTCCAAATAAAGAATAAGATGTTTTCATCGTCTATTAGTACTTATAATCTGATCCTTATATTTTTCAAGATCATAAAATTAAAAAATCCCTTTCTTCACTGAGATGCAGCACCATAAGCATCCATGAACTCATCAGATCATCCCCAACGTTGATCACCATAAAATTAAATCCATATGGTCAGGATCATCTTCATTTATTATTAGCAGTATATAATTTTAATTTTTTAGGGCATCTATAGTATACCTGGGCTGTAAAGCCGACTGGTTGTAGTGAGTGTAGGCCATCTGGACATCATCGCCGATCTGTATGGACACCGCCGATGAGTTCGTCTCCAGGAACCGGGACATCAGCTTCGCCGCTGTCACCTTCGGCGATGGCGTCCTACTTCCGGCCGCCACCAGCTCTTCCGGCGGCGAAACTATCGAGCTGCTAAACACTCCCAACATCTTCTCTCCAAAACAAGCACACACACACACACACAATACACGTATTTATAATTGGAAATGAAGAGAGTGAGTAATGGAATGGAAGTGATGAAGAGAAGGGGGTCCGGGATTTATAGAAAGATCACGAGGGCAAATTGGTCATTATATATCAAATTTAAGCAATTTTCTTGGTAAAATGTGTACTATTGATCCTCAACTATTGCTTGAATAGTAAACTCGGCCCCGATCTTTATAAGAAAGAACATTTTTGGTCATAGTTGCACGAATAAATCTTATGGCTATCTTTCTATTTCTTGTAGAAGAGTTTTCTGAAAAAATTACGATAAATAGTTTTTTTCTAAAAACTCTTTTAATCAAACAAAGTATTTTGAAAAAAATTATTTAAATATATTAAAAAGTAACTTTTTAGTCTTAGATGTAGCTTTTAATTTTTCAAAAATCATGTTAAACGGACCCTTCAAACAATTGAAAATTGGAATATTAATATGTGGCCTTTATATAAACACTTTATAAATCGAAGTTTGCTATTTGTACAACCTACGATAACAACTTTATTGGCAACATTTTGTTTTAACAAAAAATTGTTGGCTGCAAAACAATTTATTGTTCCTGACATGTCACATAACATTCTGTAAACACGGTGTTATCCATGTTATATCATGAGCATGACTTATAATCTAGATATGTATCAAGAAATTTAGTCACTATTTGACAACTATTGTTTCAAAATTCTTTAGTTTTTATATTCATTTTCAACTACATATTTACGATTAAATTATTTTGCACTAAACCCAAATTTTTTTTCCTATTATTTAAAAATACATTTTACAAAAAATCACTATTCAAAACTTCATTTTCTCGAAATGATGGTCATCAAATAGGGCCTAGGGTAAAGCATATTTAGATGAGAGTAGGGTTGAGAAGCAAGGAGTTTGAGGACTAACTTGCTAATTGAATAATAAGTTCGGGACTTCGTTTTCAAAAGTGTAAGAAAATCATGCGTGTGGGGTCCAGTGATGGGCGATGATTCTCGAGTTGGGATAACGTTGTGGGACGAACAGGTGGGTCCCACTTGGGGGATATATTTGGAGTTTCCGACGTTGTGATGACGTGTCACGCACTTAAGGTAAATTAGGTGAATACTGATTGCTGGGACAGATGAGGGAGTTATTCAGTGTAGCGTATGTAAATTGAAGATGAGGAAGATTGTGCCACGTGTTGCTGTGATGTTTGTTAGATGGGAGCGAGATCAAATATGGGCATGGAATGGGATTTGAGGAAATGGAATACCGTAAAATCATTCAAGTTGTGTTTGAGCGACTTTATTTTGTAAGAATGTATTTTGAAATATTATATTGATAGAGAATGTATGGTTGAAAAAAAAGGAAAAGTTATTGATGTGATAAAAAATATTATCTTATTGAAAAATTTGTGGTAGAAAAATGAGTAGAAGAATAAGAATGTAGATTTTAATGTATACCAAACAAGGGCAAACTAAGTTTTAATTTGCGATTGACATTATAATAATTTATTTAAAATAAGTTAATATATAAATTTAAACGAGAACTAATAATTTTAAATTTTAAATTGCAAACAAAAGGACCAAGAAAAAAAAATAATAATAACAAAAGAAAAATAGTGAACTCACCGTTGATCATTCAGAACTACATATCTCATGTGATGAGAATTTCATCCTCACCGATGTTTAGGGTGCGTCTGAGTCACATTATTTTGGAAGAATGTATTTTGAAATAGTAGATTGATGGAGAATGTGTGGTTGAAAAAGAATGAAAATTTATTGATGTGATGAAAAGTACTATTTTGTTAAAGAATGTGTAAAAATGAGTAGAAGAATGAAAATGAAAATTTTTATATGGTTCAAACAGGGACTTAATGTGTCAAATTTTTGTCAAATCGTCGAACACAAATCTATCTATGACTAAATACACGTCCACAACCATCAATCATTCTAATTAGTAATTGACCCTTAATTTTGGAAGACAACACCATTATATAGTCAATCACATGTTGTACGCTATATATATGTACGAGGTAATATAAATTCATTAATCTAGGAGCCTGTTTGGTACGGTTTAAAATCCAATTAAAATTGAAAATATGGCCGTTATTGGGTCCCACCCGTCTAATAAAAGTCAACAATAACGACTATATTTTTAATTTTAATCTCTACCACACACCCTCTAGATATTTAAAGAACTAAGCTACATGTATAGGAAGTTAAATTCATGTACCCGCCCGACAACACATATCATAGGTGGATGGGTGTGGGGGGGGGGAGTTTTTTGGCATTATTTTAATCATGTGGGGCCACTCCCATGTGAGATAAATTTTAAATTTCTGTATGAATTCTGTGAGAAAAATTCTGTAGTCAAAGAATTATACATATTTAAATCTAAATGATATCCTCAAAGAAGTTCAAAATTATTTCTTTCATTTGTTTTCTTGATTATCTTCATCATAAAACCAGAGAGTCCAGTCTCAAAGATTCACCTGTGGGGCAAGCTGATGCAGCAGTTAAATGAGCAAAAGAATGCAAATATGGAGTATTTTCTAGAATAATACCTTCAACAATAATTCATAAAGAAAATCAACTTTAGTTTTGCTTGCTATTTAACTTTTAAATTTGTCATTGCATATTTTCACATATTCTCAGTGTTCTAAATAGCGCGCTATAGGTAGCGTTGAGAAAACGCGACGCTTTTGTGATATGCGTGTAAAATAGCGGTCAACTTTTTTTGTTGACCGATTTAGCGAGATTTAGCGTGATTAGTCGGAACAAAGCGAGATTAAGCGCGATTTAGCGAGATTAAGCGCGATTAAACCCGCTTTAGAGTTAATGGATCTCACCTAACAATAACATTCTAATAAGCCCAAACTTAGTAAACCCAACATCCCACTACACTTAAAACCCGGCCCATCACCTACAAAGTTCAAGAAGAGATCAATTTTACCCTCAACTTATCAATACCATGAAGGCATTTTACTATTATGAATCTATGATATGCTATTATGAGATTATCAAAATTTGCTTGTCTAAAATTAGTTCCTCAGTGAATTTAATTGTGCAAGACCTCAAGAAAATCCTATACTTAGTGTCCAATCCATTAACAGTATAATTAATGCTTAATAGTAAATGTGTATGTTTATTTTTATATAAAAAAAATTATTTTTTAAATATAAAAATCTATTTATTATACTTAAAATAATATTAAAAGTACAAAACGCTTTATGACGCTTATTCTCCGCATTGACACGCTTTAGCTTATGATTCTTGATTCTCGACCTCGACGCTACGCAACGCTTTACGCTATTTAGAACACTGCATATTCTAGTAGATTGAGATTGTATTTGCCTTATCTTGCTCCTTTTGTGACCTGCACCACCAACTGAGGAAATAATACAATTTAAAAAAAGGGTTCATTTCGATTTTTGCAGTTTTTAAAAATTGAAACTTAAACCAAATCATTTAATTTAAGGAAAAAAAAAAGTTGATGGTCCACGTGGACCCAAGCTAAAGAGTTTGGTTCGATTTGTGATTCCGCAGTTTCTTGTGCAGCCCTAACATTTAGAACGCTCCTGAAGAAAAAATCCGAAGGCTAAAAAACTAAAGTATAATGTAATAAAGCAAATTGTTCGTTTGTCACCGTTGTTGCGAGTAGAACTTTTGAATTTAGATTATTTGTTAGTAAAATCATTTTCAAGAAGTTATTAAAAGGTTGATGACATATTGATTGTCAAATATTTTAAACATAATGTGAATATTAAATTGATTGTTCGACAACGTAATTATAAAATTACGATATATTTATTTGACTAGTTAAACTATTTATTATTTGTTTCTTATTTGTTTGATATATAATATTTTTTCATATCCTATAAATTCCATTAAAATATTTTAAATTAATTATCATGACATTAGTTAAAATATATACATTATGTAAAAAAAGAAGCTATTTTTAGTTACAAATACTTTTAAATTCTAACCAAGCATCCACTATATTAAGTTTAATCAAAAAGATTTTGGCTTTCGAAAGCAATTTTATGCTTTGGAAAAAGCCTTCTCAAACATAGAGAGTACTGGCTTACCATTGTTTTTTCAACTTACAAGTTGATCAAATATATCTATTTTATCCACACAACAACGGATAATTTATTTTTCGTGTTTCTTATGTAATCATGTTTATTTAACATTTTATAAGAATCAAATAAGATCAACTCTCGAAAACGAACATATAGAAAATGAATAATGTAAAGTTGAACTCAAAATTCGGCTAGAACAAGTAGCCAACATGTCTTGGTTTAGAGATGGCAAACAAGCCGAGCTGGCTCGTTGACTCTCCGGCTCGGCTCGACTTGTTTTGACGAGCCACGAGTGACTCGGACTCGGACTCATCAAAAGACGAGCCTGAGCCCGAGTCGAGCAGGGGGCTCGCCAGGCGAGCCGAGCCCGGCTCGTTTTTTTACAAGTGGCTCGTGGCGACAAGCCACGAGCCGGGTCGTGGGCTAGCCCTATTTTTTTTTATTTTTATTTTTCCAAAAAGGCTAATATCCTATAAATAAATAAATAAAAGAAAAACGAGTCGAGTCGAGCCGAGCGGCTTGGCTCGGGCTCGCAGAGTATCCATTTTGGGCGAGCTCCGGGCACGAGCCGAGCTCGTGTGGGCATGGGCCGAGCCGAGCGCTACCTCTATCTTGGCTTCACTCTAGTCCACTTGTCAAGTTTCTGCATACTTTGACAAATATTTGATGCACGTGGCCTTCACTATCGGTGGGAAGGTGATCGTCGGCACTTCAATTCTCAAGCCAATCAATAAGATATTTGGGTGTAGAATCTACAATGAACAAGAGTTACAAAGTGTATATAGATCCAAGTTGAAGAAATATTACCAAGCTATGTTGTTGACGGTGTTAGATTGATGGCACCAAATCTAAACTTTTGTAGTGGAAGGGAAGAAGTGGTTATTGTTGGATGTGTGACACGTGATTTCATCCTAATGGCTCATGGGTCGACCTCATAAGCGTTAATCCAAGTATTATAGGTCATAGACAACCTTAAATGAACTGAAACAGGGCTACCTTACGTCCTAGGTCCGCTACTTGAAAAGTTGACTGAAGGGATCATCTATTATGGAGTTGTCAAATAAATCAGATGTTCGATAGATCTTGTACGAAAGATCGTTGGGACAAAGTGACATCATGGAAGATGCTCTCTATGACGAGCATATTTCTTTGCAATTCAACTTCGACAACTTGTGGTACCTCAATCGGATATGGAGGTTTGGCTTCCAACATGTCGCTTTGGATGATTTTCGTTCAATTCTAATTCGACAAAACACTTTTAGAAAATTACCGATACATTTATAAACAATCTCTTAATCTCAATAGTAAATTTTAACTTTTTGAAAGTTGGCAACTTTATTGCATACAAAGTTATTGCAAACAAATAATTGAAAATTTGAACAGGTTTTGTCCATGAAAAATCATTGCCGCCTCCAACTTTCTAACATACAAAACTATGGATGGACCCAAGATTTCTGTGTGCTGATAGCAACTAAAATCCAAGTTCATGTACTATAATTTACAATTAATTAACACCAGATTTCTGTGTGCATGTTCTATAATTTACAATTAATTAACACCAGATTTATTTTCCCTAAATTAGGATAATTAAGAATCAACTCATGTGATTACCTTAAAAGGGTTCAGGAAATCAAATATATTTTATTGCCATTTGGTACAACATGAATATATTCTAAACCTTACTGAGATTTTTAAATTATTTTATTTCAAACCATTTGAATTTACCTGAAACGGTGACATTTTTCTCGAAACTACATAAAAGAAATTAAACTAGGACTCTATCAACTGTCGATAATATGTAATTATCAATTTCACATGTGATTCATTTATCTTTTTACAAAACGTAAAATTACCAAGAACAATATTGTCTTGATAAATTAAAAATTGATTACATTAATTTTTTCACAATCGATTTGGTTCACTTACATATAATATAAATAAATGTTTTTTTTTAATTTAAATGTTGCTTTCTTCAAAGAGATAAGAAACCAAGTCTTACCAAAGCATAATGAGTTTGACCTAAAAGGAAATGAATTATTATAAAATTAAATTAAAGAAAAGGACATAAAAAAAATTATTATACTTTTCAAGTTGGTGATGTTAACACCCATTATATTTGCTTGCCAGTGGCCCCAGGCTTTGGTGCCAGTCAAATTTTTGCCCTTCTCTTTTATCTATTTATATTTTGTAATTTCCTCCTTTTCAAGTTAGTTTATACGAATTTTAATTTGTCACTATTTTCTTTCTTCTTATTATAAAACACAATATTAAATAAATTAAAAACCATTTCAAAATATATTTTACATAAGTTGTGTAAATTCAAGATTAGAATTATTCTTGTTAAAATATTCATTGTTACAAGTTCATTTCAAATTAGTCCATACCGAAATAGGTTTATATACATTTTTGAGGGGTCCCAAAGAAAATAAGCCATCTTAAAATAATTTAGCATTTGTTTGGTACACATTAAAATTTTAATTCTCATTTTTCTACTCGTTTTCAACCACACTTTCTTAAATAAAATAATATTTTTTATCACATCAATAACTTTTCCTTCTTTTTCAATTACACATTCTTTATCAATCTATTAATCCAAAATACATTTTTCCAAAATAATATGGCTCAAACACACCCTTAGTAAACTTTTAGAAAAAATTACAAAATACACCCTGCATTTAGGGTATATTTACAATTTGCATACCGTATTTTGTAAAATCTTCCTTTCGCATATGGATTTTACGTTTTGGTAACAAAAACATATTTTGTAGGAAAATATAGAAAAAATCGCAAATTCGTCATTTTAAATAATTATAAAGACCAAAATGGTCATAATTGAAATAACTAATCATACCACATATGTTAAATTACACAATGACCTACAAATCGTTTTACAATTTTACAAAATAATCTAAAAATCATTTTTTTCTCTCTTACATTTACATTTTTCATAGTTTTAATTTTATCAATTTGATTATCTCGACTACACTATTCATGTGACATTTTTTTTAATTTTCATTTTTTCAACTATTGTATGTTTTTATTAATAAATAATGGTATTTATATTTGTCTTCTCTTCGAAGCTTTCTTATGAAAAAATTGTGTAAGAATTATTGAAAAATTGGTAAACTGCAAATGGCAAAGCTATAGCCACAAATCAAAATAAAATTTAAATTATCTTTAGCTTCAAAATAATATATTATTTTACTTTTTTCGTATTTTACTCGTTGAACATAAATTATAATGAATAATAATTATTTATTAGATGATGAAAACTAATAATGTACATTTATCCACTCAATAATGTTGAAAAAAAAAACTCAAATGAAGTTTTCGCTATATTTTCTGATACATTTTAATTTATTAATTTTTATAGTATTTTCAAAATTTGATTTTCCTTTTTCATAGCTTTTCTTGTATGTTCATGTTGTAGTTTAAAAAATGAAGATAATAAATATTGTAAACCAAGACAATCTTTTAAGAGAAGAAAATTGATAAACCATCTCAAGCTTCCAGTAATTAAATTTCAAAAATCTTAATCAAGGGGCGTTTTTCGTTACGTCTAAATAAAAATGGTGTATAAAATTTAATTTAGCAAAAGTTGAAGGGGCTTAAATAAAACTACTAGCAGACACTATCCATCAGGTCCAAATACTTTAGGCAAGTGTGAGCCACATTCCTCTTCCTATTTCCATTGACCTTGGGGCTACTTCCAAGATTGAAAATGACTTGAGGATAAAAAAGATAGATTCCAATACAACAATAAAATGATAAAGAACATATATTTTGAAAAGAAATAAAATTTGATATTACGATTTTATTATTTTAGACCATCTTCAACGCTGCACTAATATTTGAGGTTAGTGTTGCACCAAATTCAAAATTATTTCCAACTCATTACACCAAATGAACAACGTTTAATTATTTTATTCATTTTTTCGATTCTTAACAATTTATTTATTTATTTTATAATTATATAAATTACTAAATAAATAATTACGTTAAATTAACAAAAATATTGAACGATTACTAAATTATTCACTTGTTTTATGTATTATGTTAAATTGACGAAAATAATTATTAAAATTCTATTCCTTATTATTATTGATTAAATTATTAATTTTTTTTAAATGCACATAATAATTTATTGTATTAACAAATATATAACAAAGATGTTACAAATACCTTTAACTAATATGTTTGAAAGATGAAAGAGAAGGGCAAAATTGCCTTTGTAGCAAGTATGGTGTTATATTGGTGCAAAATGGTGTTTTGAGATCTTCATTGGAGATGGCCTTAGAACGTCTAATCTTCACTTATAAGAAAAGATTCTTTAGCGTTCATAATAACTCAATTTAGTGAAATTAAAATCAATTATGAAATAATAATAATAAAAAGGTAACTTACGTAAAAGAATTAGAAATTAATTATTGTTAAGGAAGGTAATCATTAAACATTCTTGTGGGCTGGACTTGCACAAGACTAGAGTTAAGATAGTTAGGTTCGACACAACTCGATTTCTATGCAAATTGACTTACAAAACAAATTGTTTCAAACATCGATGTAAATATAAATTTTAAGGATCCGTTTGGTAGGATTTTTATTTTTTCTTATACTTACTATGAAAAAGTCATTTGAGAAAATTTACTTTAGATCAATTTTCTCTAAAAAATTGCCAAGTGAGAAAATATTTTTTATAAATATCAAAAATATTCAAAATAATTTTTAAATTTTCAAAAGCATTGACAAACGAACCCTAAGTTCACCATCAATAAAAACGTATGCTTCCACACTATTTATTATTTTATTTTACTTGGAAAAGTTTTCAAGCGTTTTAATTAAAAATACCAACAAAAGTATGATGAAACTCAATAGGACCATTGGGATATTAACCTATCCACATCCATATAGGTTGGAAAATCAATTTATACTCATTTTTCATTAATTTTATCCTGGCTAATTTGTTACATTAGTAAGATATGACTCAGCCCATTATAAAGAAATATTAAAATGAGAATTTTAGTTGGTGAGTCACTTTTGAATTAAGCTCCTCGTATAGATAAAATGTACATGAAGCATTACAGATAATGATGTGGCAATAACGTATTAATTGATTTTTTTTTTTTTATCCAACATCCAATGAAATTGTGCTAACCCGCAATCTTTAGAAATTCTGTACATGTAGCATGATCGGTCACTTTTATCTTATACTATTTTTGTCATAGTTACATTTAGCTCTTGTTTGATTTCTTTTATTTTTAAACACTTTTTTTAGGATCATTTTCAACTACATATTCACACGAAATATTTTGCACGTAAATTCAAAACCTTTTTTCCCCTAAAAGAATGAGCACCAAAGAGGGACTTAGTATTTTTAAATAAAAATCAATTTTTAACTTAAAAGCAACAAGAAAAGTGGGATTTTTTTTTTAAACTTTTATTTGTGGAATCAATGGGCAGCGGTTCATACTCTGCATTCTCTTCATCATATAAAAATGCTAGAATTTGGAACATCTTGCTCAATGTAGCATTAAAATACAGGAAATTTTAAGGTTTTTTGGTTGTCACTTGAGGGTGAATGGAGAATGACAAATTGTCTTGAGCATTTGGACTAAACATTTGTCTCTCTTATGTATGCCTTCTAATTTTCCGAATTAAACATAAACTATTGTCGTGTCCATTTAAACTTGTCGATGAATAGTTTGCTTATACTAAGACACAATAAGCATATTGCTACTCTAACACAAGACCTAATTGTTTCATTGTGGTTCGACATGATGCCTATCACGTTACATGATTGAAGTAAAGTTAAGGTTTATATAGAATCCGATTATTTGAAGTATCACCAAATGAATATGTGATATAAAATCAAGCATTTTCCATGACTTTACTTCTTTAATTGCTCTTTTAATAATTAAAAATAAATAAATAAACAAACGACAAGTGTTGCATCAATCGGGTAATTGTAGTTCAGTTTTATTTAATCGGATAATTATGCTTTAATATTATGATTTCAATTATATAATTGTATTTTTATTTTATTTCAATCATATAACTACATTTTAATTAATTTCAATTAGGGTAACTTTGTCCAATTCAATTGACATTGGTGATGGGTCAGTCAATAAATAATTGCTATTACCGTGACTGTTAGTTATTGACTTGAAATATATATAACTTTGATGAAATAAATGTTACGCTTCATTATTTGACTATCCATTCATCAATTTTCACCAATCTAGGTAGTAGAATTGAATGGAGTTACTTGATTGACATCATATTAAAGTGTAGTTATCTGATCAAACAAAGTTGAATTTCATTACTTGATTGACACTAAAATATAGTATAGTTACTTTATTTAAAAAAAAAAAAAAGATGTACCAAATCCATTTACTGTCCCCATCCAATACTATTGGTGTAAAGGGAAATGCTATGTGTACATAACACTAACACATAAGGGGCCTCCATGTCCTTATGTGTTGTGCTATGTACTCGCACAGCCAATGGTGTAAATTCTCCCATATTCAATGATGCTTATTTCTTTTGGGCTGACGAGGCATTATCCTGACTGTCTCTGGGCCCACTTATATGCCTTGAAGAATAATAACTCATATAGGAAAAGAGAAAACAACCAAAAATAAAAATAAAGTAAAAGAAATAATTTAAATAGACTGTTAGATTGTGCACATCCTAGCTATAAGCATTTCTTTTCACATAAGATCAGACAAATTTGGATTCGATAACTAATTTCCAACATTCATAGATGTAAAAGCGAGTGTACAAGTAAGATAAAAGAAACGACAATACTCGTCTATGCTACAACCTAATGCAAAGAATCACTTCCTTTCTGGGCTTGACTTGACTCACAAGGCCAGCCTTGTAGTCGTAAAATCCGGTACGCGAAAACACCAGCAATTGCTCCTATAGTTGGAGCTACTAAATATATCCATAAGTGATCATCAAATTTCCATGAAACAAGTGCAGGTCCTAATGATCTTGCTGGATTCATCGACCCACCTGAAACAGGCCTGCATTTGATAATTTAATTGACTTAAGTGAATCTGGTAAGTTTTAGTTAAGTTTGCAATAAGGAATAATTTGTGCTTTACCCAGAAATTAGCACTCCTAGTCCAATGGCCACCCCAACAACAAAGCCAGACACCTGTCCTATCTGCAAAAATTGCATTATATCACACCAGAAGAAAGATTACTAGGAACACTCTAAATCGAAGATCCTAATATGTGCAACAAGAAGATGAAGTCACAGGATAAGTGTAGTCGAACGTCATATGACTTCAGTAGAATGGACAGAATCTTACAGATTGAGGGTCATTTGATAAGGATGCAGTGAGGAAAAGAATTATGAAGGTTGCAATAAGCTCCACCCAGAAAGCTGCAGTGCATCCTTGGAGTGGTTTTGTCATCACAAGCTCTGATCTAATGCCATATACTAATCTTGCGATATAAGTTGCCAAAGCAGATCCCCCAATTTGTGCCAATATATAGAGTGGAACCTTCAAAGAGAAAAATAAATAAATTTGAAATTCAATTTCTTGATCTTTATCTTCAAAATTTAACAAGTTTTGGACTAAGAAGTACCTCGGACCATGGGAATGGACCGACAGTTGCAAAAGCAATTGTGACAGCAGGATTGATATGGGCTCCAGAAATGGCTCCTATAGAGAAAACTATAACAGTTACTGACAATGCTGCTGTGGCTGCATATTCCATTAGGCCTACTTCCACTCCGATTAAATGCATTATTGCTATGATGGCGCAAATGCAGAACATTAGCGTGAATGTCCCTAATGCCTCTGCCAATACCTGCAAATTTAGATGATGAAAAGATGGATTTTATGAGCAAATTATATGGGAGATTCTTTTGTAGACACGTACCTTACGCAAAAGACTTTTGTCGATTTTATGAAGAGAGTTGAAGAGAGTTTTATTTAGTGTTGAATCTCCATTTTCTAGATCATTTTTGGGCTGGCTGCTCGTGGCTGTACTATCTGAAATGTCAGGAGATGATGACAATTCCCTAAATGGTGCCTTTATACTTTGCTGCATTTTCTTGTGCTCGTGGAATTGGATTTTGAGTTCCACTGGCCTAATGAATTGTAGTTTATTGTTGAATCCTTCCGCACTTTTGCATTTCTATTTGTATGTAGGAATAAAAGTTTTCATTGAGGAGTTTATAACGTTGTAGAAGTTGGGGACTGTTTGTTTCAACACAATCCTTGTGTTCCTCCAAAGGGATTATAAGTTACTCATGCTTCTTTAATGTTTAAAGAAAATAGAGTTTGACCTTTACCGTCCAACTGTTTCTCAATTATATAACACTAACAATGTTTTTGGTTTTGGGGTGGGGGTGCAGGTTGGAGAGGGTGCAGTTGTTAATCTCATTTCTAAGTAAAATCAAGAACATACATTTAGTTACTAACATTTAATAATTTGCTAATTTTATGTAGCTATTTTTCGTATATTGGACTATGTTGCATTTGAGGCAATTTGAAAAGCAGAAAAAAAGAGCACGAAGAAAAAAAAAGACGTAGTTGTATGAGAACAGAATAAAATCAGAAAGAGTTCAAGAATTTATTTCATGGTTTGATATTAATCTGAATGAGAAAAATGAAACAGAACCCTTAAGCAAGAGATGTAAAGTTGAAGTTGGCACAGGTTGTTTGCCTAAACAAGAGCGAAGAGCTAAACCCGAGCCTAGATCTATCTAGATCAAACTGCAGAAGATTGTCCTCAATTTGATGTCCTCCAATGACTATTGATGTCACGAGATTCTCCCCTCCATCCACGAATCCGAGACACATTACATCTTCATTAACCTGCACCATCGAGTTTGCACCAAAAATACTCCAGTACACCTTGTTGCCTTTGAAGATAAGATCAATGGGTGGAACAGCAGGCCCTACTCGCGTGCTACCAATGTTTTTAGAGTTGAAGCATACCCCAAACGGTGCTACCTGAACCACTCTAGTGACATTGGCTAGTTCTTTGTTGAAAGCAGTAATCAAAGCATTGTAAATAGAAGTCTGCATTATAGTGTAAGGTCTAAAGGTGCTGATTTTGGTTCCACCATTACCTTCCTTGTCAATTGATAGCAAAGTTTTATTAAGTTGCAGTGATTTTCCGTTGATTCTGATCGACTTTAATCCAATGAAGTATTCAGAAGAGGGCTCGTTCAGAAATGGGACGGATCCTATGCCAAGCGGATTCTTGATAAGTGGTGTATAAATAAGAGACTTAGACACATCAATACCAGGAAGCAAAACATATGGGCCATTTCCAAAAAATATGATGCCATTGGATCTAGTGGAGGAGCTCAAACAAATAGCGAATTTTCTTTGAAAGCTGAAAACACGAGCAAATTGAGAAGGTAGAGCGATCAGGCTTCCCCCGAGCCCTGCTGTACCCTTAACCCCGTTAGCAAGCCCTGCTGTCAGAAATGAGGGAACACACGAGAAAATAAATCGTGAAATGTTAACAAGTTGGCCAGGGTTGAACCCGCTGGTGGACTGGATTGACAAAACATCCTCAGAAATCTCCCCACCATCGTAGAAAGTGTTGATAGCAGGATTATCCGGGGTATTATAGCAGGCATTATTGCTGCATCCGATTTTAGGCATACGGGTGAAGCAGTCTCCACAGGCATGGGACTTGGCAATCGAGCATTGGGCTGAGCGACAACGAGCAGACCTATACGATGAACTGTTGTATCCATTTTCACAATCCACCCATAAGGTCTGTCCACCAAGGTGAATACTCAGTTTAATAGGCACAAGAGGTGTCCTCTGCTCGATTTGAGTAACATATTGAAGGGTTGATGGATCTTTCGTTACCGGTAGGACAAGCGCCTTTGGTCTGAAAGAATTTTTGGCCATGGAAGGGCATATGAAGAGGAACAGAATGCAGGAAAAGAAAAACAAGTACTTAAAAGCCATTGGATACTACTTCACAAGCTACAAATCAAGAAGAAAATATATTAGAACCCTGATGGATTGTTCTTTTCCAAAAGGTTGAATTTACAGTAATAAACAGTTTTAAGAAAAAAGAGCTAAAATCATGTCTAGTATCAAGTCCTGCAAACCTGACATGTCATAGGGATCGAAATAATGTGCCCTAATATTATATTAATGCAAGCTGCCGAATTTAAATGACATTAATGTAGCAAACATGCATTTTGTCAACGTTGGCAAGTTGGAAGTTTGAATCTGAAGATTATTTTCCTAGTATCTTTGTTCTGGTTTTTCCAATTGTATGACCATTTCCGTGAGTTGTAAGATTTCAGAAAATTAATTATATATATAATATATGGATCCCATGTGAAATTTATCCATATAAACTATTTTTGCATTACTCTACTTGCTTAGACGTTCCTTATCCGTTTGGTTCCAATCTGACTCATCTCATGCTCAAAACTTTACAACTCTTATCAAGATTGCAGAAGAAATTCGACAGACAATACGCTACTTGTTATTACTAGTCAGAGTTGAACGTGCATTACACGTTATTTTGAAATATTTTATAATAAGTGTTGTAAAAGTGATATTTGATATCAATTTGTTGTGAGGATTTGACGAGTCTCGAACGAATTAAAGAAAAATAAAATTTAGGATAGAAATTTAAGAGAAAAATTGTACTCTCTATTCAACTTTTACAATTTATATTTTTTGTGATAATGAAAGACTACGAATGAACTAACTTTTTATACTACATTTGATACATAAGAATTACTCCTTTCGTCTCATTTATATAAACTCACTTGCCTTATTTTCTTGTCTCAATTATATAGTTTTGTTTCTTTATTAAGAGTATTTTATTTTGTTTGTTTACTAATATACCCTTATTTTTTATTACTTTCAATAATAATTTTTATAAAAACTCTAAATTTATGTAGATTAAGATTCATCAAGTTAAGATTCATTGAATTTAGATTAATGTGAATATCAATGAATTGAAAATAAATAACACGAAATTAATACATGACGAGGATTTTGTAATATTTATTACATATTGAAAAACGAAAAGTAAGATGTTATTGAAATAATTAAGTTGTAGTAGGGTTAAAATCGTCCAAAAAATTATTCTCAATTGATGTGATATTTAATATATTATAGATTATTTTTAAAAAGATGATATTTTATAATATATTGGTCATCCTATTTTCCTCTTGGAAACTACCCTCTAAAATCTTAATCTTGAAGAGAATTTGCTTTGCTTAAATATATATGTTTACACATAAATTTAACACACTCTTCATTTTCTTGGTTCCACTTCAGCAAGGACGGACCTTGACGGTTGACGGTCGACCATTGACAGTTGACAATCAACTATTGTAATAGCGAAATCGTTTTTTAATATTTAATTAAATAATATTAAAAATTATTCAATAAATATGTACGCGACTAGAAGCAATGGCGGGACTAGAGGCACCATTAGAACTAGAAAAATTAGATATGGACTTTCGTTTCATTTGAAGAAATCGTTCAATAATCTGCAAAATGCCCAAATTTATTTTTCAATTAGAATTGATTAAAATACACACTACAAACCATTTGACAAGAGTGCTAGGTATAAATACAAGTGCTTAAGTATTTTTTTTCTTTAAAGCTTGAACAATTCTACAAACCATTTGACAAGGGTCCATTTAAGCACCAATTAAATCTTAGAGTGGGCAAATGTCGGTTGTTGACAACGATCTTGTGTATGAGCTTTTCTACTATATTTAGCATTCTTGATTTTTTCTTTTTTTTGTTGTCTTCTCCATTCCCTTGGAGGATAATATTCCAACAATTTTAAACGATAATCTACAATGGAAAATGAAACTACCATAACGACAATCAAGTTGATGAATCAATACCTTGTTTGTTTGGACCATTTTGATGGGACAAATTGTACAAGATGGCAAGACAAGTTAAAGTTTCTCTTAATGGTGTTGAATATCTTCTACATTCTTGATCCATAAATGAGAAATTTGTTGGAAAAGACTATTCTAGTGAAAAAATGGTCAAAACTTATATCGTTGACAAGCTGATTAATAATAAAGTTGAGTTTGCTTGTTTGATTGCTTCATTTACTTCATGGCATACAAGATTAGATCATATAGGTAAGAGAACCATGAAACGAATGTTAAAATGTGACTTAATATCTTATAAAGAAAATAATGAATATAAATGTAAAACTTGTGTAGAATCTAAAATGATAAAATACCATATCAAAGTGTGAATAAGGCTTCTAAATTTTTTACAATTAATTATACGGACATATGTGAATTAAATGTTGTGTTAACTAGAGGTGAAAATAGATATTTCATTATTTTTATAGATGATCACTCTAGATACACTCATATAGACGATTAAATTTGGAGACCAATGTGATAATTAAATCTGATGACGTTGAGTTCCTTGAGAATTCATAGTTTTCGAATAATGGATTAAGAGAAACTTATAAAGAGATCCCAAACTCTAGTGGAACACAAGTTGAAAAATCTTATAAGTCGTTAATGAATCTAATGAACCTCGAAGAAGTAAAATAAGTCAAATGGAAAAGATTGTAGGACTTGATGAAATTAATTATTAACTTGTTTCACTTTACCTAATAGAGGGAAATGAGAAGAATGTTGCAAAAATAATTCATTTTGTTCTACTAGTGAAAACTGATCCTAAAATTTATAAAAAAAATAATGGCTTCTCGCCTACTAATCTTTTGAAAAGATGCAATTAAAGATGAAATTGATTCAATTAAATTAAACAATACACGAGCACTTGTCGATTTCCCACCCAGATCCAATTTTATAGGATGTAAATGAGTGTTTAGAAATATATATATATATATATATATATATATATATATATATATATATATATATATATATATATATATATATATATATATATATATAAGGGTGATGATTCTCCCAATACCTTTAAAGTTAGATTAGTAGCTAAAAATTTTCGACAAAAGAAATAAATAAATTACTTTGATACTTATGCACCGGTAGCTTGAATAACATCAATTATGATTTTGTTCTCATTAGCTTCTATACATGATTTGCATATTTATCAAATGGATTTCAAGAAGACAATCTTAAATAGGGATCTCGATGAGGAGGTTTATATGGAATAACCTGAAGGGTTTGCTCTAATCGAAAATGAACATAAGGTGTGCAAGTTAGTGAATTCATTATATGATTTAAAACGAGCACCTAAGAAACGACATGAGAAATTTAACTTAGCCCCTGTGTGGTGCACATTTTGTAGTCAAGAACGCATTTTTTATATGATGATGAATATGTGGTTGAAAAAGAAAGAAAATTATTAATGCGATGTAAAATATTATTTTATTGAATAATAAGTAGTTGAAAATGAGTAGAAAAATGAGAATGGAAAAAATAATATGACTTAAACTGAGGCTTAACTATTAATTCATTTGATTTCATAAATAATAGAGTAGACAAATACGTATGTTCTAAAGTGAGTGATGAATATATAGTTTTCATTTGCTTGTATGTTGATGAAATTTTGATTATGAGTAATCACATGGATGAAATTAAAGAAACAAAGAGGTTTCTATGTTCCACACTCCGGATATAAGATCTTGGACATGTGGATACCATATTGGACATCAAAGTTACAAAAACTTGTGGGAGGTTTTTACTTGAGTCAATCACATTATATTGAGAATGTGATTAATAAATTCAAATATTTGAATATAAAAGAATTTAGTACCCATTTTTATCCAAGTTTAAAACTAACAAAGAATGATGAAAAAGAATTTGCTTAATTGGAGTATGTAAGTGTTATAGGGATTCTAATATATGCAGTTCAATGCACAAGACCAGATATAACATTTTCAATTAGTAAACTCGATAGGTTTACTAGTAATCCGAACAATGAACATTGGAAGGAAATTGGAAGAGTTCTTGGATATTTGAAATAAATCAAGAACTTACGTCTACAATATATTAAATTCCCGACTATATTAGAATGATTTATCGATGCTAGTTGGATGTCTAGTATTGGAGAGTGTAAATCTACTTCAAGATGGGTGTTTACTCTAGGAGGAAGTGTTGTTTCTTGGAAATCAAATAAACAGACGTGTATAACACACTCAACTATGTAATCTAAATTTGTAGCACTACCAGACATCGGGAAATAAGCTGAGTAGCTTAAAGATCTATTTTATGAGATACCTTTGGGATCAAATAATACATCTTCGATATCTATCATATGTGATAGTTAAGTCACATTAGCAAAGGCAAACAATGAGGTATACAATAGAAAGTCTAGACATATGAGTTTAAGACATGATTACATAAGAAAATTAATTAAGAGTGAAATGATTTTTCTAAATTATGTTAACTCAATAGAGAACTTAGTAATTCTTTTAACTAAATAAAGATTTAGTAATATCTACTTCGAGTAGGATGTGATTAAAACTCTTAAACTAAAGATTCACCAATGATGACAATCCTACCTATCATTACTTAACAAGTGATTCGCATGTTCATAGGGTAATAACAAGTCATTCGATATGTGGATAGCTTCAACATTATAAAATCCGCGATAACTCTACCCTAATTATATAATGCTAGTTGTTATTCAAGTAAAGGTGAATTTTAAGTTTTTAATGAAGTTCAATACGAAATACAAGTATATCTAAAAGTAATAAAAATACTAAAAGAGCTTCATCTAGATGAACTTCGAGATGGTGCCGCTTCAATAGAAAGTTAGGATTTCTCTCTTAGAAGTTTGTTGAAAAGGATGGGCGCAATGCCGTATTATCGCTAAACGAGTTTGAGGAACTTGTGAACACATGACACTTGTGTGTGTTTTTATCGGTATTATCACAATGAATAACTGATTCAAAGCTATCTTGCTAATTGGAATTTCGATGATACTTTGTGAGAATTGCAATATGGTTAGATTCAAATCGAAAGATATCTAATCATTATACATAAGTGTTGCTATTTTGAATATGTGATCTACATAATCTTGACAAGTGGAGGGATTGTTATAATAATTTTGCTACTTATACATAAAAAATGTATATAATAGATTACATAATATGATGTTGAGGAAAAATATTGGATAAAAAAGTTGATTGTGTTTTAAGTTGTCATGATAGAATGTCATGTAATAATATAATCCATTATATAATCTTGATGTACATGTAGCAAGATCCTTATTACAATTATTGTTCAAGATTAAATCGGGGTCTAATCAAATGGATGAAATATGATAAATTAGACCCAAATGAGATAATTGGTTTTGGAATCAAAATTGGGCAATTTGAGTGTTGCCCATGCGTATATAGGCTATTCAACCATGTGTACACATGGCTTGAGCTTGCAGAGACAGAAGCAAAAACGCTTATACAATGCGTACGCATAGGCACATAGGCCAAAAAATCAGCCTTTTGACTGGTTTTCTGGTTTGATTCTTGACGGCTTTTCATGAAAATACTCAACTTTTCATGCTAGTATGACTATTTTGTGGGTGGTGAATTGAAATCTATAAATATGTGATAAATTTCAATTACAAACATAAAAAAAATAAAAATAAATAACAAACAAAACCATATTATAGTGTTTTTAAATCCAATTAATCAAATATTCCAACATTCAGAGTGTTCATCAAGTTTTGGAATATAAATACAAGTACTTAACTATTTTATTCTTCAAGACTTGATCAATTCTACAAACCACTTAAAAAGAGTCCCTTTAAACAATTGAATCCTAAAGATGACAAATATCGTTTCAGGACAATGATCTTGTATTTGATCATTTCTACCATATTTAGCGTTCTTGATTCTTTATTTTTTGTTGTCTTCTCCATTCCCTTGGAGGATAATATTCCAATACTTCTAGGGATAAGAATGCGTAGGTTTCATTTGTTAACAAAAAACGTCGAAAAGAAATAAAAGGATTTTGACAACATTGTTGATTATATGCCATGTGTTATATTGTTATTTGATAGTTTGATAAACTGACGGTTTTTTTCAATCAATATTTTTTTGACACATCAACATTATCAACCAATGTTGTCAATCATCATTGTGCAAATAGCATAATTGCTAAAAGAAAGACCTTGTTTAAAGTAATTGTTGTCGTCTTGTGCATTATCATCTATTCATGATCTTAACATGTAAAGTATAACGTAGATGTTGTTCCTCTCACTATTAGGATTATTCTTATTGAACAGGACCATGTAGACCTTGTTCATGTAGCGGTACTCTCACTATTATTAGTACATAAAAATATCCCTAGCATACCCATATACCCATAAGCCATTATTTTATGGATCATACTATACGTACATAATCATTTACAGAAAATCTTACCTAAAGGCCACCAGCCATCCCTCCAATAGGGAGCCGCCGCTTGGCCTTTATGTAAATAATTATGTAGAATATTATGTACGTATAGATTAATCGTTGTTTTATTATTAGTACATAAATATATCCCTAGCATATCCTTGTACCCATAGGCCATTGTTTTGGGTCCGGCCACTCAGTTTGACTGAAAGGCCTTTTTTATAAATATAAATAATATTAGATGGTGCAGGATAGGGGGGCGACTAATACTCATCCTCGCGCCGAACCTAAGTCTAGACAAGGTTTCTTGCCTCGAACTAGAGATGTCCATACCCGGGCGAGCTCGGCTCGTGCCCGAGCTCGCCCAAGCTTCGGCTTGCCCAATTTTTTTTTTTAAAGGTAAGATAAGCCTAAAGGAAAAAAAAAAAAAATAATAAATTCGGCGAGCCAAAAACGAGCCAAGGCGGCTTGGCTCGCCTAACGAGCCGGCCTGCTCGACTCGGCTCGTTTGCCACCTCTACCTCGAACTCACCCTGAGAAATTTCATCCATTCAGGTCGGGGCTCGAAGATCAAGGATGAATTCAATATAATATAAGAGATTTAACTTCATAACACAGTCAGCGTTCTATTAGGACAAAATTACTAGTGGTAATTCAACTACTACGTTGCAATGGTGCCAACAAGGTAAAATTTCTCCATAATTTATAATTTGTTTTTACTCTTTGTTTTTATAATTCTACGACACTAGCATAATTTACCCCGCTTTTAAACTTATTGCTAAGATTTAAAATTAATTAACCTGCTTCTACGACACCATCGTAATTTACCCGCTTCTAACTTAAAAGTAAATGTACGTTACAATTCTCATTTTTCTAAGTTTTTATACAGAAAATTAAACTCAAATATTAGTAAAGTTTATTGTTGTCCAGCACACGTACGTGTATATACAGTCAAACAAGTTTGATAGATACACATTATTGTTAATCAATCTGAGAAATACAAAAGCATTTGGAATACTTAATGAAAATCAAACACTATTTGAACATCTTAAAGGCGCGAACATGTCTTGTTCTGGACCAGAAGGGAAGAGCTAAAGCGAAGTTGTGATGAGACAAGATCAAACTCGAGCAGATTATCCTCCAATTGGTATGCGCCGATGACGATTGAAGTTCTTGGACTTGATCCTCCATCCACAAATGCAAGGCAAATCACATTCTTATTCACTGCAAACATTGAATTGGCACCATATATCTTCCAAGAAACATTATTTCCGGGCAAAACTAGTTCAATTGTTGGGACGGAGGGGCCTGTCACAGTGGTGGAAATGGTGGAGGAACTGAAACATGCTCTAAATGGTGCCACTGCATCGACACTTCTGATCTTCATATCAGACGCAGCCTTGACAAAAGCCCTGGTGAAAGGTTTGTAGATGGAAGAATGGAGTGTGGTGAAATTGTTTATGGTACTAATTTTAGTGCCTCCAACTCCGTCTTTGTCAATGGTAAAGTAGGAACTCTTGACAGACAAAGGTTCTCCATTGACTCTGATGGACTGTACATTAATGAAATATTCATCGGATGGATCACCAACAGTATAAGCAGGGGCAGTACTTACAGGATTTACGATGAGGGGTGTTGTGATAAGTGATTTCGACACATCTGATTTGCTTGATGATCCTCCACCAACGTACAATTTTCCGAGTCCTGAAGATGGAAGGCATAGAGAAAACTTGTCGGGTAAATTAAACTTATTTGCAACCTGTTTGTGCAATGAAATTTCGGTCCTAGCAAGGCCTAGAATCCCGCTAGTGCCACTGGCTAGTCCCTCTGAGAAACGCGTGTTCATGCAAGCGTAAGGGAATTGAGGTACTTCGACATGATCTTTTGAGTATAGCGTGTCCTCTTCAAACCCTTGAGAGACAAGAACACCTTGGAATGGGTTGTAACCCGAGGCACCACAGGTATTGTTGGTGCACCCGGGTCGTGGGGGCATATTGCACCCCACACATCCAATCCCTTTAGCTAGTTCACATTTCTGAGAGCCACAAGGGATCGGAACATAGGTGGATGAGGAATAATTATCGCAATCGAACCAGAAGAACTGGGCTCCAAGATCAATAACTGCATTCACTGTAGCTCGGGTGCTGCCCATTTCTAGTGTCGTGTAGTATTGCAAGGTAGTGGCATCCTTCCGAATAGGAAGGTTTAGGCCCTTTTGAGCATAGGAAGTAGATATAAGAATGGCAAAGAAGAAGAGGAACAAATTGAGAGAAGAAGCCATTGGAATGTGAATTGGATTCAAAAAATGTGGATTGCATTTCCAATTGAGATTGGAGGATCTATTTATAGGCATCCAACAAGGGTATTACAGATATTTTCATTGGTCAAAGTTGGTGTTCAAAGGCTGCACATCTCAGCACTTAATATTTGAGCTACCAGAAGAGCAGCCGAGGAGGCAATCCAACTTGTCACTTCCTGTCTTTTTCTATAATTCTATCTGGAAAGGGTAGTTCTTTATCTGTCTAAAGACTTGATCATTTTGCTGTATCTATTGTAAATTGCCATTTGTAGAGGTTTTATATTTTTCTTGAAAATGACTCATTATTCTTCGTAGGTTGTGGCACAAACTGTAGAAACCTAATAATTGAATCATTAAGGTTTGACAACCATGGTTGAAGATGTGATTTAATTGAATGTGTGTGGTTCTTCTTTAACAACTGTAACATTTTAGATAAAATGATTAACATGGTATCAGAATCACGCAAAAGACACAATTTAAGTCTCGCCATCCATTTATGAAAGTGTATTTGTGTCGAACATTTAATTTAAAAATGAATTCGATTTGCATGTGAGTGAACTTGTTAAAGACAACAATTAAATGAAGAATTAAGCTGAATGTACAGAACTATTCATCTGCCAGAAGCTTCACAGATCCTCACATGTGTGGGACCCACGGAAATAAAAAATGAAAAAAACCCCCCCGCCCCCCTATGGTCTAAGTGTCGGCGAGGCTTCTGCGGAAAAAAAAAAAAAATAAAAAAAAATTCTATGAGTCTAGCATCATTCTTGAATAAATATGTCCTCTAATAGCCCAAACTTTTCGATGAAATGGACAACTATCGAAAATCCCTGTCTTCTCTCCTTTCAGCCTTTGACCATGCATCTAGGCTTCATTGCAAAGATTTCCTCTCAATTCCATTAATTAAGTGAAAATGGAAAGAGAAAAGAGATTTTCTCATACATGAGGCTGCTCAAAATCCATGGAGGGTCCCTTTGCTCATAGTTTCTTGCCCACGGAAATAACAGTTTCTTTCATATATAAATAGCTAGCATAATGTGTATTGATTAATAATTAGATCATCGATAATACATGTTGAATATTCCAATATCCCTTCTATATTCTCCGTCATAATTATATATTTATCTTAGGCTGTGCTATGAGTACATAATTATACCCATATGGGTGTCCATAATGGACACTCCGTGTGGCCGTGGGGGGCACCAGTTGTCCATTATGGACACCCCTATGGGTACAATTATGTATCCATAGCATTTTTCAATTATCTTTAGGACCACTGAGCATGTTTGGCTAAACTTAAAAGGTTTTTCTTTAAAGAAATATAAGTATTCCATAGTAAAATTAGAAATAAATTACTTATTTCAACATTAAAATTATATCAAAATTCATCCCAACAATCTTACTTCCCATGACAAAAGTGTGTAGAAGTGTAAAGGATTGTATGGTGATTCGTGTTTCAGCTTGTTAAAATAGTTTGAATGTTTAGACGAGTCTAGATATTTTAGTTGCATCTAATGTTTTATGTAATGTTTCAATATGTTTCCTAAAATGTTACATAATAATTATTAGGGCTCTTCAGTATTTTAGTAATTAATTTTATTTTCGTTAGGAATTAAGCACTAAAGATTATGTCACATCAATAGAAAGCACTAAAAATTAACTAACAAGAATAAATTATACAAAAGTAAGTGCAAATATGAGACTTAAGGATTTAAAAGTGTTCAACAATTGTGCCTACGTCAAGTTATCCTCCCCAATATATTTCACTATATCGACAAAAGAAAAGAGAATTACAAAAATACAAACTCCGTATTTTTATATGTCTAAGCAAATGTCTTCTTCTGATGAGCTGACATAAAAAAATGTAAAGGTCCGAACTCCTTTAGAAGAAGCCCGGACCTTGGGGTGCAATTGTTGGTGTCTGAACTCATAAATAACCTCGAACCCCAAATCGGACTAGGAGCTAGTACTACGATCTCCATCATTTGCTCTGTCGCTCATAAACATTATCATTACTCCCCTGAAAAGGCGTCTTCCAGTAATGGCATCACCTCCAAAACGACCACTCTTGAGAGGAGTGTTATCTCTAACGTCAACACTTTCCTACCTACTAATCAAAAGGGAATAATGATTGTCTAAGCAACAGAAAATCATGACTTAGACAACAAGTACGTCCTAGGTAAAATGCTAACTTGACCTATCGAACTCAACAGTCAATCAAAACTTGTCAATCAGGACGGTGGCACGCATATCAAAATCAACATTGTAACTTGATGTGACAAAGGGCAGCGAACTCTCGATTTAAGGCTTATAAATAAAAGCAATGATTCTCTAACGTAAGTACGCTTTCAAAGACATCTCCAAAAAGAATTACTTTTTTCCTTTTATAATATTTCAGTAATTACTTTGTTAAATTTATCTAAGTTAATCTAAATTTGTCACGTCATTTTTAGTCATCAACACATCTAAAAAGTCCGGTCCGAATTCGTAACTAGGTATAGAATTGGTTCAACTCACATTTGAAATAATATATGGAAGAAATATGTAGAATAGTATAATTGTATAGAAATAACTTCTAAAAGCAAATTTAGAGATGATAAAACTTTAGAATGCCCAACTAGTTCCATATACAAAAATACGAATCACCCAATGAACACAAACATGAAAGGAATAATTGATAGAAACAGGTCATTGGAATATGATTAATGGGTATTCCAAGTGAGACTGAAGGTCTATTTATTGATATTCAGAAATGGCATTAAAGACATTTTGATTAATCAAAGTTGGCGTCCCCAGGCTTCAACCTCCACATTTAGTTTTTGAACAACCAGAAAGGGGAATAATAAAACCTGTCAGCTTATCTTTTCCCACAGGCTGAAACAAGTATTGAACCGCAATCTTTATAGCAGCTGTGCCAAATGAGTTATGCCTAAGACTATCCACTTATCGATAACCAGCAATTGGAAAGGAACAGCATTCGTCGCCAAATCTTTAGCTCTTTTGGTAACAAACGTTTGTATTTAAAAACTCGTCACCGAAAGATTCGAAGGACTTGGAGATGAATCTCGATGATGGACAATAAACTGTAATAAATTGATATAGGGCGATTTGTGACTGCCTTTTCCTGTCGTCCGTGGAATTGCATGAAGTAGGCATACTAGTAACAGGCAACTAAATTGTCACTAATATGTCGCAATACTATGCTAGATTATTGTAATGGATTGTGGTTGGCATTCTTGCATTGAAACATGTTAGGTTTTAGTTGATTTTGTAATTGACAAATTCTGTGAACAAAATGACTTAATTTGATAGATTGTAATAGTTCAAGGAGTAATGTGCAATTTGCTTTAAAAGTTAGTTAAATAGGTCTATGGTTTCGAGTTTGAAACAAGGAGGAAAACTGTAAGTGTTATACCCTAGGTCCAATCAACTTTGGACATAAACACTTTTAATGTATATATAACCGATGCATATTTATGACAAGATCTATTATTTAATTGAATTAATATTCTAATTAATTAAATAATAGAATCCGTAGATTCAAGTCTTGGTGATTTGTTAATCATAATGAGTTGTGATTGTGAGATACAAATTACATATGACTGAATTTTAAAATGTCCGTGGATGTATGTAATAACGAGATACGGATATCGTTATTACGGATAGACCATCACGTATGACATTTCTTACTTATGAAGTAAGTAACTGATCTCACAAGCTAAAGTGTGGTGACACTTGAATGAACACGTGGATGTTTTTGTTATAGAACAAAATATTGGAGATCTGCTGAGAGATTCCACATGGATATCTATCTGAGTGTCAATGGTTAATCTCTAATGTTCGATAGTGGAATTGGTCCTTTAACTTGAGGTCATCATAGTGCCTTATATGAGGACAGTCATACTTTGGTAATGTTGGATGTTACTCTGTCAATGGTCGCTAATACGGCATTGTTCGGGTATGTCAAGAATCATGCCTGCTTGTAGCATTTCCTCGAGTTTTTCCATTTCGGTTCTCAAAAAATCCACTATGTTGAGCTCATGAGAAACGGATGGAGGTTAAGATGCACTAGGAGAGTGCTGGTAGAATGCATGATGTGGATCGACATCATGCTCAACCTCATCTCCTTCGACATGTTGTGAAGCATTATCATCTTCTTCCACAAATGGGGTAACGTTTTCCAGAACACCTCTTCCAGTTTGGTTTTGGTAGGAATCAATGTAGAAATAACCTCTAACTGCGAATATTAAATCGTGCAAATCATTATTCATTTGCTAAGCTAATTCCGCAATTTATCCTCACTATACTTTTTTTTTAAAAAAAAAAAGAAAAAAAAAAGAAGGAAATTTATCTCTTTTGATTCCAACACATTATCAATGGCGGCAGATACTAACCTCTTAGGAATTTCCCAAGCGACCATTTTTAGAATTGCATTTGGATGTTTCGTAGCAAACTTCATTCCCAATTTTGGAATCGCTTCGAATGCCAAATCTATTATAAAACAAATATTATTATCTCATAGCACAAAGTTTGTACATAAAAATAATACAAGTTAAGTGCGTTGTTTTTTCATACCATTATAGCAAGTGGAAAGCCGTGCAATGAATACCGACAACGTGACTCTCCTCCGACATCCGAACTTTTTAATTTACCTCCCATTTCACGTTTGAAGACGTTCATCGTGTATTCATATGAAAACTTTCCCCCATGGATACTTCTCAAACATGTCCAGATTATCTACCAAGTCCAACCACCATAGATCGATGAAAGTGTTTTCCTCCGTAGCCCACAAGACGTATGCCAAATTACAATCAATCCCAACTTATACTTATCGCTCTTTTTTTTCTTGCAACATATAAATGCATTGTAAGTATCTCCCTTCGTAATCTTTCCTACACTTTTCTTAAAGTATTCTTTCACAATTCGACATTCCGCCCCCAATGTTTTGTCTACATTGTCATCATTACTAGCATTTAAGCCCGTCACCAAAACAAATTCTTCCAATCCAAATCTTGCTCGTTTCTCTCCTATTTTAAACCAAACTTCTTCTTTTTTTCTGATCTTCATCTTCCTCAATAATAATTGATGTATAACTTGCGAAGCCAGCCTTATATCCCTCAATCTAAGGAGAGATGCAAAGCAACTCTTGCTGAGCTTTTTTTGGTAATTTGTATCTAACTTTTCGTATACATCATGTACGACCTGCAGTCGACATCTTGTTGTAATTGTGGCGTCGACTTGATTCTTTTCCATTGCACTACAATTTATAAAACATGTACAAATATTAGAACTAATGCCAGTAAAGTACATGCGAACAAGATGCATAAGCTATATAAATCAAGTTAAGCATACATATTTTCGATAAGATAAAATAAATTTTGTACAGATTGGAAACACTATAGTACTTCACAACAAAACATTTGAACTCATTCCCCCATTCAAAACATATCCAGTTAATTCATATACAACTAATGAACTTTCTACCAGCAACAGCTAATAGCTCGATTATCATTGACCTAAACTATTGAGGAAATGATTAGTTCTAGATATATGTGTAGCCATTTGAACTCATTCCCCTTGTTGGAACTGGGCAGATAAAAAAATAATTAGTAACTGAAAATGGTAGTGGTGAAGGGCTTCCCTGTCCAATTTTTTATTTGGTTATCACATTGGGTAATTTACAAATTCTCTTTCTCTTTCTGTTGAGTTCTTGAACATATATGTGTACATTGGAGTGTAAATAGAAGGCTAATGGTCCTTAAACTTGACTTGGAGTTAGCTAATTAGTAGCTTGTTCAAAATTCAACTCAATCAACTAAGGACTCCTAAAATTGATTATGGTACTGAGCTCAAATTGAGCAGCCTAAAGCTCTACTGTAATCCATTAGTGTGTCTATATTTAATACAAGATAGAAACTTTCATGTAATCTTAACTGAAATAAGCAAATATGAATTCATGTAGGAAAAAAAATGCTTGTCATGATGATGAAACATGCACAAATTGTTTTATATCAAAATATTTAATCTTCAATATAGAGTCAAAATCAATAAAAACTCAATAGATGGATTCAACAACAAGAAAAAGAATATGCACAGATGGAATTGAACACGGTTTGAACACTATATAGAGAACTCCTTATTGGTTTGGAAACTTACATTAGTTTTTCCAACTGTGAACCCGTCGTTTTTTTTTTGGGAAACACGGAAGCTAGATTTCGAATTCAACCCTTGACAAACAAAATTGTTCACTTTAAGATTTAGCACTATCTTCAACCTCAAAAGAATGAGATACTATTTTTTACTTCAATGAGAAGTGTTTGGAAATTTGAAGAAGAAGATTTGATTTTGTAATTGAGAATTTGGGGAAAGAAGAATGGTTTACGTGAGTGTGAATGAATGAAGGGTAAAAAACAAAATTGTTCCTTTATTTGATTATTAAAGGAAGGGTAAATTGGACTTTTGCAATTTTTAAACAATTAAAATTTCTTTTATTTTTATGAATTTAGTCAAAGGCCTTTTGAACAAAAATATTGTGAGGGAGGCCAGCTGAACTCATCTGCACAAACTACAAATAAATATTTCATAGTAAACACAATCTGGATGACATTAACATGACATTAAATGTGGAATTCACATTTCGCCCCCGTTTGACATCCATTCTTATTCTCATTCTCATTTTTCTACAGTACTAATTTCTAATCACACATTCTCCAAATAAAATAATATTACACATAAATCCAAAAATTCTTCTTACTTTTTAACCACACAATCTTTACATCAATTACTATTCAAAAACTCATTCTTAAAAAAAATAGGTGTCAAACAAACTCTTCATTTGATCAGTCATTCATTTGATCTATCATTTAGGTATGAATAACTGGAGGATATACGTGTGAATGGCCTGTTGAAAAGGTCAAAATTCCATTTTGGCCTTTGACCAATAAATAACATAAAAAAAAAAAGGAAAACCCGAAAACACAAGTTATAAGGTGACTTGCCAAAAGTACCCTCATTGGAAGGAGAAGAAAAAGTCTAACCACGTGAAAACCGTCCAAATATTTTTCAAAACCGACCACTATTGACAAAGGAGCTGGCCACCCACAGACAAAGATGACCCACGCAGAACAAAGGTTAGTTTTTTTTTTTTTGATTTGAAAACGGACTCCTCGTGTATATATGTGTTAAAGCTCGAATTTTTTTGTTATTTATGAAATGTATGAGTAGATCTAGGCTATAGGGCAATTTTCTTGAGGAATGTGGTCATTTTGGGACCTTGAATCGCCGGAAATGACGATTTTCAGGCGCCATTTCCGACGAGAAGGAAGCTGCCCAAATGGACGGTAAACCGCCGGTCCATTTTTGGACCGGCGGTTTATAGCCGGTCCATTTCTGGACCGGCTGTTAACCGTCCATTTGGGGGCCCAAGGCCTCCACCGGACGGGCTGTTAACAGCCCGTTTTGGAGGCCAATTGGGCCCCCAACTAACAGCCGGTCCGTTTAGTTTTTTTTTATATATAATTTAATAAATGTATAATTAATATATATAAATATATATATATATATATATATAATTATATAATTTGATAATATATAAAAATTTATATTATTAATTTTAATTTTAATATGATAATTATTAATATAATGAAATTAATAATTGTAATTGTTAATAAATAATTATATATTATTTATTTAATTCGTTTTTTCCTTTTAATTTTGAAATTGAAGATTCTTTAATTAAATATTCATTGTCAAAAAACTTTAATTTCTTCAAATTTAATTAAATAAAATTTATATTATTAATTTTAATTTGAATATGATAATTATTAATTGTAATTGTTAATAAATAATTATATATTATTTATTTAATTCTTTTTTTCCTTTAAATTTTGAAATTGAAGATTCTTTAATTAAATATTCATTGTAAAATAAACTTTAATTTCTTCAAATTTAATTAAATAAAAGTTATATTATTTAATTTTAATTTGAATATGATAATTATTAATATAATGAAATTAATAATTGTAATTGTTAATAAATAATTATTTATTATTTATTTAATTCTTTTTTTCCTTTTAATTTTGAAATTGAAGATTCTTTAATTAAATATTCATTGTAAAAAATTTAATTAAATAAAATTTATATTATTTAATTTTAATTGGAATATGATAATTATTAATATAATGAAATTAATAATTGTAATTGTTAATAAATAATTATATATTATTTATTTAATTCTTTTTTTCCTTTTAATTAAATAAAATTTATATTATTAATTTTAATTTGAATATGATAATTATTAATATAATGAAATTAATAATTTTAATTGTTAATAAATAATTATATATTATTTATTTAATTCTTTTTTTCCTTTTAATTTTGAAATTGAAGATTCTTTAATTAAATATTCATTGTAAAAAAAACTTTAATTTCTTCAAATTTAATTAAATAAAATTTATATTATTTAATTTTAATTTTAATATGATAATTATTAATATAATGAAATTAATAATTGTAATTGTTAATAAATAATTATATATTATTTATTTAATACTTATTTCCTTTTAATTTTGAAATTGAAGATTCTGTAATTAAATATTCATTGTAAAACAAGTCTTGAATTTTTCAAATTTAATTAAATAATATTTATATTCCTTATTTAATTTTAATAATATCTTTTTGTTCGAATTTTTTTTATATATAATGAAATAAATAAATTGAAATTGATAATTATTAAATTGAGAAATTCTTTTTTCTAGATATTTATAGAATTAAATATTTTACGAAGCCGAGTAAAAATTTTATAATTGAATACGTAATTTTAATTTGATAATTAATAATATAATTAAATAAATAATTGTAACCGTTAAATATTATATTTTAACAAATTAGTTACTTATAATTTTTTCGTTTAATTTTTGTTGATAATTTAATAAATTTAAATAAATTTTATATGTATAATTATAATTATAATTTTAATATGATCATTAATAGTATAACGAAATAAATAATTGTAATTGTTATGCGATTTTACTGTATTTCATTATCTTATGTTCGAAGTGCTGATAGTTAATTTTTTTTTTTTCAATTTTGTAGTATGGAGTATCACTTGGACGTGACGTTGAGACAGATGCCGGGCAAGGCTACCTGGAACGGTAACTTCGGCAGTTACACTGCCGTGTTGGAGCTGCTTGATGAGCATCATGCAGATATGCTTCGACGTTCATTTCTCTGGCCCCTATACGAGTTGAGAGACGTACAGTTCTCCGGGCAGATCCTCGATGCACTACTGTGCCGATTGCTTACTCCAGTCGACGGCGATGCCCTCCACTTCGACCTTGGGGGCAAGGTTCCGAGTTTCTCCATGTTTGATTTTGCTCTCATCACAGGACTGCAGATTACGGGTGATGATGCAGCTCGTACTGATACTCAGAGAGGCAGATTGCACGACACTTACTTTGAGGGACATGTGACGGTGCTGCTGTCGGCTCTGATGGACGCGATCACTAGATGTGACGACATGTTGGATAGACTGAAGCTCGGCCTGGTCTACATCCTTGAGAGCGTGTTGCGATGTCACCATCGGAGGACTGGGATTGACCTATTCCATCTGCAGATCGTCGACGATCTTGATGTGTTCAACACATATCCGTGGGGCCGGAGATGTTTTGAGGACACGGTGCACGTATTCACCAGATCACACTCGAGGCGAAGGGGACCATGCGTAAATACGATACATACGGATTACCCCTTGCCGTGCAGGTAAATGTTCGACATACTTTATTATAATATTGTTTACAATAAATATGAATATAATAATTGTATGTGTTGTAGATCTGGGCGTACGAGACGGTCCCCCTCCTAGGTACCCAGTTTGCGAAGCGAGGGGAGACACGCTGCCCTCGGATGCATCATTGGCGAGCAGAGGGATGTCCGACTAGCAAAAAGCTATCAGCTCTCCTCGACGACCCTCAGGTAAGATAATACATTTGCAATGTATGTTGTGTGTAGCTCCAAAATATGTTAATGTGATCATTAACAAATGTTGTTATGCCAGATTCGAGTCATAACGCAATTGATGCCGTCGATGGAGGAGGAGGGACGTGGATATGTGCGTGAATTGGCCGCTCATGGGCATGATGAAGCCGCTCGAGATGAGGTACGTGAATTGAATATAATCGATTTACATGTGTTAATCGAATTTTCATTAAATACAATAATTTTTTATGTTCCAATCCGTGTAGGGGGGCGGTCCAACTGCTTCACCGCCGCCGGTGCCGAGGGCTTCACCGTCACCGCCACCGCAGAGGGTATCACCGCCCCCGGTGCCGAGGACTTCATCGCCGCTACTGCCGCAGAGGGCTTCACCTCCGAGGGTTTCACCGCCCCTATCGTAAGGTGCCTCATCGCCCTCATGGGCATCACCGTTGCCGTGGTCAGATGCGCCGCAGAGGGCATCACCGTTGCCGATGGCATCACCGCCACCGATGGCATCACCGCCGCCGTGGGCATCACCGCCGATCAGATCACCTTCTCCACCGTCCACTGATCTGTACGATCGCCTGACAGTATTTATAGCGGGTCAGATGGATGAGATGCGCGGAGAGTTTAGGGGTCAGATGGAAGAGATGCGCGGAGAGTTTAGGGGTCAGATGGACGAGATGCGCCGAGAGCTTCAGGCTGAGATTGCAGCCCTCCGAGGCGATATCATATGCGGGAGACGGGGTGACGGACGGGGTGATGGAGGGGGTCATTTCTGGGCGGATGATGCCACATTGGCTTCGTTTTTTTTATCCCCTGAGGAGGGTAGGAGAGAGGCGGTTCCCCTGGAGGAGGGTAGGAGAGAGGCAGTTCCCCCGGAGGAGGGTAGGAGAGAGGCAGTTCCCCCGGAGGAGAGTAGGACAGAGGCAGTTGCCCCGGAGGAGGTTGTGGTGGTGGGGAGGACAGAGGCAGAGGGTAGGACGGAGGAGTTGGTGGTGGTGGTGAGCCCGGATGATGTTATTCCCGATGTGGAGGGCGAGCGTACACCTGACGTAGCGGCGGGAAAAAGGCATGCCGCTGACGCCCCGGAGCAGGTGGTCGGCAAGAGGGTCAGGTTGCCTTCGTAGTACGTCGTTTCTCCCTTTACGGCTGAGGCCAAGAGGAGGACGTTCGTTGACGGGACGTACCCCAATCTGTTCCGGGAGGTGGATGCAGCAAAATGGAAAGTCTTCGAGGCAGAGTTGAGGATAATTAAGCCCCGGTAAGTATTATAGAATTTAAATAAAGTACGTTACGCTAATTCATCTATATCTTTTTCAACATTTTTTCAATTTTTATTTTCAGACAAAGCCGCCAGCTTGGCTCGAAGATGATAGTAGATGCATATAAGTAGTTTCGCGAGATCACCACTTCAGGGATGTGGCTCGCCGACGATATAATTGAAATATTCATTTTGTTGTTTATTATGTATACATTATTTTTTTGTTTTTTGAAATGAAATAACTCGCTAATTTTTTTATTGGTGTTTCCTGATGTAGCACATCGACCTGGCCATGGAGTTACTACGAGATCGAGCTCGACGATATCCGCAATCATTTGATATGCCCGGCCGACTCATACTGAGCACTGAGTTTTTGGGAGCTATTACCATTGAGCATGAGTCGTTGCTATGTATGGGTAGTAAGTACGTGCTTCCTGAATATATGGCCGAATGGGTCGTAGGGATATTGCCGAGGCTCGGGGGAAAGGCATGGGATGCTTGTACACATATATATGTTCCAGCGATCTTGAATCATCATGCCATTGCCGTGGAGATTGTTTTTGCTGACTCCACGATGTATGTGTACGACTCCGATCCTTCGTGTCTGACACAGGGCCAGCTCGAGCAGCAGTTGGAGCCGCTTGCTGTGATTGTACCGTTGATGGCCGCCCGAGCAGGTGTTATTGTTAATGACAGGCTAGCCATCGTGCGGGACCAGTCGACATCGTAAGTATTTATATTTTGTTTTTTACTTTCAAACTTAGTTTTTTATCTAACACGTTTAAGCACTAATATTATTCTTCAATTGTAGGGGTGATTGCGGCATTTTTGCAATAAAGTACATCGAGTTTTTGAGTATAGGACATAAGGTCGATGGAATCAACCAAGCATGGATACAAATTTGGAGGAATAAATTAGCGTGCGATTTATACGAATTCGAGTGTGATCCGTAAACGTTATACATTTAATTGTTGATTCATTTATTTAATACTTGTAAATATTATAAAAATATAGTACGTTGAATTGAATTGAGTAACTCGTTTATGTATGTGTGAAATAACTGTACTTATGTATAAATAATTATATAATGAAATATTGTGCACTTTAACTGTTACTAATGTACACTTAATCAAATTGGCGAAAATTATGGTTAAATAATTAAATATTGTTCATTTAGCAACAATACCATTACATATTTGACTAATTGTTATCTAGGGGAATTTGACTCGTACAATTTTGACGAGTATGACCGACTGCTCTACATCTGCCGCACCGACGCGGTCGAGAAAACTCTCCAGTAGATGGTATTCTAGAAGTTCGTGGGCGTCCAGGGCCACGCGGTTCAGTTACCGGTGGCGACAAACTATTCAGTGGGAAAATATGGTCAGGAACTTCCCAATCAGATTCGTTCGGTAAGGGAAATATAGTCTCAGCATATGCAATTCTCCAATACTCAGCCGTGTAATACTGAGAGCATAATATTCTCGCTGCAAAGCCTATGTTCATAGATACCGCGACTGCATGCTCACATGGAAAACTCTCCAACTGAAATCGAGCACAAGTGCATGTATGTTCATTCAGGTCCACAATGTATATCAACTGACGTGCATCTTGTACAGAGAAGCGCGACTCATCCAGTGGTTCCACATTCAACCTCCTCGCAACCTGTGCGGCCTTGAACAATTTTTCCTCTTGAGCCGGGGCTAGCCAAGTCGAGCAGTTCTGCGATTCAACACGTCGGTCGTGAAACCACTGCTGCAGTTTCGTACGAATGTTCTCAATCAATGCGAGAATTGGCAACTCTCGATCCTTCTTAAACAGTGAATTCATAGACTCCACGTTATTTGACGTCATCAAGTTGTACCGACGTGTTGGAAAATGTGATCGCGCCCAATGTTCTATCCCCATCTTTGTAAGATAATCCCATGCCGATATCGACTTCTTCCCTATCTCGACCAACCACTTATTACATTCCTCGACACTGTAAGCTTCGGCCGCCCTCCTGAACAATGAAACGATGCCTTGGCCCCGGTATCTAGTCTTCAGATTACCTTGTATATGGTACATGCAGTACCCATGATGTGCCTCGGGGAAGACTTCAGCAATAGCATTTATTAGAGACTGACCCCGATCTGTTACGAATGCAAGATGAGGGACTTCCCCGATCACTTCCCTGAGCTTCGTAAAGAACCAACTCATTGACCGATCATTCTCGCTGTCGACTATGCCGAATGCAAGTGGGTAAATCTGGATGTTGGGATCTTGACATGTAGCAATAATCAACGTACCCATGTATTTCGATTTCAGAGTTGTACCGTCGACTAAAATTACCGGTCGCATCGCATTTGTAAATCCTCTAATGCATTGTCCAAGAGCCATGAATAAATACTTAAAACATTTCTCGCCCTCCGTCTCAATGAAAAAAGTGGAACCGTGATTCGTTGTCCCCAAATTATGATAGTATCTGGCCAATTTAGCATAACTCTCCTTGGCCGAGCCCAATAAATCCTCCAACGCACATTCTTTGGCCTTCAAGGCCTTCTGGTAGCTCATGACCACTCCGTACTCTCGTCGAACGTCGTTAATGATGTCTGAAGGTCTATAGATCGTCCGTGGGTTCTGATACTTGTGCATTATCTGTCGTCCAATAAACCATGATCGAGCTTGTCTGTGATCGTTTTGACGAATCCCCAATTCACAAGTATGTTCCCGTATATATTTGCGAACTACAAAATTCTCATTCGTATCCATCTTAGTCCCTCGCAACCGCCAACGGCAACTGTCGTCAACGCAAACAAGTGTCAACAATGATTTGTTTGATTTCTTTACCTTGAACTCAAAATTGAATTTCAATGCCAGGAGGTGCACAACTTCCTGTAAAGCTTTCTTCGTTTCAAACAGTTGCTCAACATACAAATCTTCTTCATCGGGAACCACACGTGAAGAATTAGATGAAGGTCCGCTTGTTCCGGCCCCTGAGCTCCCACCCCACTCATGTCTCTGACGGGATAAACCAATTAAATCCTCATTTGTAAATTCATTTACATTCTCGCTGTCCTGAACTACCGATTGAATTATGTGCGTCTTAGTGATGTCATGATGATGAACAACTGTCTCGGGAATATTAGTGTCATCCTCGCGAGCTATCTCCACCGTATCCCAAAAATTATTTGCATTGTCATCAGCTCCATCCGAATGTTCATTTCTACCTTCTAAGTCGTCCTTCATCACTAAAGTCACGCAAATTGGTGTCATTTGCGTTTTGTTCAAATCATACAGATAACTCACGTCAATATCAGATGTAACATTTGCAGGTGGAATTGAAAATGGCAAATGCTCTTGGAATTGATATCTCAGTACCATATTGTATAGAGATAAATCGACGTTCAGCTTTTTCTGTATATCATGGTACAGTTCGTCGTACGATGTAGTATCTGTTATATGTGTTGGCATATTACGTTGTCCGTCACTTGTCCATTTCCATGTCCATCGATTATTTTCATCCAACTCAAAATCACCAAAATAACAAACCGGGAGTATAATCCTCATATCTGTGTGGCATGACAAAATCGAATTTGTAAATATTTCAAATAGAAACTTATTAAAAAACAAAACAGCACCTAACAGTCTAACATTCCCAATTATTTGCATGTTAACAGCCGATTTTTTAGGTTGTTAACAGCCTTAAAATATAACCAATATTTTAGGCCGTTAACAGCCTAAAAAATCGGCTGTTAACAGCCCAAAAATGGGGCTATTAACAGCCTAAAATATGGGTTGTTAACAACCCAAAAATGGGCTGTTAACAGCCCAAAATTGGGCTGTTAACAGCCTAAAATGGCTGTTAGGCACAAACAGCCGATTATTTGGCTGTTTTGTTAGTCGATTTTTTAGGCTGTTAACCATTTTTTTGGACCTTTTCGTTGTTTTTCGTAACAGCCGTTAAGGCAAACCAATCGAAAAGTTATGCAGATGAATTCTTTTCCCATTATGCTTACAATAAATTATATACATCTGCTAAAAAAATTTATCTGCCAACTCCTACGTCGAATCTTAATTTATCAAGTAAAAAACATGCACATATTTAACGAAAACGAAATTAAACATATGTAAATGTACTTACTGATTTGAAGTAATTGATCGAGAATTTTTTTTCTTCAGCTATGGATATTTTTGAGATTTTCAGAGTGTAGAAGATGAGAGATTTTTTATCTGTTTTTGAGCTGATTTTGTAATGTTATGTAGGGAGTGTTTGGTTTTTATTTGTTAACTAAAAGGGCAGTGTTGTCTTTTTAACAATATCATATTTTGTAATTATATTATTCACTTAAGGGTAATTTTGTTTTTTAAACACCTTTAGGCCAATTTGAAGTTATTTACTTGTGAAAAAGTCAAAAAGGAATTATGGCCTTTTTACTATCCCAATTTTAAAGTTATCCCGAATGGGATGAATAAAAACACCGATATACTACTCCCAAAACTGATTCTCTCCCACACACACACACGCACGCACGCACGCACACCCCCATTGAAAACGCTTCACTGATTCATATTCGCTACCGATTCAGTCACCCACAAAGTTGGGTATGTATTTATTTAATCATCGTGTGATCTTTCGTTCTTTTTTTCTTTTATAGCTAATCATTTCCGTGGTGATGGAATTGTCAATATTGTGAAGTTTTGGTGATTTTTATTTTCTCTATTTGATGATATTTTCAAGTATTTTAGTGGCAATTATGTTTGTAAAATTTGAAAGCCTTGAATTTTAATTTTTTCTAGTACGTGAAAGATTCATTCTTGAAAAGTTATAGCGTCATTCTTTGGGAAATTATTTCTTGTTGATGATTTATTTGATGTTTTCTTATGAAGTGGAAATTGGGACCCATGAAATACTCCATTTTCTACCTCGTTTAGGCGATTTTATGGTGAGGGATTGTTGGTATGATTTTAGTATTTGTTGTGAATTGAAATGCAGTTAATAATATAATAACCGAAATATATCCCAAAACTTGATGTTACGTATAATTGTCTTATAATCATCTGCTATGATAATTGTAGGATATCATAAATAATTCTCTTGTTACTCTCTATCGGTAATTATGCTAAAGGCAAGAAACGATATAATAATTCGACTATTTAGGCTGAACTGCATTTCGCGATTATGCACACGTTGACTTCAAATTAATAAGATTTAAAATAAAAAAATCCGACTTTTGATTTTAAGGCATGATCAGAATTATACTCCTATCTTAACACAAACCAGGTGGTTAGAATTCCATAGTTGTATCTCTGTGTTGTGGAAAGAGGAATTGTTTGTTATAGTTGCTAAAAGTTTTAGTCTGTGTGCCTTGAATTTGGAATGTTTGATAATTTTCGATTTATTTCTGGTTCTTCATATCGTCTTGTATGTACAGGTTATTGGTTTGTGGAGCATCAATATCACCTGAAAAGATTGCAAAGATATATAAGTTTTCCGCATTAACAATGAATGATACCATCTTCAAGGATCGCATTGCAGCATTGCTGCAAGTTATGCAAGCAACAAAAATTATTAAAGAGGATAATATTCCATGCAAAATTGAAGAGGTAATTACTTTTGAGCTGGTGATTCTAATTTTAACATCATGACTTATGAGATTGTTCTACTTTCTCAGGGTCTTTACTTGGGCTCACTTGGAGCTGCCAATAACAAGAATACTTTGAGAAGCTTGAATATCACACACATATTAACGGTCGCCCATTCTTTGTCCCCTGCTCATCCAAATGACTTTATATACAAAACTATTCCTGGTAAAGAATTGCTGAGTCGAATCTTCAAAATAGCATCCATTTTACAAAAAATTGTACAATAACTCATTGCTTTTTGTTGTATAGAAGAATTACTTGTTTATTATGATAGTGAGCCAAAGTGAGTTTGAGCATGTTTGGCCAAGGTTGAAGTCCGAAGAGTTTACTTATAACTAGATAATTAAGTTTTAAAATAAGTAATTTTCATTAATTAAAGTTGGAAATAAATTAGTTATTTTGATGGCAAGCTAAGAGTTACTTTCAATGTACATAAGTTCTTTTATTTAGAAGCAAGAAAAAAGTAGTTGATCCAAACATGTTTTGAAACATAATTGCTTAAGTAACTCTGCCTTTTATTTGAGCTTGGCCAAACATTCTGTTAGTGGATTTAATTTTGAAGTGTAAAGTGTGTTTGCTAACATTACACTTAATGCCACCTTGAGATCACTTTATCTATTCTGAGGTTTTATTTTGACCTTTCTAAATATGAATTATTATTTGTTGCAGTGCTGTGTTTCTTTTTACTTCTATGTTTGGTGTTCTAGTTTCCTAATAAATGGACCTACTTGAATCTTTTGGTTCTTTTTACACAAAAAAAACTTAGTGAACGTCTTATTTATGATGTTCCTTCTAAATTCGAGCAGTTATGGATAGAGAAGATGTGGATTTATCACAGTACTTTAGCGAGTGTTTCAATTTTATTGAAGAAGCTAAAAAGACGGGTGGTGGTGTTTTGGTTCATTGCTTTGCTGGAAGATCCCGAAGGTTTGCTTTTACTCTATTTATTTTGACCTTTCTGTGGTGTAGTAATTTTAAGTAATGGGCAATGTTTACCATTTTTGTGGATATTAGTAGATTCTTCGTATCACTAGATTGACATAAAAATTCATGTAGTGGTACCAGCTTCTACTATTAATCTTTGTTCCAACTTTAGTTATCAGGGAAAGGGAACTTTAGAAAAGTTTAAAAGTTAAGTGAGTTACATTAATGATGGTATATACAACTGTTCGGTATAAGTAAAATTTGAAAATGTTCAGTTACAAGCTTTAATGCAATTGCATTAATTTAAAGAGTGACAGGTGTAAAGCTTGTTTATTGATGTTCTCGAGTTTGCTTAGTCAGGTGCAATTTGAGCAATGTTGAGTTTTGACCTGTTTTGTCGTGGGTAAATGTACATAGGAATGTTCTCCAATGCCTTAAATATGTGATCAGCTGTTCCATATACCACTGTACTTGCTTTGTATTGGCCAATCTGGATCCTTTTAGCAATTATAATTCTGGAGGAGGTATTCGACAAGGTGTAGGTGCTCTCAATCTTTCTTATCCTGCAACGTTATCTTGACCACCATGTCGGACATATAGGCAAACTAGACAATTTAATATTGGATTTTTCAATGAGAGGGGGCTATTAATTCTAGACAGCAAGCTTTTAAGGCCAGCACTGAACTGTAATAAGAGAGAAACATTTGGATAGAAGGTTAAAATTTTAGCGACGGAATTTAACTAGAAATTTGGTGATGAAAAGGAAAGGTTTCAGACCTGTTTGCAGAGGTTGCGATGATGGAATGATAATATGGTGAAGAAGCAAAAGAGAGAGAAACTACTCTCAAACTATGAAAATATCATAAAAAATCCAACGTTATCTTGAGAGTAGGTTCTCTTTCTCTTTTGCTTCTTCACCCTATTATCATTCCATCATCGCAACCTCTGCAAACAGGTCTGAAACCTTTCCTTTTCATCACCAAATTTCTAGTTAAATTCCGTCGCTAAAATTTTAACCTTCTATCCAAATGTTTCTCTTATTACAGTTCAGTGCTGGCCTTAAAAGCTTGCTGTCTAGAATTAATAGCCCCCTCTCATTGACACACCCTTTCACCAAAATCGAGCCTACTGATGCTGTGTGATAGATATATGAAGCTGCAATTATAAGTGGGTTAGTTACAAAAGTAAAGGCTGAATGTGAGCCTACTTGTCTTAAAAGCTTGCTGGCTAGAATTAACAGCCCCCTCTCTTGGGCACATCCTTTCCTCAAAATCGAGCCTACTGACACCGCAAGATTGACACATGAGGCTGAAATGATAAGTGGGCTAGTTGCAAAAAGAAACACTGAATGTGAGTTCTGCAAGGAGAATCTTAGCCTCTATTAAAATATTATGTTATTAGAAACAGAATTTCTGATGACTGAATTAATGAATTGCCGTAGCCTTGGATTTGATTTCTCCATGTTATTCCTGAAATTACTTTGATTATCAAACTTTTACTTCAGACATTTATTCCATGTTTGTTTTGAATTTGATTTAGCTGTTGTACTTTGCAGTGTGACCATTGTTGTTGCTTATCTGATGATGAAGAATGGCATTAGCTTATCTGAAGCTCTGGAACATGTGAAGAGAAAAAGACCGGTTGTATCTCCCAACTCTGGCTTTATTTCACAGCTGGAAAAATTTGAGAGGTCTCTTCAAGGTACTTGCTTGTTTAACTTTAGAGTTGGCTTATCATACAACTGTTGTTAAACAAGATAGTTTGTTCACTTGAGAGTTGAGATGTTTTAGCAATACTTTTAAACAAGGCATGTTTTTTAGGAGCAAAAAGTGTATGTGATGAGAACCTGAATATAGAATTGCAAACAAAACTAGAATAAAGAAAGATATTTGAACAAATGTAGATTCAAAAGTAGTTTCGAGATCATCATTGGAGGTTTCATATGAACATTGGCGGATGCAGATATTTTGAGTTACGGGAGCACAATCAAACTTGCAAAAAAAGTTGTGAAAAATATAAAAAGCACTCTATATGTTGTTATTGTTGTTCTCTACGTGTTTTCATACTTAGATAATGTTTTACAATTGATACAAACAATCAATTTAAACAAGAAAATGCAGATTTATGTTTAAAGAATTTGTCCATAACTCACAACTGACACAAACAATTGATTCAACTAATCGGAAGTAAAAAACATACAACCAATATTCAATACTTATTATCAGTTCAAATAAACACAATTCAATAAATGTAAGCCAAGGTGGACAGAATCATTCCAGGCTTATTCTATATACACAATTAAAAAATGGATAATTCTTGTTGTACATAATTTATGTACATAAAGGATTACATAATGTGATGTGACATTTATTTGGTAGTTGATGTAAAAGTGTGAGATTTGAATTAAAGGTTAGATATGTGTCACATGTAATTATGTAAACCATTATGTGAAAATTTATATACCCCTAGCAAGGTCCTTCAAAAATCATTCATACAACATAAATCATTTCAAACATATTCCAAATCAATTTGAAATAATTCATTATATAAAATTCAAAAATCATTCATGAACATCAATTGGACAAAATGAAAACAAACTATAAATGTAATCCAAACCTATTTTCTCTATCATTTTGAATTTTGGTCAACGAAAAATAAGAATTTGAAATTATAAGTTATTGTCGTTGGCCTATTGGTTACTTAATAGTAAATGTCATAGGACTTTGCATATGTAATCTCCGCACCAGGTGCAATTTTTTTAGTCTGTTGCGCATTTTATCTATTTTTACCTATCCACAGATGTGTTTTAACACGGTGTTTATTAAACTATGAAAGCTCCCTATCAAATCATATGCTGTTAAAGTTAATTGAGCTATGCAAAATCAAAAGCTTGCTATAAAAGGAGAGATTCGACAGCACGAAGAAAAAAAATTATTTAAAGATTCTCTAAATGAAATAAGAAATAATTCCCAATATCAGAATTTATTCAATACTCCAACCCTTTTTTGTTCCTCAAAAGTATTAATTTGATTTTTCTATTTTACCTCAATTGTGATTTTCCATATAATGGAATACTACCAACAATGAATAGCTCCTGTCCTCTCCAAGTTGAAGCTACAACTCCAGACATTTTAGGCAAACACAAAATACAAACAAATCCAAACTTCTATAATCCAAATTACCTCGTCATTAGTGGAATGAAAAATAACATTAAGCTTTTAATCATAGCTCCATCCAAACTTCGATAAAAATTATTTCTCTCAAACGATTCGCTCCATGGACCCCATTTTAATTTTAATGTATTTTTTTTTTGAACAATACATTCTTTAATAAAATAATATTACATGTAAATCCAGAACTTTTCCTTTTTTTTTTTTAACTGTACATTCTCTAAAAAATCATTATTTCAAAACACATTTTTCCCTCAAACATATGTTTTAATGGAGCCCAAACAAGGGCTTCTTCAACAATTGCAGAACCCTCGCCATTGCCACTAACAACAAGTGACAACAGCCAACTTTTGATTCCCGAAACTGAACTAGAAGGCAATGGCCAAATATATGGAATTCTATCCTTTTATGTGATTTAAAAAAAAAATAAATATATATATATATATATATATATATATAATAATTAAAAAAAAAAAAAGGAAAAAAGTAAAAAAAAAAAAGAATTTCAAAAAATTGGTGGGTCACGTGACCCACGATGCGTCTTTTTGTGTGTGCGCGCGCACTTTTTTGTTGTAGTTTGCCGTGCAAATAATTGAGTCCAGTGCCCGGTGTTACTAGACTCATACCCTTTTGTGAAGATGACAAGTTTTGTGATGGCAATGTATAGAAAACTCACGACTCTCATTGGATAAGGGTTGACTCTCTACCAAACACTTTCTTTTTTTCCTGGGAGGGCGGGGAAGAGGCAAAAGATCATCTATGATGCATTAGTGACATAACAGGTCCTCATGGATACAAATTATCCAATTCTATTTGGGCAACCGAAGGGAATGGCATATCACTTGAAGAAATTCTCTTTCAAGTCAGATGCAAATCAACGATTATTCCTTGTCCACCCATGAAAGCAAGGCAATAGAATGCAGATTGTCCGTACGAATAGAAAGCATGACCATTTCATTTGGTATCAATCATGTAATGGACTGGTTTGTCATAGTTGTGTTAGATTTCAGAGAAATGTTATGCACAAGTGGACAATGTTATTATTCCACAAAATTATAAGTTAGTACCTCATGATAGCTAATTTATGGTTATGGGAAAAAGTTCAAGACATATGGTATAATATTAATTGTGCTCGGGTATTTGCTAGATGCGGTGACAATATACACAATATAAACATTTTGTTTTGCCTCGCTCACTAGGTTAACATGTTCTTGCAGTGAATTACTGTTCAATGTTTATTCCCTTAAATTTCCTTGTAAAGTGCAGTTTTATTTCAGTTATCGTTTTCCAATAATTCTAAACTTTACTAAATATATTCTTTAATGCAGGATCGAAGATCGGGAAGGCTGCTGAAGTATAGAACTTCAGCAATTCACTAGGATTATAGTAAATGAGACTAGAATATACCTCAAAAATTGCAAACTACATTGATTCTATAAAAATTCTATCAAACAGATACAATGTGACAAATTATTTAGTCAATGCTGTTCACTGTTTATAAGTGATAACACCAAACCTGCAATTTGTTACTTTTTGTCTGTGATCATGTGCAGTTTCCTTAATGAAGTTTGAGCAGTCTTCAACTGTCTTTGACCATTCAACTTGTTTATGGCAACTTTTTGGGGGTTCTAACGTGAACACTTAAGTGGGATTGACTTGTCTTGCCTGATGTGTGATACGTTGATCATAACAGTAACTCCTCGACTTTGAATCTACATTCACTGAACTGTTCGCACCCTTTTACCTGTTTTGGTATTCAATACTGAATGCAATTGGATATTATATTAGACAAGGTTTTAGGTTTTTTTTACTTAACTAGCCATTTATTATTCCATGGATGATCTTATCAAACATGCGATACTTTTTAACCACACATTTCATCAACTTTTATTAAAACATATTAAAAAACTGATTTTAATTCCTACCAAACTGGGGCATTAAAATATGAATGAAATGATTAACTATAGAATAATTTATGTTGTATGCATTAACAAAAACAAGCATGAAGAGTTTCACTACAACAAAAATAATTATTTGCAACACTAAAAATGCAACATTTGGGTCAGATGGTAAAAGAGGTTAAACTAGATTATGTGACCTTTGTTAGAAGAAGCAGATGCAGAGATACGGGGTATGACCATGAGTCGAAATGAGATCGTGCTAGTCTATCTCTTTGGGTCTTGTAGTGTTCATAGGAAGCTAGAGCTAGGGGAACGTCTTAAGCAAGAGCTGGTTCAAATGTATCCACAGAACACAGAGTACCATGTCTTGCTCTGGAACATGTATGCTCAATCAGGCACGCTTGAAATGGCTGATTCTCTACGAAAGGTTCTTAAAACTTGGGGCATCAGAAACAGAGTACCATGTCTTGCTCTGGAACATGTATGCTCAATCAGGCACGCTTGAAATGGCTGATTCTCTACGAAAGGTTCTTAAAACTCGGGGCATCAGAAAAGTTCCCCGAATTAGTTCTATGCATATTGGTGGCCAAGTTCATTTTAGTCCAGGGAACAAGTCACGTCCGCAGACTGAAAAAATATACTTGATGTTGGATAAGATGATTCGAAAATTAAGATTGGCTGCTTATTGGACAGCCTCAACTGGATGCTTGTCGTTAATTCGTGGGAAAATCACATTAGATGATAGTGTCACGTTAAATCCAAACAAGTTGTTCAAAAAATTGTAATGAAATTATCAATTTTTATGCAATTCCAAAATTTGTTCATAAGATGCATTTTCAATTTTGTTAATCAATTTGCATAAATTGCTGTTAAAAAAAAAACATACGGTAAACGTTATCGTATCTTTCTACCCTACGACAATACCTCGATTTGCAACACACGTCTAAACGTTACCGTAGACTATTTTTGTTGTAGTGTTTATTAATTTCTATACTATTGCAGGAGAATTATATCAATGGGCATCCAAAAAGCTTAAACGAGCGATTAGGTAAGTCTAATCAAAGCTCAAATGAAAAGTCGAATTCCAAGATTGGGTATTCTCAACGAACAATCATATAAGAACTTGAGTTTCTCATTATAACAAGATGAACCTCAAGTCGGGTTATTAGAGTGTGGGTATACAGATTCAACTGGAGTGATGAAGAATCTAGCGTGGCATGCATGAAGAGAAGCAAAAGGGGCAGGTATTTGTGCATGAGACTTACCCTTTCTCTTTTATCTGTACGTGGGGAACGTAATTGTTTTAAGATCATAAACGTGAGACGTAATATATACACACAAAATAGACACATGTAGAGAGAGAAAGAGACAGATGTCTAGAGAGAGAGAGAGAGAGAGGAGAAGTAAGAGAGTAGAACTAATTAACCTCACGAGAGTGTAACACACAGCATTAAATGAAAACCCTAGTCGACGAATATAGAGAGATATCCCTCTATACGTAGATATTCTGTAGTGTGCTGTCCTATATATAGCGAGAGAAACAGATTGAGTGTTTGTGTGCAAGAGAGAAAAAACAAAGGAACACACTCATAAGCCGTTTCTCTTGTTTCATCCAGAACCATGTCTCACATAGCTGGGGAGAGGAACAGGAGAAGACAAATGAATGAACATCTCAAGGTTTTGCGTTCCTTAACTCCATGTTTCTACATCAAGAGGGTACTCTCTCTCTCTCTCTCTCTCTCTCTCTCTCTCTCTCTCTCTCTCTCTCTCTCTCTCTCTCCCCATTTGGTGCAAACTATATAGTGACTTATGTGTATCGCGCACCATACGTGTGTATATGCTCGTTTATGTAGTCAATTTTCTTTCCTCTTTACAACAATCTTTAAGTTTGGTGTTTGTTTTATGTTTATGATATGGAAATTAAGGAAGATCAAGAAATGTGTATCAGACATGGGGGATTGTTAAGTTCTGGAGCCTAATTAATATCGATTCTGATTATTATTACTTCGTGAAATTGGAGTCCTTTTAAAAGTTTGATTTTTGCCCTAATTTATTTTATAAAGTGGGAGTCGTCCTTTGTTTTTATAATTATCACCAGAGAGAGAGAGGGAGAAAGAGAGAGAGAGAGAGAGATTGATATGCAATTTTCTCTTGTAAACCATTTTTTATCATAGTAAATTATTGTAGTGACAGGAGATGACATAATCTCTCATTGAGACGGATTTCTATAAATCTTGCTTGTTCTTGAGTGTTTATTTATCTTTCTTTGAATTGATTGCTCACGATAGACTAAAATTATGGTTCATAATTCTCAAAACTTCCCTTCTCTTCATGCGTTTCAAATATATGTATATGCGTGTTGCTGAGTTAATTTATCTTCCTTTTTAACTAGTTTTGATAAGTGTCACCATTTGTATCTGACATGTTTCATGTTATGATATCGAAATTAGAGGAGATCAAGACATTTGTATCCGACGTGTTTTTTGTTGTAAGTGTTTTAGACGTGCATATGCGTTTTTGCAATCATCAACTTAATTTGGCGTTTGTTTGATGTTGGATATGGAAATTTAGGGAAATCATACATCTTCCCTTTTACGCATATTGACATGTGTATATCGAAATTTACAAAGTAAATTGATGATGAAATTTTATCTAGTTTCAATAATCGTGTCAACTTTTGGTGTTTGTTTCATGTGATATGGAAATGAAGGGAGATCAAGCATCAATTATAGATGGTGTAATAGAATTCATCAAGGAATTGCACCAAGTTGTTCAATCCTTGGAGTCGAAAAAACTCAAAAAGAGTAGTAGTCTAAGCCCTAGCCCTGGACCTAGTCCAAGGCCATTTCAGTTAAGGTCTCAACCAGACAGTCCATTTGCATATAATACTGATCAGTTCAAGGAAGTCGGGGCTTGTTGCAACTCTCCCCTTGCAGATGTTGAAGCTAAGATTTCGGGATCCAATGTTCTCCTACGAACGATATCCAGGCGAATCCCGGGGCAAATTGTGAGGATAATCAATGTGTTGGAGAAACTTTCTTTTGAGATTCTTCATTTGAACATCAGTAGCATGGAAGACACTGTTCTATACTCTTTTGTCATAAAGGTATATATATAATATATTGTTTCCACTTAATTATACTACTGATTGATAATTTAAAGCTTGAGAATTAGTCGTTGGGAGCCTAATAACAGGATCACAAAGAAGAATTGGCAAGATAATATGCTGGTAAAGGTATATGTAACATGAAAAATAACATTACTCTCTTCCCAAATTTCAGAATTCTCTTTTGCCGTGGTAGAAATTCATAATATGATTCAATTAAATATTGTATGCAATTAAGGATTAATATTTGAATGAAGTCGAATGTTTAAGTTCACGAAAGTAATGGATTAAAGTCTCGCTAATATATAATGAAATTCCACGCGTTAGGCCTTCATTGCTGGACTATGTGAGCCCTTTTTGTGTGAGGCGTGCGAGAAAACTTCTTTTTCAAAATGATACTCAAACTCTATAGCATGGGTAGACGTAGTAGCATTCGCATGTTACTTTAAAATCTAGAATGGTGGAAATTTTTAATACAAATTCCCTTATAATTCCCACGAAATAACATTAATTCTTTCCCTTGTGACAGATGTATATAGATTATCAAACAAGTATTTGCTGACAAACATATATTAAATTTTATGATAATAATTTGACTAAATAATAATTGTTCCATTCTTCTGACAATTACATTGCTAATTACAGATTGGACTTGGATGTCAAGTGAGCGTGGAGGAACTGGCCCTTGAAGTTCAACAAAGCTTCTGCTCTGAAGGAGTTTATGTTAAAGGCGCCGAAAATCCAGTGCAAGGGTTCTAACTTTTAAGCAGTTTCTGGAGGATGGCTAATATTTTATACATATGCATACATATGTGTGCGTGCGCGCGCACAACGATGTATTAAAAAATACACTGGTGAGGTTAAACTCGGTGGGACGATAAAGAACAATGAAAATGGGATGTAAATATCCTTTTTGTATGGGCAAAAAAGGATATGATATATATTACTTAAACCTTATGTTAATGAAATAAATTAACCTCGCCTTGATTAACAGCTTCATTTTTTCGCATTTTTTTCCTCTCTTTTTCCATTTTTAGCGTATTTTGTGGATTAATCTATAGCCAGGGGGACCAAAAAAAAAAAACTGGCAGATATATAGAAAAAAATAAAATTCCATTAGAAAAAGATAAAATCATAATTTTTGTTTTCCCTTTACAAAATTAATTGGGCTTGGGGGCTGCATCATGAATTGGGTTATTTAATTGCTAATTATGTAATAATTTTTTTTCCAAGATATATGCCGTTGAAAGTTCCGTATTTTAGTGAGAATTTAATGCAGAAAAAAAAAAAAAAAAAAATTGGACTTGAAAGAGTACTTTTGTTTTTATGAAAAAAAGTATTAAAAAATTATTTATCTCAAACTGTGACTATATTTTAGTTGTAATCAAAAAATTAAAAAAGTACTATTATTCTAATTTGAGAAGTATATACTGTTGGTTTTGAAAACCAGTTTCAGAAAAAATAAGCAGAAGCAAGAACAATCCCATTGTAATTTTTTTCCTTTTTAATTAAACCATACAAATGATAACTTAATCAACATGTCATTAAGGAAAAGATAAAAGTAATATCGGCGATCGCCTAGGATGTAAATCTTGAACTCCTCCTTAAAATCGTTAATCTCCCAAAATCTCCACAATTCTTTCTCGACATATCTCCAATTACAAGGAACAAACGAGTGGACGTTTCGGATTTAGGTTTGATTCATACACTTACTTTATGGTTCATTTTGTGTTCTTAACCCATGATATAAAGTGAGAAGAAAAGAAAGTGAGGAAAATATTTCACATAAATTTCTATGCTTAACAAATTTAATTAAAAAACCAAAATCACACCTTCAACAGGGGCGGACCTAGCACCGGCCAGCCCCCGTGGCCACCCGTGCTGGGTCCGCCGAGAGCTTGAAGATCCGCGGGGAAGCAGACTCAGTGAAGAAGGCAGCCAACGCAGGTTGAGAGCAAAAAAAAATTTCCTTCGTTCTGGTTTTTCTTTGGGCAGTGAAGAAGGTGCCTCTTTAGTCTTTGGGCCTTGTTTTCAAACAATAAGGCTTAATTAATTCGGTCAATTTACAACCCATAGCCACAGCCCACAAACAAAACCAAATTGAGTACAAACAAATCCCCAATTCGGCAATTCCAATTGAAACTTCAAACCCAACTAAGAACAAACTGTAGAGGAGACTAGAGAGGAGTTGACGAGGGCGATCGGCGATTGCTCTCAATCTGCTGCGTGCTGTGACTGTGCGTTGCTCGATTGCTATCTCCGACCGTTCGGCGTGACTCGCGTGGTGACGACGTCGGGATCGGTCTCGGTCCGCCACTAATTGCAATAGTTTGTGAGTCTCTCTCTCTCTCTTTCCCTTTCCCTTTCCTTGTTTGTGTAGTTTTGTGAAATGTGAATCTTGTGATTCTTGTGAGTTGTGAGTTGTGCTTGTGATTCCCAATATGCCCTGTTAAATGAATGTGGATGTTGTATTCTTAGCTTGCTGTCCTTTTCATTTGTGCTCTCTCTTGTTTGATTTTTCTATTGTTTTCTTCTAATGAAAGTTAATGTATTTTTACCCTTTGAATTTCTATTTCGATTATTTATTTATGTTTAAGGGATACACATGGCGGTTGGCAACATTCTTGCCTTTTTTGCATTTTTGTGTTTATGAAAGTTATTAATCACCCAGTTTAGAGCATTGTTTCACTTTGGTTACCAAACCTTTTACTTTCCAAGTTAGTCGCTGAACTTTGATTTGTGTTACAATGTAGTCCATGTGTCCTGCTAAATTAACTAAAATCTTGTTGTGAGAAATGGAAATGACGATATGACTTGGAAGCTCTGCTAGTGCTTTATTTTTTTCTAGGAAAAATTGCGTATCGATTGAGAAGTCGTGTCAAATGTGCTTTTATAATGAAAAAAAGAAACCATGACAAGATGGAGATAGGAGGTAGACACATGTACCTAAAATGTAAATTTATATGGCAGTTAGGTGTCTAACTTAGAAACACAAAAGTTCGGTGACCAAAGTAAAACCACACGTAAGTTGAGCGATAGTGGTGTTTTTAATCCTATGTAAGTGAAGATATTTTTATGTTTTTTCTCGCTTTTCCTGTTAATTTGTATTTTTAACGTCACTCGATGAGCATAAAAAACGACGACGTGGAAAACAATTAGCGTGGTGCTTATCATATTTTCGTTCATTCAATAGGTTGTATTGCGTATTCCTTTAGTACTTTTGGTTGTATTGAACTACATTTTCATATATATATAATTTTTACATTTTAGTGCGTTTTACATATATATTGAATAGTTTTTAATATTATATAATTAAATATTAATAAACGACATCGTTCTTACGATCGCTGATGATCAATGTTGACTAGTCAACGTCCACCTGGGCTGAGCTTAGATCCTGGGTCCATCACTGCCTATCAATAAGATGAAGTGGCACTATTTTACTGGGAGAGAGAATTTCTCTTCCATATCCTCTCATCAAAAAACAATTCAAAATTAATTTAAATAATTAACTTTTAATTATTTATCATCATCCACATTTGATTGAATTTAAATGGACACTTCATGTTGCTGATAATAATGCGACCATTATCACATTGTATAATTAACTTTTAATTATTTATCATTATTCACATGTGATTGAATTTAAAAGGACGCTCCATATTGTAGATAATTATGTAATCATTATCACACTGTATACTTTCAATTTAATTTAATTAATCATATTATTTAAAATAAAATTAATTTAATTAATTAATGTGTAAAAATCAATTCATAATTCTAAATTAATTATTCTAACCCCACTAAAATAACGTTCATGTAATTTTAACGGAGCCGACGAGGAAATATGGACATTATAACTTTAAGCTCCAATAATAATGACAATTAATTAACACTTTAATTAATATGTGAAAATTATTAATCCCAAATTATTCTACTAAAAAATTGGATTGGCACTCTTAAAATTATAAAATAAATTATATTCAAGAGACTTGAAGTGTCCGTTGATATAGTCATTTCATATACATCAATCCTCCATAAACAGTTCATAATTAAAGTTAGATATTTATCCATAAACCTCTTTAAATGTATCTTTCTCCACGAGCCCCTTTGATCCTCTAATGAATAATGTATTTTATGATCTACTCGTAAAATCGAGAGCTCTTATTATTCAAGTCCCGAGTCAATACTTATGGGAGCTATCTACTTTTCTATAAAGGAATGGATTTCTTCTTGTTTATTAATATTCCCAACTATTCATCTCATTGTACTTTCAATGTACCAAGAATTTGACATTATTAATTCGCGTCATTACCAGACACATCAAAAAACACAACTTAATAAATATGAGTCAATTAATTACTCAGAATTAATATCGATCCATATATGACCATCACCGATCAAAATTGAATACTCTATGTAAAATCGGATTTTACTAGAGATTCATTAATAATTGTGTTAATGTCCTATATAATCAAATTATATATAAAATGCTTTCGTTCCAATAATCACGTTATTAACAATCCGAATAAGATTATTTAGTTCAAAATGTAATGAACTGCACTAGTGATCATAATTAAAGATTCCTACATTAAATTTAATCACGAACAAATTTAGATTATTCCACTTTATATATTGTACCTTTAAATATTATCATCGTGTGCATAGCACTTATGTACAATATTTTAAAGTTACATATAAATAATAAAGGGATTTTTGATATTAATAAAACATCTAATTATGCATGCAAAAGATATTGGAATAATTTCACAAATATCATTAAATTTCATCAAATGTTTATAACTCATTTATTAACGGGCACATATCCTAACAATTTCCCACTTGCCCTAAAGTAAATGAGATATATCTCTGAGTCCAATTCCCTCAAGGTGTAGCTCAAAACTACAAGCTGACGATATTTTTGTAAATAGATCAGCTATAGTGTTCACAAATGCGATATTCTCAACTGAAACGTCTCTTCTTTGGACAATTTCTCTCACCAAGTGAAAATTCCTCTCTATATGCTTTCCTCCTTGGTAGGTCATTGGTTCGTTTGCATTAGTTGTTGCTACACTGTTATCATAGTAGAATTTGATTGGTTTATACATTCCTGGAACAACCTCCAGATCTTTTAAGAACTCGCGAAGCTAGACTACTTCTTTAGATGCTACATATTTAGCCTCTATGGATGAGTCTACAATACAAGTTTGTTTTACATTTCTCCATATGTATCTTGTTATTACATACGATCAAGAATGATTTAAGATTCAATTATATGTAATTTGTATCTCACAATCACAACTCCTTGTGATTAACAAAATCATCAAGACTTGAATCTACAGATTCTATTATTTAATTAATTAGAATATTAATTCAATTAAATAATAGATCTTATCATAAATATGCATCGATTATATACATTAAAAGTGTTTATGTCCAAAATTGATTAGACATGGGGCATAACACTTATAGTTTCTATGACTAACAAATCTAATTTACCTATCTTCTTTTGTTTCAACTCATCGAGATACTTCTTACAGTTCCTCTTCCAATGGCCATTCTTCTATTTCGGCTCATTCAGAAGCCCTTCTTCTGTTTCAACTCATTTAGAAGCTCCTTCAAATTGCACGTCTTCTCTTTCATGAAGTACTTTGTTCTGAATTGGAGAAATGTAGGAAAAAGTCTCCAGAGTCATGTCCACTTGGGTTATCAATTTTCGCACCATTGATCTCAACCTCATTCGGATGATTGATCATGTTGAGGACTCTTCATCTTGCCATTCATAACGGCTTTCACTGCACCATGGTGTGTTTGATTAGAGGGATGTCCAAACATTTTCTAGTGAGAGTGCATAGTTAGAATTGATAAACAAAGATACCAATGGTTCCCTTGACAGCAACATCAGCACGTTGCAGCTCCATCATTTCAGGGAAAAGAATCTTGGTTGTTTGGCCAGCTGTTAGATTAGTTGAGTTTGTTATCAACCATTCCAGAAGCTTCCTATATCTGTATAAATTAGTGTATTCTCGTTATTCAATCAAGTAAGATTTTAAGCTTCTACATCTTCAATTTATTCACTTGGTATCAGAGCCAATAAATGGCTAACACTAACCAATCGAATCCATCAGAATTCAATACAGCTCCAGCTATTCACTCTACTGCTGGTCACATTTCAACTTATGGAATGAACATCACTCAAACACCTTCGGTGAAGCTAGATAGAAACAATTTTCTACTATGGAAGAACATGATTATGCCCATAATCAAAGGGCACAATCTGGAAGGATACTTGTTAGGAACAAGAGAATGTCCACCGGAGTTCCTAACCACACAGACAACAGTTAGCTAGGGCGAAGCAGTGGAAATGGCTCTAAATCCAGAGTTTCAGAAGTGGATCTCAGCTGATCAACTCCTTATGGGGTGGCTTTATTCGTCTATGACCCTAGAAATAGCTATGAAAGTCATGGGTTGTACGAGCTCAAGTAAATTGTGGATGGCTGTTGAAGAAAGTTTTGGTATACTGAATAATCAAGAGTGATGTTCCTCACTGGTGAACTACAAAGAACCAGAAAAGGAACAATGACAATGGATCAATATTTAACCACCATCAAACAGCTGGCGGATAACCTGGAAATAGCTGGTAAACTCATTGATCTAAGTGATTTAATCACACAAGTTTTATCTGGATTAGATGAGGAGTATACTCCCATAGTAGTTCAGATAAACAGCAGGGAAATGATCTCATGGCATGAGTTATCATCAGTACTCATGACGTTTGAAAATCGACTTGAGCATTTAAATCAAGTTAGAAACAGCTTCACCTCACTCAATGTCAACCAGTCAAGTGTTCAACTAGCACATCGAACTGGCTCTGGTTTCAGTAGAGGTTCTAGAGGAGCTGGCAGTGGCAGATTTTCCAGCTATAGAGGTAAAGCTAAAGGAAGAGTAAGAATTGCAATTGGCCGGCAAAATGAAACTAGAGGGCCATGTCAAATCTGTGGATTAAGCAACCACTCTACAAGTTACTGCTATAACAGATTTGATGAAAGATATATGGGAAGCAAACCAGTTAACACTGGGTAGCAAAATTTCAGTACATCACCATTAGCCTATGTTGCATCAGCTGGAATTCTTGAGGATCCAGCATGGTTTGTTGACTCTGGGGCTAGCAATCATGTGACTACAGACAAAGGTAACCTGAACACCGTGATGAAATATGAAGGTAAAGAGAAATCGCTTGTTGGTAATGGAGATATGTTACATATTGCCCATATTGGGAATGCAAAGTTTCCTTCACTATATGATAATTCACTCATTTTAAAAAACCTGTTGCATGTTCCTTCAATCAAAAGAAATTTGGTAAGTGTTTCCCAACTCACAAGTGACAATAGTGTATTCATGGAATTTTATTCGAATTACTATGTTGTGAAGGATCTTCAAACGAGGAGAGCTCTGTTGCAAGGAACGCTTAAGGATGGATTGTACCAGCTGCAGTTGCCTGATCCCAAGTTAGAAAGAATCACTCTCCAGTCAAGCCACCAAAATAACTTGCACTGCCTTACAGCTAAATCTGGCATTGATAATCAGCCTTCAGTTAAACCAACTTCAGAGTCAGAACTTAATCTTTGGCATAGGAGGCTAGGACATCCTTCAAATCAGGTATTGAGTCAAGTCCTTAAGTCCTGTAATCAAGTTATTAATTTCAATGAAACTCTTTCCTTCTGTGACTCTTGTAAGATTGGAAAATCACATGCTTTACCTTTTCAAACTTCATCTTCACATGCTGCAAAACTCTTGGAACTTATACATACTGATGTATGGGGTCCAACCCCCTTAAATTCAACCTCAGGCTTCAGATATTATATAATATTCGTTGATAATCATAGTCGTTTTACATGGATATATCCTATGAAACATAAGTCTGAAGCTCTGTCCATTTTTACTCAGTTCAAAAAGCTTGTAGAAAATAAATTTGACATGAAGATTAAGTCACTTCAATCTAATGGAGGTGGAGAGTTTAGAAACTTCAGCAAACTTGCTCTAGAATCTGGCATAGAACTTCGACATTCCTGCCCCTATACCTCAGTTCAAAATGGAAGGGCTGAACGTAAACATAGACACATAACAGAGATTGGATTAACCCTGCTAGCCCAAGCTCAAATGCTACTCTACTATTGGTGGGAGTCCTTCAAGGCAGTCACCTATCTGATCAATAGGCTACCAACCTCTGTCCTAGATCACAAATCACCTTATCAAATCCTGTCAAATAAAACTTTTGATTTTAATCAACTCAAAACCTTTGGCTGTGCTTGCTTCCCATATCTCAGACCTTATAAAAAACACAAGTTCAGTTTTCACTCACATAAGTGCATCTATCTTGGCTATGGTGACACACATAAAGGGTATAAATGCTTAAGTCCTAGTGGGAGAATCTATATTTCCAGACATGTCACTTTCAATGAATCAGAATTTCCTTTTAAGGCTGGTTTTCTAAACAAACAAACTCAATTTCAAGCTTGTGATCCTAGAATGGGTTATCTTCCCTTCATTGATCCCAACTACAACACATTGTCTCAAGGCCAAACTGCAGCTGCTACAATACAACTTGAAGCCAATCTTGCAGCAGAACTTGCCAATGAGGAACCAGAGGTAGAAACTGAAGTAAATGAGTCGGGGGAATTTCCCAGTGATCAAGAAAACCAAGTAGTAGAAAGTGAAATACCAGGAACTCCCACTGAGGCACAGAACTTGGCAAAAGTCCTAAGTTTATCAGATGGGAACGTTCCACAAAACACTGGACATCAAATGATCACCAGGAGCAGGGCAGGTGTCTTCAGACCCAAAATTTATGCTAGTCTGACAGTAGATAATCTGGATTCAAGTGAGCCTACCAGTGCAAATGAAGCACTAAGAATCAGTTGTTGGAAGGAAGCTATGAATGAAGAGTACAATGCTCTTATGGAAAATGAAACATGGATTTTGATCCCACCAGAGGCTGGAATGAAAATCATCAGTAACAAATGGGTGTTTAAGTTAAAACATGATACAGAAGGGAAGATCTCAAGGCACAAAGCCAGATTAGTGGCTAAAGGTTTTCTTCAAACCCTTGGCGTCGACTTCAGTGAAACGTTCAGTCCAGTAGCTAAGGCTGCAACACTGAAAATTATTCTAACTCTGGCTGTATCAAGAAATTGGGAAATCAAACAAATAGACATAAATAATGCCTTCTTGAATGGGACTCTGACTGAGGCTGTCTATATGTATCAACCACATGGTTTTATCGATGAGAAGCATCCTGACTATATCTGCAAACTCAAGAAGGCACTATATGGGTTAAGACAAGCACCTAGAGCCTGGAACGACAAGCTAAAGCATACTCTACTGCAGTGGAATTTCACACAGTCTAAAGCTGACAATTCCCTATTTTTTCTGGCAATTGAAACTGATATCTTGTTTGCGTTAATATATGTAGATGATATAGTGATTACAGGTACCAACACTCAACAGATGAAAGAATTTATCGACAAGCTAAATACCAGTTTTGCACTTAAGGATTTGGGGAACCTGAAGCAATTTCTAGGAATTGAAGTTGAGAGAAATGATAGTAGACTGATCTTGAAGCAAACTAGATACGCCATTAAACTGTTGAAAAAATTTGGTTATGAAAATCTAAAGCCTAGCCCCACACCTATGGCTGTGGGAAAGCCAATCTCCAAAACGGAAGGACAGGAAATGAAAAATCCTACTCCCTACAGAAGCGCAATTGGTGGCCTCCAGTATCTTATCCATACCAGACCTGATCTAACATTCGTTGTGAACAAGCTAAGTCAATTCCTTCAAGCGCCTACGAATACTCATTGGAAGGCACTTAAAAGAGTATTCAGATATCTAAAAGGCACGCTACACTTTGGCTTAATCATCGAAAGGAATGATAGTCTTGACATCACAGCTTTCGCGGACTCAGACTGGGCCTCCTGCCCAGATGATAGAAGGTCCACCGCTGGATATTGTGTATACATTGGAGAAAACCTGGTGTCATGGTGCTCTAAGAAACAACACGTGGTTGCTAGGTCCAGTACAGAAGCAGAATACAGAGCTTTGGCCCACTGTGCAGCTGAAGTAACTTGGATTCAGTCTCTCTTTGAAGAATTAAAGATTTCACAAAAAACAACTCCTATTATCTGGTCTGATAGTATGAGTGCAAGTGCTCTAGCATCAAATCCTGTGTATCACGCTCGAACAAAACACATAGAACTCGATGCACACTTTGTAAGAGATAAAGTGTTGAATGGCCAGTTGAAAATCAAATATGTTCCTTCCTCGGATCAAACAGCAGACGTACTAACCAAACCTATGTTACACTCAAGATTTCAGTTCCTTAGAGACAAGCTTGGAGTACTTGAACACACTCCACCTTGAGGGGGGAGTTAGAATTGATAAACAAAGATACCAATGGTTCCCTTGACAGCAACATCAGCACGTTGCAGCTCCATCATTTCAGGGAAAAGAATCTTGGTTGTTTGGCCAGCTGTTAGATTAGTTGAGTTTGTTATCAACCATTCCAGAAGCTTCCTATATCTGTATAAATTAGTGTATTCTCGTTATTCAATCAAGTAAGATTTTAAGCTTCAACATCTTCAATTTATTCACTTGCATAACCTGTCTCACGGTTTCAAAAGCCTCATGATTATTTCTAAGCACCTTATTCATTGCAGCTAGCGGGGGCGGACGCAGAACTTTAACGTTGGAGGGACACAATCAAACTTGCAAAAAAGTTGGGAGAAATTTTGCAATCGAAATTTTACGTTCAAAAAAATCATACTTTATATAATTTTACATCCAAAAATTTACATGGGATAAACTTTTGCAGTTGTAAATTTTCAAAATTTTCAAATAAAATGATGAAAATTACATTGAGAAATTTGTATCGCAAAAATAATAAATGTTAATAAAATAATTGAATATTTTTTTAAAAAATGCGAGTTAGACGTTTTTTTTAAAGATTCACGTTTAAAATATTTTTAATTTATTTCGATATATGTTTAAACTATTCGATATACAAAAATGTAGTTTTTGAAATAAGTTTCGAAATGATATAAGTAATTTGTAGATTTGATTAGCGTACGATTGTCAGAGAATTTTTAAAATTAGTATATTATCGAAATTCAAATTTATTTTGATTTTGCCCCCTGTTTGGTGAAAAGTAAAATCAATTTTTTAGTGAATTTTGATAAAAATTAAACAGTTATGGATTTCATAAAACATGTTATTAAAATTAATTGTTAACTTTGATTTAGATTAAAATTTCAATTTCAATTGATACCAAACATGATTTATTTAGGAAAAAAAAAACTCCATAACTGTTTGGGTCCTCCCATGGCAGCTAGCAAGTAGCAGCGTGCTTTGTTGTTCGCTACGACCCAACGATTGTATTCTACAGATACAGCCTTTGAGGAATTCGTTGGAGGCACTGTCGGTATGACAATTCTCTTTTAGGACGAAATGGTAGTTCTCATTTATGAGTATTATATTCATGTTGCTTTTCCATTTGACAAAATTTTCTCTCGTCAAAATATCGGATGCGAGAAAATTAAAAATTGGGTTTGAAATTTTTCTGAAATTGAGGAATTTAATTCAATAAAAACAGCATAAATATCATTCATTATTTAAGGCTAAACAAATATAATGTACACAAAACATGTTTAATGAAAAGCCTAAAGAATTTTAATCACCACAACTAAGTGTCGTTGTAGGGTAGGTCAAATACCTGTTAAATTAAAATGAGACATTCACAATTAATAAATATTTTTCAAAATTTCTCATATTTTTAATATTCATTTATTTCCTTTGGTTTTGGTCAAGAATATAATTAACACTTTAATTACATTTTTTACGAGTGTAACCCACCGATTTTGATTTTAGACTTAACTTAGAAATTGTCTTCGTAGGGTTGACCAATTCTAAAATACAACTTACTAATTCTATCTCATGGAAGACAACCTTGATATTGGGATTTGCAGACACCCTTCGTAGGGAAGACGAAATCAAAGCGTCTCGAGACACTACAAAAAAATCACGGTGTTGTTCTAATGTTGGAGACTTGGGGCTTATACTGTCATATATCACGTCTTATTTAGTTAATTGATCTTTCCAAATTATGAATAACTAAGAATTTACTCTTAATTATTTAAAGTTTTATAGCTTTTAAATCTAATTTGAAAATATTTGATTTTGATAAAAATTAACTCTTGATTGTATACAGCCCAATATATTAACTTAGATTCATCTAGCAAAATCAATTTCATTAAATCCAATCTCATTTGCATGAATGAATGAATTAAAAAATAAATAATATGCACAGATGCATGACATGTAAATATGTAGGCGCAATGTTATATGCACGTGAAGATTATAATGTAATCATTATCACACTGTATAGTTAACTTTTAATTATTTATCATTATCCACATGTGATTGAATTTAAATTGACGCTTCATGTTGTAGATAATAATGTAATCATTATCACACTGTATAATTTCAAATTAATTTAAATAATCGTATTATTTAAAATAAAACTAATCCAATTAATTAATGTGTAAAAATCAATTCATAATTCTAAATTAATTAATCTAACCCAACTAAAATAATGTTCATTTAATTTTAACGGAGCCGGCGAGAGGAACTGTGGGCGTTATAATTTTAAGCTCCAATAATAATGAAAATTAATTAACACTTTAATTAATATGTCAAAATTATTAATTCCAAATTATTCAACTAAAAAAAATCTGGAATTGCAATCAAGTGATTTTTAATACGAATAAAACATCTAATTACGCATGCATTCATCTCTTTATTGTGATTCGTCCACTTACGAGATGAAATCGACAACGTTAACATTCATAAAAGATAATATCCCTAACAAATAAAAGAGAGACTTTTCAGTTACTGTTCACGGTTCTCGTCCAAACCAAACGGCGTCGTTTTCTTGCATCAGACGGCGTCGTTTTGTGCGTTTTGGCATAAACACTTACTAAAAAAGAGAGAGAAAAAAATATCTCCATCATTTGGCTGGCTTCACTTCACGCTCGTATCCTCTCTTTTCTAGGGTTTCCTTCGCTTCCTTCCGCCTCCGGTTAATTATTCGAGATCTGATCGTCCTCCCGTACATTTTCGTCTTCACTTCACCGCTTCGCTTCACTTCGCGAGGTTGTGTCGTCTGTTTCCTAGGGTTCCCTTCGCTTCCGCATCTGGTAAAGTGTTCGGACTCAGACGAACCTTCTTTACAGATCCATCTCCAACTCTCCTCTATCTTCGATCTAACAGGTTTGTGCATCTTCTATTGTTCTATCTTTGTAGTGTGTGGAAATTTCCTTTACTTATTTACGGATGTACACATATTTCGTTCGATTTGGTTATGGATTTGAATAGATTTCATTTATTTGAAGCTTATGTTGTCCCTGGATCGTGTATTTGGAGAAAAAATTATCGGTGATTGAAGCTGCGAAGTTATTGTTCCCGTGTCGCTGAGGTGTCCTCGTTTCTGGTATTCCGTTTTTGATTTGTGCGAATTTTGTGTACTTATTTACAGATCTACACATTTTTCGTTCGGTTTGATTATGGGTTTTGAGAAACTGCAGCCTGCAGGGAGATACATAGATATATAGAGAGAAATTGAGCAGAACAAATTTCACAAATTGTGTTTAATCTTTTCGTTGCACCGTCTCTGTATGCAGTCTCTGTGTGCAAGCTAGAAAGACAGAAACAAAGAATAAGTGATTTAAGTTCCAAAAAACCAAGAGAAGTTACGAAGAGTTGATGAAATTTGCATATATACCTTGATAGTTCCAGAACAAGCACAGTGAGCTTCCAAACTATTGGAGGTTTCAAATTCTTGTTCATGGTAGATGCTGCATACAATTACTCATGCATCTATTGCACAGAAATGTAATGTTAATTTGAATGACCTTTAATTTAGTTTAAACTGGACTTCTTTATTTTTGAAATAATTTTGTGTTGCATTATATGTGATTTGTGTATATTTGTAATTTAGACAATTTCTATAAAATAAAAAATCAAGTAGTATTTCCCTACCAAATAAAAGAGTGACTTTTATTTTACTGTTCACCATTTCGTTTCGTTGGGCGACGTCGTTTCATCTCAATGTAAAAAAAAAAAATAATAATAATAATAATTTAAGGGTGAATAGTTGAAAGGGATAAAATAGGAATGGACGCTTATTTAGGTTTTCATTTCATTCATTGACTTCCGCCGTTATCTCCTTAGTTAGGGTTTCCAATCGCCGCAAGGTCTCCCACCTCTCCTGCTTCTTCAATCTGTTGGGTTCGTCTTCCTTCTATTGGTTTTTTGGTGCTTTGTGATGTTATATTTGGTTTAAATACGTATTTTGTCGTTTGAAGGTTTTCGATCGCTTCCATCTCTGTCGAGGTTTGCAATTGCTTCCACTTCTTCCTTCCTTCTTCGATCCCCACGTCTTCTTCAAATCAAACTCTTCGACCCCCGTCTCTCTTCTTAAATCAAAGATCTTCCTAAAACCATTAGAGATCGTAGTTGAAATCTAAAGTAAGTATGCCAGTACCATACGCTGTCTTCTTCGAGTTTCTGCTTCTACCTTTTTTGACCTGTCTTCTTTGGAATAAATTATGCCTTTGTAGATTAATGAGTTATATGCTCTCGATTTTTACTTATTTCGTTGTATAAAAATCTGATTTTGATTTTTTGTCTCACATTCAGGAATTAATTTCTTTCGAGAGACGAAGAAAAGGTTTCTGGGTAAGAAAAGATTTTGAACTGCCATGCCTATTTTTGATTTGTATTTTGTTTTGTGATGTCAAGTATGTCGGAAAACATTGATTTGTTTCTTTTACTAATATTTGTTAAATTTAATTCTATACGACCTTTAAGGCATGTTTTGGTACACATTGGTGGAAGTGACTGAATATTACAAATAAATGTGGATGAATTAGTATCCTGCTTAATTTGCCTGACTTATTGTTTGAGTTCCATTTAGAACTGCATGCCTTATTTTTGAATGACATGTATGGTGGAATGCATTAATGTCCAGCTCTTACTATCATAGTTATTACATTTAATTTTGTTCCATCAAATTTTATGATGTAGAATATAGAGTGAAATATGAGGACGAGGTTTTTTATTAATGGAGTAAGAAAATGTTTAGTCTCCTGCTTAATTTGCCTGACTTATTATTTGAGTTCCATTTTAGAACTGCACGCCTTGTTTTTGAATGACAGGTATGGTGGAATGCATTAATGTCCAGCTCTTACTATCAATGCAAAAAATCCCTACCAAATAAAAGAGTCACTTTTCTTTTACTGTTCACCATTTGGTTTTGTTGGGCAACGTCGTTTCATCTCAATGCAAAAAAAAAAAAAAAAAAATTCCAAATAAAAGAGTCACTTTTCTTTTAATGTTCACCATTTGGTTTTGTTGGGCAACGTCGTTTCATCTCAATGTAAAAAAAAAAAAAAAAAAAATTTACCAAATAAAAGAGTCACTTTTCTTTTACTGTTCACCATTTGGTTTTATTGGGCAGCGTCGTTTCATCTCAATGTAAAAAAAAAAAAAAAAAAATTTTAAAGGTGAATAGTTGAAAGGGATAAAATAGGAATGGACGCTTATTTAGGTTTTCATTTCATTCATTGACTTCCGCAGTTCTCTCCTTAGTTAGGGTTTCCAATCGCCGCAAGGTCTCCCGCCTCTCCTGCTTCATCAATCTGTTGGATTCGTCTTCCTTCTATTGGTTTTTTGATTTGTTATCAAGTTTTTATGGCATGTAAATATGTCAAAAGTTTTAATAAATTGAATATCTACATGGGTTATTGGTTATTTAATAAAATAAGTGCTCATGTTGTGTTTATTTATGTGATTTTAAAGTTTATATGATTCTAAAGCAAGTCGGTTGAATTGATAGATGTAGTGGCGTGCTTGTTAAGTAAATGTTCCAAAAAAAAGAATTGTTCTTTAAGTTTGTTTCTTGTTGTTTCATTTAGAATATTTGCATTTCCTTTAATGAGTACATTTTCTCTATGCATCGATAAGTTACCTAAAATTTACATTTCCTTTGATGAGTAAAATCTTGTCTATATTATTAGAAATGGAGTTTGCAATATGTTATAATTAATCCCCATTTGGAACTATATATTGTAGTGTTTACACGAGACACTCGTTTTTATTATTCATGTATCGGTTTAGTTTATTGAGTGTTGCAATTCTTGATTTTTTTAAACTGCCTATCCTCTTCATATGATTTAATTTCATTGATCTGTTTTTCATTTGTCATTTACGAAGCGGAGATCGAATATATAACAAAAAAATCTCCCAAGTTTCCGTTGGTTTAAAATGCAGGCCATTACACGTGCGTGCGTGCGCGCGCACATGAAAATCTGTTTTACTGAAGCTAATGTTGATATTTCTTGCATTTAATTTATTTTTACTTTATGTTATTAAAATATGTATCATATTTTCAATCGATCCCAGGACACATTTTGACTCCTCTAAGTAAACATATAATGAGACGTAGTGTGCTCTGCGCAATATAAATTTATTTAGTATTGATTTTTCATTATGCACTATAGCGAATTGTTTATTGAGGATAGATTTAGTATTGATTTCCCATTATGCATATTTTGTATTGTGGCTTTTTTTACCTCCTAGATCACACGTTTTTTGCCTGTCTGCTTAATTAATTAATTCTTTTGTTTTTCCCATGCATGGGATATATCATATGATTGCCACATATCATCAGTCAATAGACTTGGCACAATATGATAGCTAATGGATGATCATTATCAGTTTATGTGTACAAATCTTTTTGTTTTCCAGTGTTTAGTAATGTTATTTTTACTTTAAATGTTTTTTATTTCTTTTAATCCTCTTTTGTCACAATTCTTATTGTGAATCTCATGGACAAATTGCCATTGAAAAAAGGTTGAACGCCAACCTTTTGCACATGGATGGTAACAAAGAAAGCAACAAAGATGTTCCAAACGTCAGTTTGTCAATAACAAAAAAAGATGCTCACAATGAAAGACGTCGACAAATGTATGCAAAACGCAAGAAATTAGATCGACCATCTAGGTCTCATTCATTGAAATCCAAAAGAATATCACAAATACAAGGCAAGTTATATTATCATGAAATACATTTTAAAACATTTTACTTATTGTACTATTTCCTTTAGTGTGTTTTTTAAGCTTATTGATGTTTGAGGTTCTAATGAACCTATGTTTCTTAGTTTTTAATTTAATAATACTTTATGGTTTGTGTTCCCTCCAGCTGATCGATGTCGTGACACAAGTTCTCCTACAGAAGAATTACCTCCTATTTTGGATGACGTGATAGCAAATCCATTCCCCCCTTTGGATGAAGGTATAAATTAATCATAAATCTTTTATTGTTTGACATCTTCATTTTAGAAGAACAATTTAGTGCATCTCTTTACAGACTAATCGTGTCTTCGTTTGTTTAAATTTTTTTTATAGGGATTCCTTCAGGTATTTCTGAATCAAATGCTAATCGTTTTGATTTCTTTACAACTACAAATTACAACCAAAATGTCATAGGACTTGAAATGCAACCAGTACTTACTGAATCTTATGTATTGAACCCCCCTGCAATTTGTTGTTCTTGTGGTGCAAAGAAATTTTATAGAGAAAGTAATGGACTTTGCTGTTCTAATGGAAAAATTAGGTTACACGATAACACTGTACTGGATGAACTTTTCCATTTGTATACATCAAGTACAAATGAGTCGCTACATTTTAGAACTATTTGTAGAAGCTATAATAATCACTTTGCATTCACATCGTTCGGTGTAAAATATGATAAAGACTTATGCAGGATGAATAAAGGGATTTACACTTTTAGGGTTCAAGGTCAAGTCTATCATTACTTAAATAATTTAGTCCCGATAGATGGAAAACCATCGTTTTTACAATTATATTTTTTTGATACTGAGCATGAATTACAAAATTGTCTTCAAAGTTCATGCAAATTTAGCGAGCAACTGTTACAAAAATTGCTAAATATTTTACAAACTAATCCTTACGCAAAATTCTTTCGCTCACTGAATAGTATAGAAGCTTTAGAAACATATAAAATACAAATACGATGTGACCCTGGTCTTGACCAACGAGTTTTTAACACACCATCAACTTCTCAAGTTGCAGCAGTTTGGGTTGATGAAGATCCAAACGCAGATGTTCACATTAGATATATATCTATTTATTGTCATTCTGGTCATGCACATAAAGTCCATTACTACTTTGGTTGTTACGATCCTCTTCAGTACCCTTTGTTGTTCCCATTCGGTGAGCCTGGATGGCATGAGGGTATTGAATATTTTGACCCACGAAAGTCTAACATTTCAATTGTTAATGATATCCTTAGTGTTAGTTCAGCTACTGAGTTTATTGAAAAAGAAAACGCAGGTTCATTCTCTGTTCAGTTTTTCGTTATTCTACATTTTCTAGCTTTAGCCAATTACTTACAATTTACAATCTTATTATGTTTCTATTATCCGCAGGTCTGAAAAAAAATCGGAAACGTTGCACTGTATCATGCCGCGAGTACTATTGTTATAAGCTACAGATTAGAAATACAGGTAACTCTATTCTACTTCATGCTGGTCGTCTCTTACAACAGTATATAGTTGACATGTACATAAAGATAGAAACTTCTCGTTTAGATTATTTTCGAAATAATCAAGCCCATATAAGAGCCGAGCTCTATCAAGGAATTGTTGATCGCGTTGAGATGGGTGAGACTAGAAGTTCCAATATTGGTCGTAAAATTATTTTACCTTCATCTTTTACTGGGGGCCCAAGAGATAATAAAAAAAGATATATGGATGCTATGTCTTTAGTTCAACGTTTTGGTAAACCTGATATATTTCTAACAATAACATGTAATCCTAATTGGCCCGAAATTAAACAAGAATTACGCCACAATGATGAGAGCCAAAATAGGCCTGATTTAATAGCACGAATCTTTAGATCTAAGTTAGAAGAATTGAAGAATGATCTTTTCAAAAAACATATATTTGGCACAGTAATTGCTTACATATATGTCATAGAATTCCAAAAAAGAGGCCTCCCACATTCTCACTTCCTATTAATTCTAAATAAAAGTTCAAAAAATAATTGTACATCTTCAATTGACCAAATTGTTTCGTGTGAGATCCCAAACGAAGGTGATTTCCCGTATTTGCGTTCCCGTGTTATAAAACACATGATGCATGGTCCATGTGGATCATTAAATCCTAATAATATTTGTATGCAACAAGACAAAACATGCAAGAATAAATACCCTCGAGAATTTGTTACAAATACAATTATAAATGACAGCTCTTACCCAATTTATAGACGTCGAAATACTAGTGAATGTGCAAAGGTCAGGGGATCCATTTTGGACAATAGATGGGTTGTACCTTATAATCCTTATTTATTAAGTAAGTACGACTGTCATATTAACGTTGAAATTTGTTCAACCATAAAAGTTGTCAAGTATTTATACAAATATGTTTATAAAGGTCATGATAGAATAAGTTTTTCAATAAATACTAATGAGAAAGATAATGAATGTGACGAAATTTCAAGGTATCAAACAGCTCGTTGGATCTCTCCGCCAGAGGCAGCATGGAGAATTTATGGTTTCCCTTTAGCTGAAAACTTCCCATCTGTCATTTCATTACAACTACATTTAGAAGACTGTCAATTAGTTACGTTTAGGGAATTTGAAAGTTTACCATCCGTTATATCTAGGGATTATGTTCAGCGAACCATGTTAACAGAATTCTTTAGAATGAATATTTACGATGAACTAGCTAGAACTATTTTGTACAGGGATTTTCTTGTTCATTTTGTATGGAATTCTCAAGGTCGAGTTTGGACTCGTAGAAAACAAAAAAATGTAATAGGTCGAATTGTTACAGCAAATCCAACTGAGGGTGAACGATATTACTTACGAATATTACTTAATCACATTCGAGGCCCAACATCGTTTAATAGTTTGAAAAGAGTTAATGATCTTCAAGTAGCATCTTTTCGTGAAGCAGCTCTCCTACATGGCTTATTAAATGAGGATAATAGTTCTGAACTTTGTTTAGCAGAAGCAATTACATATCAAATGCCTGCCTCATTACGTAGACTTTTTGCTACCATACTCCTATTGTGTTCACCAAATAATCCGTGTTCTCTTTGGGAAAAATTTAAGACTTACATGTTTGAGGATTACATGAGAGATGGTTTGTCTTACAACAATGCCGAATTAAAAGCAATCAAATACATAAGTTCCTTACTCGAACCATTAGGAAAGAATATTAACGACTATAACTTTGTTCCATACGATATAAACGTAGAAGAAAGTGAGAGACTGTCAAATATGATTTCTGAAGAAATGCGATATTGTTCGTCTAACATGGATACTGATCAAGAAATACTGTTGAACCAACATCAAAAACAAGCTTATGATGTCGTTTTAGAAAGCGTTTTCAATAATAAAAATTCCATGTTCTTTATCGATGGTCCTGGAGGAACTGGTAAAACTTTTTTGTACAAGCAACTGTTGTCGGCTGTAAGATCTAGAAATTACATTGCTTTAGCTGTAGCTTCATCAGGTGTAGCTGCATCATTGTTACCAGGTGGACGTACAGCTCATTCAAAGTTTAAAATTCCTTTGGAATCTAGTACTGAAACAAATTGTTCTATTAGTAAACAATCAGCTCTAGCTGATCTTTTACGAATGACGAAACTAATTATATGGAATGAAGCTCCTATGGTAAATCGTTTCACCATAGAAGCTTTAGATAAAGTCCTACAAGATATTAATGATTGCAATTTACCTTTTGGTGGAAAAGTAATAGTTTTGGGAGGAGATTTTCGACAAATCTTGCCAGTAGTACCGAGAGGTAGCAAACTAGATATAATAAAATCAAGTTTAGTTTTCTCATACTTGTGGCCTTTATTTACAAAATTATCTTTAGTGCAAAATATGAGAGCTCATTTAGATATATCTTATTCTAATTACTTACTTGATATAGGTAACGGCTTAGAAGTCAGTCATTCTTGTGATATGATTACCCTTCCTTCTAAAATAACTATACCTTACAAAGATGAATTAGTTTCTTTAAATGAGCTAATCAACATAGTGTTCCCAAATTTACATAATTACACAGATAATTTAGATACAATGCTAAATAGAGTTATTTTAACTCCTAAAAATGAATCTGTTGATCAAATAAACACGATGTTACTAAAACAAATTGAAGGACAAACATTTACGTACTACAGTTTCGACGAATCTATAGATAAAACGGAACAAAGCATTCAAGAAGATTTTTTAAATACATTAACACCGAATGGTATACCTCCACATGAGCTTACTTTAAAAAAGAATTGTCCAATTATGCTTCTTAGAAATATCAATCCTTTAGAAGGTTTATGTAACGGTACAAGACTTGTTTGTAAAAATTTTGAACGAAATGTTATAGACGCCGAAATTTGTATTGGTGAACACCGTGGAAAGCGTGTGTTTTTACCTAGAATTCCTTTTATACCACTAGAAGGAGACAAAAATTCAATACCATTTAAGAGAACTCAATTTCCAATACGCCCATGCTTTGCTATGACAATTAATAAAGCGCAAGGACAAACATTAGATTTTGTTGGTTTGTATCTTCCTGATCCTGTTTTCTCCCACGGACAATTATATGTAGCGCTATCTAGAGCTAGAACAAGTAAATGCATAAAAATTTTGATTAAACCAACAGCTTTACATTCAATCTCTTTACATAGTCTTTGTACAAAGAATGTCGTTTATAGAGAAATTTTAGACTTAGTACATAAGGTACAAAGGAATGCTGTAATTTAATTATAAAGTCTCAAGAGGTTTATATTTGTTGAATCTTCTATATTGTCCCGTTTTCTACCGTTATTAACAAGGTGAGTTGTGTGTTTAATATATTTATTTATTTTTTATTTACATTTCTATAAATTTATGTGCTTGACAATTCTTAACTACGCGTCATTTGAAACAAAGGTTGAGATTTCCGACAAGAATTTTCCTAATTATCACATCTTGAAATTTGATTGCAGGAGGTTGCCAATTATGATATGGGAATAAGTGGTCATCCATCAAGTGGTTGCATGTTGGTGAATACAAAATGTAGCAAATTTGTAAGGTATCTTCAAATCTTTGATAGTTAATTGCATTCACATTCCATCATTTATTTTTCATGTTTAGGGAAACTTTTTTCAGTTCATTGATTTTTTTTTTGATGATGTGTTGATTGATTTGTAGTGAACAGATGAACTTGATAAAAACAAGGATTTCATTTTTATTTTATGGTGTTTTTTGTTGTTAATTATTTGATTTTTTCGTTCTTTCTAAATTTTCACATGTAGTACAGCCATGCTCTTTGAATTGAAATTGATGAAAACTTTCATTTGTTTCTATGGTTTTACATTTAACTTCCATTTTAGGCATACGTGATTTACACGTGATGAGAATTAATGAGACATGTAGATGTTAATTGTTTTTTTTTTTTATAAAAGAGATGGATTCTCATCACGTTTTCACACTTATTAGATAAAAAGGAAAAGAGAAATTCAAATTTTTTAAACTATGATCTCTCCTGAAATATATAGGTCTGAAAAAAAATCACGTTGAGAACATCTAATACTCTGTTGTCTTTTGCTATAATTTCAGCATGCGTTTATTCTTGAATTGGTCTTCTTTCTAATATGCTTGATTTCTTTCCTTCCGTCCCTGTAGTTCGTGAACTTAATGTTCCACACGAATTATATGAAAGCAAAGCATATCCATTCTTAAGGGTTTGAAGTGATGGGCTTCCGGTGATAATGTGGGCAGGATCTTCTGTTAGCCAAAACAACTCCCATGGATGGTTTTTCATTGGATGGTAAATATTATTTCTTTTTCGGATAAGGATGATTCTGAGTAATTTTTTTCTGTTGTTCATAAACCTCTGTTCTATAATTTTGGTACTTTTGATGCTAATAAACTGGATCCTTTTCAGATTTTTGGTTTACTGGTCATTATTTTTTTGCAATTGATCTGTATGTTAGTGTTAAATCCAAGCATGATTTTGTTAGTCAATTGATTTGATAGTCTGGACTTCTTTTCTCTTTGATGAAAAAATTAGAATAAAATTGAGTAGATTCTTTATAGTAATTTGTACACACACGTAAATAGTTACATATATAAGTATGTGAGTGGTTTGTAAAATCTTGAAATTAAGAGACGCTAATGGTGAGGCTTTGTGGCTATTTATGATGTGCACTTGAAATATCCGAACACTGAGGTAGTTTCAATTTGCTTTATAATAAAATAGCATTTTTATTAAAGAAAGTTTCAAAATTTACAGATAAAGATACAACACTGCGAGAGGCTAATGCAGAAAAAAAGGTTTTGACATACTTAGAGAGAAGGCAGTTGAAGAGGTAAATCAGTTTAATTATCTCTGTTTAATAGTTCAAATGCTTTGAAGTGTCACTTTACATATATTGTAATATCTTCTTGAAATCCCCCTTTCTTGAAGTGTCACTTTACATATATTTTATAGCTTTCCTGGAAAGCTGTTGGAGTCAGAAGTGGAGCCTAAACTGCTCTTGCTAAGCTGCACCAGTTAAGGAGGAATCCAAGGTCCCATTTTTCGTTTTATGGTAAATTTTTATAATGTATTAGTTATCCTTTATCATTAAAGCACTTAATTATTTTGAGGTCTTTATGGAACTCTACTCTTGTTCTTAAGATAAAAAATGTTGATTTATGATGGAAAAAGTCGTGCTTCCATAGATTCTAAATTAACTTGGAATCTTAACTATGTTAAATCAACAAAATTATATACTAGAAAATATTCCATTTCATTGATGAGTTCAACCATGTGGTATTATCAAATTGTTTCTATGAACAGTTGAAAAACTATGTTATCTCATATGGCCTATCAATGAATGGTATATGATCATTTCTCACTTGACCTAGACTTTCAAAGAACATGAGTTTTTGCTGATTTCCTTTAAGTGAGATCCTATTATAATTGCCTTCAAATGTCGTTCATTTATATTTTATTTGTTTGATGTTAGAATTGCCTTCCAGAATTTCAGATTACATCAAATTTTAGTAAACTCGAGCATTAATTTAGGCAGCCTCATTTTCTGCATTTTCTTAGGAAAGCTATGGATATAGATCTGGATCTTATGGTATTTTATTTATTGAACAAAAAGAACAGCTAATAGTCCACCATTTATCTAATATTTTATATTCCATTTCTGATGTACCAATAGAACTTATATAGCTCTTGTAAGTGGTTTAATACTCAGCACAAATGAACAGGTACAATTTTTCTAACATCTATTATCGTTTCTAATTTAATTTGTGTTTGCATGAATTAATACCCTCGTTCTCTATTTGTTTTAATAATAAATAAATCAAATTCTAAGCAATTTTCAAATTCATTTTTACTTTTTCCCAGCATGCTTTTTCATTTTTTAAAATTTATCACTGTACTCTTTCCTTCCTTCATTTTTCAAAGGGTTTACGTGTAGTTTAAATTGATACATATTAGCACAATCAAATCTATTAACAATCACGTTTTATTTAGTTTACAAAATATCTAACATTGTTTTACTTTTAGAAGTAAATTACTAATAAATAAATATATATTCTTGTATGCCCATTCTTTTCTCTGTCCTCCAGATTTTCAGCTGCCAACCTGATTTCAGAAAGCTTTTTCTCTTCTTTTTACACACTGCACATTAACTTATACTATTCACTGTTGTCAGTGTACTTTCTGACGTGATATGTATATAAAAATCTCTTAGACAGATTTCTACTTTCTTTTTTGTTGTACAGTATGACAACATGTCTTGTATAGTAATTATATAACTTGAAAGTTTATTTTTACTTGTTATATAAAGCTAACCATTTACAACAGAGAAAACATTTCTTCTGTCTTCCTTCTTCACGGTTCCACTTCAATATCAGGTTTGTGGTTTTATTCTTGTTTAACTCAAAACATATTGTTGTTCTTCAGTTCGTTTTTTCTGGTTTTTTTCCCTCCTTTAATCTTCATTCTACTAGACTTATTATAGCTTATAAAAACACAAACAAACAAGAAAAAGAAAAGAAATGACTGTTGGTTTTCTTCATCTTTTCCTATTCTATATCCAAAAATCTAGGCTATGTTTCTCTTGTTTGTTTAAGCTGAAGAAAAACACTTCTATTTTGTTTTATAAAAATCATTCTAACTATTGAGTTTTCTTAATGCATATTATTAAACCATCCACACATATCAAAAAAAATGTTCATTCTTTCTTCCTTCTTCACAGTTTTTTAAAGTTTATTATCAGATTCATATTTTCGTTCTTATTTAACTCACTTAGCTGTCAGGTTCCTTTTTTTTACTACTTAAGTTATAGCTTATAGCAACTGAAACAAAAAATAAAAAATGACAGAATACTGCTGTTTTCTTGATATACTATTCTATGTCAATATTTTATACTATGTTTCTCTTATTTGTTTTAGCTAAAAAACAAACACTTCTATTTGTTTTAAATAAGTTATAGCTTATAGAAACTGAAACAAAAAGTAAAATATGACAGAATACTGCTGTGTTTATTTTTATATCATATTCTATGTCAATATTTTATACTATGTTTCTCTTATTTGTTTTAGCTAAAAAACACACACTTCTATTTGTTTTAATTTAAAAAAAGTACAGTGTTGAATATATTTTGTGTTTACTTACCAGCAATATTTTTCTAACGTCTCTTTACTTCTTCCTAAATAATACACAGTAACATCATGAATCAAAATATCAGTCTCATCACTGACATTAGCCCCGGCCAAAGAAATTGGACGTCGAAAGTTGTGGTTGCAGAAAAAGCACCTCCAAAATTATCACAAAATGGCCAGACTAGATACCAACACCTGATCCTCATGGATGAAAAAGTAAGTTTTAGTGCAAATTGCCATTTTGTGATGAATTTATTATTTTTTATACTAACAACCTCGCTTTCAACTTTACATCACAACATCTGTTACTATTATGCATACATATTGAGAAGTGAACTTAGACCAAATCTGTAATTTTTAGATTATTAGAGTTAATATACTTATCTCTACACTAAAGAAAACTCACTCACAAATCATTTACTGTAGGGTAACAAGGTGCAGGCTACCCTATGGGACAACAATATTGCAGCCTTCAAAGAAGATCTGAAAATTGGAAAAACCTACATCATCTCAAATGCATCAGTGAAACATACAAAAGTAGGGTACAAAAATGCATATGGAGACATTCAGTGGACCATTTCAGGTACTACTCGAGTGGAAGAAACAAATGAAGATCACAGCGTACAACTATTCTCCACTTTCGACTTCACCCCGTTTAACGAATTTGAAACTGTGATGGATACAGACAAAGATTTAAGTACAGTTTACTTACTCTTTTTCTTTTTTAATGCTGCCAAATTTCTTTTATTACATGTAGAAGTCATGCTTTCCCTAACAAAACATGAATACCTACTTAACATATTTATATTTATTTTTATTATTATTACAGATGTGTTTGCAATCGCTATAGACTTACGCCCTAAACGTCTAATCCACACAAGAGATGGTTCAGAAACATATGTGCAGGAAGTTGTACTAATTGACAAGGAGTTAATAACATCTTCTTTATTCATTTGTTTACACATCATATTTCACACAAAACAATATTATGTAGTAATTATTCCTCCAAACTTTCAGCTTCCAAACTATTCTACTTACAATGTGGGATGCCTTTGTTGAAGTGGAGTGCTCTACAATTGCACAGAATATATCTAAGAAACCAGTTCTCATAGGACTCCACTTGAAAGTATCTTCATTCAACGGTAATTATATTAATGCTTTCTCAGTGCAAATAAATTTGTCCTTTAGTTCACCTTTAATTGTATCATAGTACTTAAATACCTGCAAATGAACATGGCTGCCAATTCCTTACCATCTTTTTGCTATATAGAATGCTTACTAATGTATGATTTTTTTTTTAGGGCTGACACTATCCACAAGGCCACACAGCTGTTTCTTCATTGATCATAAATTTAAGGAAGTGGATGAGATGAACTTATGGTCAGTAATCCAATTTACTTCATCTGTATTATTTTTATGAACTTCCTGTAATAAAACATGTCTCCAATATTACACTTTCTTTAGCTATACAGTATTTTATATTGCATTAGTAACTTCCAATGTTGAACATTAACTTGCACATCCTGTAAATGACATTCATATGTCATATTAGTTATATTTTGCTTACCTTTAACTTACACATCCTGTAAATGACATTCATATATGAGGTTAGTTTTATTTTGCTATCTTATCTCATCCCATGCCACGTTACGCTAAGCAAACATCACAATTAGTTTATGTTACAAAATAGTCCACACAAGCTAACTATTCCCTAAAATAGGCTATAGTACTTACCCTTATCTCTTATAATTTTTGTCGTAAAGGGCTCTCAACAATAGTGGGAGATTAAATGAAATCACTTCAATGAAAGCCTATCTTTTGTTAAGTCCTACAAAGTTGTCACCTCCAGCTGCAAACAAATTTACTCAGATTCTGGAAATCCAATCTTCGGCTGTCAAAGTAATGTTTTTATTCTTATGTTACAAATTCATTTCGTTATTTTTTTTACATCAATATGATCACATAGCTTCACTAAACTTTCCTTTGTGTACTTTCAAAGAACAAATATTTCTGGATAAAAGCAAAGGCACACGTTCAGTCTAAGAACACAAGCTTCTGGTACCTATCATGCAACAACTGCAACAGAGTTTCCAGCGCCAACAAAGCAGGAGAAATCTACTCCTGCAGATTTTGCAAATCTAGCAACTCAATTGCATCTCCAAGGTACACACACTTCATTTCCTTTATTCAATTCGAAGTCGATAGCAGTGTTCTTATCATGTCATTTTCTTCTGCCATAATTTTCCAGTTTTGCTAACATCTATGTATGCTACAGAGCTAGAGCTGATGTAATCTTGGAAGATTCAACAGGAAATCTAAAAGCTTCAGTCATGGGTGAATGTGCTGAGAAAATCTTGAGTTGTCCTGCAAATGTACTCATGAAAAAGCATGCCAATGTACTAATTCTATTCAACTTTATCATTTTCCTTCTGCTACAATATATGTTCATTACCATTTTCTTGCTAATTATTCTCTCATGTTTGTAGGACACTATCCTATGTAATGATGAGGACATTCGCATAGATATTGAGGATGAACATATATTTTACATCAAGGCACTTCCAATGGCTGCTGGCTCACCCTCAACAAAATGCACTGCTTCTTCAGAGTTCAAGTACGAAATAATATTCATGCTCAATCCAACCGAAACATCTGCTCCTCCAGAAATGATGTCTGGCAACAAAGGAAAGGATAAAGTCAATATTGAAGGCTCAACACCTTCCGACAAAATTCTGTTGCCTCAGTCTCCGCCTGCTAAGCGATCTTTATTCCAAAACCCAGATGAACAACCCAAAACAGCGAACAAGAAAGCAGAAAAAATAGTGGGAGATAAAGAAGCAGCTGCAGCTGCCCTGAAAAAGCTCCTGTGATGAAGTTTGAACCATAATAAATAAAGCTTTTTTTTGGCTATAGCTTCCAATGGAACACTTGCTGTGTTACACTTTGAGAATTTCAAAATGAGAAGTTATATTTTGTTTTTGACCCCACTCCTCATCCTGTATGTTTTATAATTATGTTAACTGCTCAAGGAGCTAAATGATTGACAGGAAAATACTCATTGTGTAACAAGTATTTTTTGTGAGTTCTATTGAAGTATGTTTTATTATTTTGTTTCTTTCTACTAGAAGTTTCTTCTTTAGCCTTTACATTTCAGTTTTACGTATGTCATTTTGAAACAGGAATTTCTTTCACTTACATGTCATTAATGATATTATTTTGTTTCTTTCTACTAGCAATTTCTTCTTTAGCCTTTGCATTTCAGTTTTAAGTATGTCATTTTGAAACAGGAATTTCTTTCACTTACATGTCATTAATGACTTCACTTCCATCTATTTATTGTAGAGTACATATGTAGTCCCAACGCTAATATGCACAGGGAGAAAAACGCGTGCACGTGCATCGCACGTGCCTCCACTAGTAATAAGAATAAGAATAAGAATTTAGTATGGTACATTGACGGACTTTACTTCTTCGACATGCTAGATGTGTAAATTGAGCGTGCCATGTTTTTTATATTTGGTATTGATGGAAATTCAAATTTTAATTTAAGTCAAAGTCAATTATTAATTTTAACCACAATTGATGCGATCCACAACTTTTCAACCATATATTTCATTAACTTTTATCAAAATCTACTTCAAATATAATTTTAATATCCAACAAACAGGAGCTTAATGACTAGCTAGTAGAATATTTGATATTGATCGATTCGGTTAATATTGTACAATTTCTTAGTACATATATTCACTAAACAAGATGATTCACAAAGAATGGATTTTATTAGATCATACATTTTTTAAAATAAGATAGTTTCGAAGTTTGTGATCCTTCTTGTTAGCATGCCCTGTTGGATTTTAATATGTCACGTGAGTTTACATATGTAATTGATTATGTATAAATGTTATCTTAAAGTTAAACCTCTTTAAAGTGATTTAATAAAGAATTAAAGTTATTGGGTTTTGACCATCTAAATAAAGTGTGGGCCTAAATATGTGTATGGACGGAATTCATTAGGATTGTATTTCATGATGGGTCCAAATATATGGAAATATAAGTAGGATTATGGTCCTCAATTCATATGTAATTCACATTCTTTGTATCATCACATCAACACAAGAATATTAAACGAAAGTATATTAAAGGGGAAGATCCACAATTCATAATCAAGAATCAATAACAAGCAATCAAGAACAAGAAATTGTAATCAAGAACACTCAATTCAAGATTCAGAATTAATATATGATATTTAAGAATCATTTCCAATGAATCAAGTATGTTTTGCGCTTTATAATTTTCTTGATGATTTGACTATATGATCTTATCAATAACTTATTTAGGTTTTCAAGTTCTTGAGATATACAGCTTTAATACAATCTAACATGCCGCCCTTGTTGTAAGTATATTTGTTGACCTAATTCATCAAAAAAGTGAATTTTTTGAAAGGCCATAAGACTCTTTCAATATTAATATATTTTAATATACGAATTTCATTCTTAATTTTGATGTAGATCGAATCTACAAATACACTAACAAACGGATTATATCTTAAAAAACAAACGTTTTTTTTCTTATTTCATGAACAATCAAAAATCCTACAAGACGTTTTAGAGTCTTAAATACTAAAAGAACAAATAACATATTGGGCGAATAGTGAATAGTCCCTTAATGGGTTGTGCTACAAAGCAAAATAAATAAATACTGAAAATAATGAACTAAGAAACATTAAGTGTCGTTTTAACTTAGCAAGCGAGTTCAATGGGAATCGTCGCGAGCTTTTCGGAATGGGGTTATGGGCCCAAAACAGACAATGTAAGCAAAAGTTTCGTCATTTTTTTTGAACGCCAACCATCCAAACATTTCAAATACGCAAGTGCCTATTCCTTTACACTAACCCATTATAATAAGTTATGTGAATTCCACATTCGACATCTACTACTTATGTTCCAAAACAAACAACTTGAATATACACCATTGAGGCGATTCTATTCTGTCTTCAATTCAGTTTTTAATTTCTTATTTTCCTTGCGCGTTTAAGTGATTTTAAAATCATCAATAAAGCCCTCACTAATAAGGGTGAGAACTGAAAAGTCAAATTTAAACTTGCGCAAGCTTGTTGACACATTTAGAAAATGTGATAAGACTTTGATATTATGTTTTATCATTTTTACATATTGAAATATAGAAAAAGAATTTTACATACTCTTATCACAATATAGTTTTTAATTAGCACATTGCAACAAATTTACAGTTATAACCTAATCCGATTAAAAAAGAAAGAGAAAAAAAAGTGTACACACCCCTTTTCAATTTACCCATCTTATTTCATTTTTCTCTCCACAGCCTTTCTAGTTTTTTCGGGACAATTTTAGGCTAATTAATAAAAGAATATGTATCTCACTGTAAAATAAAATAAAAATTGTATTTTTTCCTTTCTAGAGCCAACATTTTATTATATACAAGACAACAGTGAGTTTTAAGAATTGATGATAGCCATCAATTAAGTTTACATGGTTACGAAAGCTTGACATATTTATTACAAAATATACGGTGAGTTTTAAGAATCAATGATGGAAATCAATTAAGTTTACCTGGTGCAACCTCCACATATTAGTTGGGACATTTCCATTACTAAGATGAGGGAGATTTAAGTCACATATAAAACATTGGAACGCAAGTAAGCGGTAATGCATATAATTTTCATTTTCTTCCTTTTTTAGTTATTGGAATTTTAAAGTTATCAAACTCAAACAAATTATATGATATTTGATCTAAAACAAAAGAATTCAACATTTTCCAAGGAACAGCCAAACAAATTATTGTTTCGCTGAAATTTCGAATTCAAATTTACCGGTTGGGCACAGAAGTGATGGTATTACACACGGCGCAACACACATTTGTTGCTCCACTCGAGTACACAAGAATGCTCCTACACCCATTACGCATTATCTGGTTGTGCATGTCTGGAACCATTTTAAATTATTACATAAAAAAAAACACATCAGTAAAATTAACAAGAAATTAAAATTGGAACGAAATCAAAGTTTTCAGAGAAATTGGAATTCTAGAGTACTCACCAAATATTACGTTAAAACTTGAAGGAACGGAAGTGGATGGATTTTCAGTTCATCAACGATGAAGAATCGATTTTTTGTGGGGTTTTGAAATCGGATTCAGAATTGGAATTGGGATGGAGATTGGGATTCTATGTGTTGAAGGTAAATGACGTTAAGAAATGGGGGAAAGTCTAATACATATCTCATTCTCAATAAGGTGTTACTCTCACGAGTAAACAATTGAAGAGAATGAGTAGTGAAGGCATTGAAAGTGAAGCCATAGACACGTCAATTCGGTTGTTGTGAATTAATGTTGGTGGATTGATGAATGATGGGGGTATGGATGAAGTTAATTGCGTGTGAAAATGGAAGATGTGATGTGTTGCAGGAGATGCGTGAGGAAATTTTTTTTTTTGACGATGATGGGAAATTGCGACACGTGATGCCAAGTTTTTTTTACCTCTTTTATATTGTAGTGACATGCTCCAATCATCATTTCATGCATAACTATAGTGGTCCGGTCCAATTCGACAAGCAAGCAAGGGAACCGGTCAAAACCGGTTAAATTACACAATAACCGTCCGATTCGAACAGTTTTAAGAGGAAATTGGTACCAGTTCAGTTGAACTAGATTGCTTACCAAAGTGCAATGTTAAATTTAAGGTTTAACTTTCATTGGCAATAGAATCGAGCCTTGGCTTCTAGCAAGGAATTTTACTTCCTTGACCATTATGGAAACTTGTAAAACATACATACATACATACATACATATGTGTATGTAAGTAACCACCAACCCGCCAGTTGAACCACTAACTCAATGACCCGATGATTTTTCAGGTTCGAGTCTAATAACTATGATTTTATGTATGCATTTCAAAGAACTTAATGAGAATTTTTTAAAAAAATTTATATATATATATATGTGTGTGTTAGGATATGGTTTTGATCGAATGAAAATGAAAGCCAACAAAGAAACATTACTGCGTCAAAAAGGAATATAATAGAAATTGTTTTAACTGATTGTGTGGGTAGAACTATACGTACAATTCACTCTTAATTAATACATAAATTCACAAATTAAGTTTTAACGATATGAAAATACTATTAAGTATACCTTCTTTTAGAATCAACGTCAACGACAACTGATATTTCAAACTATGTGATTTCGAGAAATCAATCTGTCATATGAAATAAATCTCTTTATGGTAATATTAATTCATATCCGCGACAGGGTCATCCAAAATGATGTCTACTCTATTTTGAAATAGAAATTCTTTTCAAGCAAGGAATTAAAATAATCTTATTTACAATTAAAATTGTTTTTCACACATCTTTAGGGGTTTTTTGGGGACCCAAACATGCTAGAAATTTTGTTGCAATGCACTGTATATCAGTACTGGGTAATTAGCACAAAACGTTTTTACTTTTAATTATTATTGTGCAATACGTTCATACTTTCTACTTTTGACATTTACACTATTAATTATACATTTGATTGCGCAAAATGTCATTTTCATCCAATTTTTCATCTACGTGAAGAGTATTTTTGTCTTAAAATCTTTTTCCTCCTTCCCCATTTGAACCCATTTTTTCCTGTGTAAATCTTTGAAAAATAACCATTTGATTTGTGGATTCAAGCCAATTTATTCAAGTTAGTTTTACGGTTTCAATTTTCTTTTATCTTCGATCATCATATTCACTAAGGGTACGTTTGATTGCAAATGTGGAAAATGGGTGGAAAAAAATTGTTTTACAGGGAATTGATTTGCCTAGAAATTGTTTTGCTGAGAATTGTAATTAATTGTGTTTAATCGGTATAATTTTTCATGGAAAATATTGAAAGTTTTGTGTCTGTTTGATTTCATTTTTTTATGAAAATTGTCAATTAAAATAATAATTTTTTTCTACCACTAGGTCTAGAATTTGTTTCAATTGTCAAACAAAATGAAAAAACTGAAAAAAAAAAATTATCATACCGAATAACATTCGTTTGACTTTGTTTTGTATTGAAATTATCAATAAAAGTGATAATTTTTTACCATTGTGTCTAGAATTTTTTCCAATTGCCAAAAAAATTTTAAAAAAAATTGGGAAAATATTTTCCAACCAAAATATCAAGAATTTATTTTCCTAAAAAATGTGGAAAATGAGGAAAGGTGGGAAAAAAAATTCCAAGAAAAAGCCTATCAAATGCTACAAAAGTTGGCAAATGAATAAAAAAATCAACTTCCCATGAAAAAATAAGGTGTATCAAACGGAGCCTAATATTTAAAATGTCTACTCTAATCGAGAAGCATAGAAACAAATGGTTCACATCATGCTGCCTATGAATGACAATGTAAAAGGGAGTCTCTGGTAAGACGATATGAAGAAAAGAGAATGGAATGGGATGTCTGACCTTCAATACAAATAAGAAGTAACTTGAATATCACCTTCGATAACCCATGGGCAAAGCAAACTGATTTATCAAGGTTTTTGCACTTTTATATCCAACGTTTGCTATATGTTATTTATCGATCCTCAATCTTTGCTTTTTGCAGAAAATATACTTAACCTCTCGAAAATATAACAGAATCGTTCCTACTGTCATTTTGCCTACATAAAATGACGAATTTGTTCCCTCTTTAAATAAATACAAATAAATGAAGTTCTAAACTTGATGCACGAGAATATGTGAGGGACACACACACACACATATATATATATAATATAATATAAAATTATATTTCTTTTGGGATAATATAAAATTCACTCTTCTTAAGATGTTGTACAACAGTTTTCTAAAAAAAAAAAAAAATTGATCTTACTTAATTTCTTCTACTCCGTCCACTCTTATACGTTTGATGTTTCCACCTATGTTTTATATTGTCCTTCAAACAACATTGTATTATATCTCAAACTAAATAAAATTTGCTAGGTTTTAGTTGATTTTGTAATTGGCAAATTCTGTGAACAAAATGACTTAATTAGATAGATTGTAAAAGTTCAAGGAGTAATGTGTAATTTGTTTAAAAGTTGGTTATTAGGTCTAGGGTTTCGAATTTGGAACAAGAAGGAAAACTGTACGAATTTTCATTGGACTGTCACCAAGGATTGGCTCGAGCTACAAAAACAGAAATATCGTCGTTAGACCGTTGCCCCTCCTTCGCTCGAGCGACACCATGTTGCTCGACTGTTGCTGGACCTTCGCTCGAGCAACAGTTTTATACGAAAAAATTTTATTTTGTGTTTTAAAGGCTATTTTTTTTGGGTCCATTGATTTTTTGACCTATCTATATATACTAAAACACGTACAGAACTTTTTCTTAAGGTTGTTAATTGAGATAACTTCATCATTAAGAGATCTATTCATTCTATCATTCAATCTTCATCTTATGTAAGTGTTTTGGTCAGAAAAATATGAGATTCAATATTCAAATACCAAAACCCAAACTTTCTACATATCTGTCACATGTGCTAAAGATCGAGGAAGGCGACTGGAGTTCCAGTCTGTGAAGAATGAGTTGTTTTTCGTAATCCTCAGGAGATAGGCGATTCTACCAAGGTAGAGATTGCTAGTGGAGTTCCAGGAAAGCGTTAGTTATTGTGAATGGAATTGGTGCAGGGGATCACAGAATTCAGGAGAGTTGTCAGAATTGTAGTCAGGAGATCGAATAGTTCTTGTCGTCTCTAGTCTGGTAGATTGTAAGTACAGAATATTTATACTGGATTGACTGGCAAAGTGTCCGGAGTTTTTTCCGGTTGGGTTTCTCCATGAACAAATTCTTGTGTTCTTTACTGCTTTATTATTTATTGTTTATAATATGAAAACTGCGGTAATTCAACATATGATAATTTAACTTGCGTGATTAACCGTCGAGATAAGAATTAAAAGTGACTTGTTGTTGTTTAATTCGTGATTATTTTTAATTTCGCATTAAATACTTATTCACATCTCTCTAGGTATTGTTATGGTCGAACTATGTAAATTTCAAAATTAATTAGTGTAAACGTAAACATCTCATATAGATTTCAAGAAGTAACCATCTCAACATATTTTCTAAAATTATAATCTCCTTTTATCTTTCACGCGATCTCTTGAATTAATATTAACACTGTTGACGTTGAAAAATGTACAAACAAAATTCAAACCAACTTGAATTATAAGTGCTGATTTATGGGAAATAATTCAATGGAGTTTTTAATCATAAGGTAATAATATCGTTCTTCTTTTTACAGGAAATGTGGAAATACATTTATGGAACACAATGAGTTTCCTTCGTAATTCCTCTCAAAATCCCCTTCTCTCTCTTCTTCTTGCATTCTTGGCCCTTTTTATAGGAGAAGTATGCTGATTCGTAGTACTCTTGTCTTGTCAATTCAAACACCGAGCTGAACAAGTACATGCGCGGCGCAATAGGATTGGCATCTGAGTTTGATTCTAGCATGTTTGATTATGGGGTGGTCGTATACGCGGGTCCCAGCATTAAATACATTGTTTAGGGAAATAAGCTAAGACTTCTGATTGGAGGGCTAAGTGGGCGCTGACATGAGACCTTTCCATGTGGACTCCTTTGATTGGTAACTTGAAAATCTTGTCAGTGATCTTCAATCATTAGCTATTGTTGCGCCTTGAAAGACTATAATAGCTTACTGGGTAAGTTACCCAAGAACCGAACTGAGCTCATATACCCGAACTTGCGTTGTCCTCTCTTCATTGGATAAAAACAGTCCGAGTTGACCGACCTCGGAGGTCGGTGTCAACAAACACATTCTCTTCAGTAAGGCCCCAATTACACAATAGCAAATGATTGAAGTTCTCAAACACCAAGTAAAATCGCAAAAACATAAAAAAACAGAACACAAGATTTTTCACCCCGGAGGGTCCGGATGTTCAATCGCAAGATCTACTTACCTGTTGAGCATCAACAAAGGATATAGTTCTAGATCGACTAAAATCGGAACAAGAATCAGTACATATGTATGAAGAAACCAAAGGTTTCTTCAAGTTTGATCTAGCCTCAACTATGCAATCATAACCCCAAATTAATCAACCCCTAAATTTGTACAAACTACACAGACATTCACAAAGAAATGATTGAATATTCACACAGAATGATTACGATTTACAGAGAAGAAGAAAAACCCCAAACTTCATTCGGAGAGAAAATAGAAAGCCAAGAGAACTCGAAGACTAATGGAAGTCTCTCGAATCCAAGAGCCCAAGGCCAAGTCAAATAATCATATGAACATTCATCATCCAATGGGAGAAAAGCAACCACGTGTATGCAGATATGCAACCAACTAAAGAGGCCAGCCCAATACTTGTAAAGAAGCCCAAATGCACACACGGCTCAACAGGCCAAGTAGTGGGGCAGCCCAAAAATAGTTAACATCTTCTCTTTTCGTTGCTCGCTTTATTAAATTAATACCAATACATTCAATTAAGTGTTGGAGTCCTAAGATGATTTATTTTTTTAACACTTCTCAATTTGAACTCAGAGGAATCAAGAGATACCCCAATCATAACAAGAATGTCTGAAGGACTAGACGCAAACACAAAGACTTCGATTCTTTTCAAGAGTTCGAATTAAATTTTATCTTTAACGTACCACATCCATTTGTGTTAAAACAAAATAAAATTAAATCTTATCAATTCTTACTCATAGTAGTACGTCTACCCCGTGAAATAAAGAAACACGAATTGAGAGCGGTGGCAGGCAAAGGTCGGGTTTGAGATCGTTGGTGCCTGGTGGGTCGAGGCGGCGAAGAATTGGATGCAGTTGCCAACAATTGGCCAATCCGGTCACGTGATATTCTGCAAATAATATCTCGGATATTGAGCTTTGAATGAAGAATTTCCCTTGAATAACCCACCTTTTTGACTTCTATACTTCTTAATCAATTTTTTATAATCACGTTAACATTAATTAATTCTTACTCCTTTGATTGAAACTTTTGTTTTTTTGTTTTTGGTAAGAGTAACCAATAATTTAAGACTCAATATTTAATTAAGAATAAGTTCCACAACATTGTAGTTACACGTTACTAAATTATTACTTTTCAATTTGGCTAATTATTTTGTTGAACTAATAATGCAATTTCATACGTTGAATCTAAACGATTGGATAGAAATAAATTAATAATGGCATGTAATAATTTTGTCATGGGTTGCATGCAACTTGTCTATATTTGCAGTGGTGCACTTGCTTCAAGACCAAATTAAGAGACATCTTTTAATATATCTATTTTGATTCTTTCACATGTGCTTTTGTACCCCCCTTGAAATTGAGGATTCATAGACTTCGAATTTTAGCAAACGACGATATTAGGGCTTTGCTACAGGTACCCGGGCATTTACACGCCTGATTACCTGACCCCACTGCTCCCAATAGGGGGACGGAATTATTATATTCACGGTGGGCCCTTCAATTATGTGAGGGGCCGGTAACCGGGCGTGCAAACGCCCGGGTACCTTTAGCATTTTTCATGATATTAATCATTATTTATTTAGTTGATCAATGAGTGAATTGAAAGATCAATACCACAATTGAAGTAGCCTAATTTTATTAGAGCTACTCATGGCCAGATCCATTACTCCTTAGATGACTTTTTGGTTGATAACCCATTTATTCATTCATATTAACTCTTTGGCCCAACTATTGTTTAGTGGAAATTACAAACAACCAGAATTTTAAATTTTTAATTACAAATTTCAGATAAAAATTTTATTTATACAAAAATCAGATATTAATTCATTTATTTTATCTATCTTCTCACTCTCTAAATCAAAATTAACCAAACATAAACCCTAATCCCTAATTTTATCCCTTTCTTCCCGTCCGCCCTCTCGTCGCTACTACGAACGCCGGTGTTAGCAACTCGTGTTAGCGACGCCCAGATCACCCGAAGCTCTACAGAACTCGGGTAAAGCTGTTCATTCACTGAGAGCACCACCAGAGGCTCTGCAGATCGTTGTTGTAGCGACTTAGATTGCAATGGTGATGGCGCAAATCGCAACAACAACGGCACAAATTGCGTTGGTGGTGTTCTCAAAAAAATGTTGGATGAGTGGTAATGGTTGTCATGTTTTGGTGGTTTTGGGTGATGGTGATGGTCGGGGTGATGTTGTGGTACTGATGGATGTTATGGCGAGGTATTGAAGGTGATGGCTGCACTGGAGGCGGCGGTTCATGTGGTAGTGGTGTTGGCGGAGACAATCAGATTTTGTTGGTTTTTAGGGTGTTTATTGTTGGCGATGGTGCAGAGGATCTGGCCGTAGTATAGGTGGGCTTTGGCACTGGTATGGTGGTGGAAGCAAACGGTTGTGATACAGGCAACGGTAGTGGCGACGGCGACGGTGATGGTGGTGGAATGGCCGACAATGTAGTTGTGTTTTTGTACGATATGTTGATTAGTTTGGAGTGGTTGTATTGCTGTCAGAAGGTGGTGGTGGTGGTTTTGACGACAAAAGTGGCGATGGTGCTGTCGGAGGGAGTAGTGCGATAGTGGTCACAAGTGTTGGTTGTGGTCACAAATTATTTGGGTGATTGTAACCATTAAATTGGTTAATCTGTGACCAACAAATAATATGTGACCAATGAAAATGATAAATTGTGATAAAAAAAAATAATGTGTGACCTAACAGTTTTTTAGTCTGGGACCGATAATTTAACAATTTGTAACTGTCTATTAAGTTGTGACTTATTATATTTGTGATTGTGACCGATAAATAAAATGTAACGAATGAATTTTTTATTTGTGACTGATGAACAAATTGCGACCTATAAAATTTTTGAATTGTGATCATATAATAATTTGTGACACATAAATTTTTTGTTTGTGACCGTAAAATAATTTGTGACTTATAAAATTTCTGATTTGTGACCGATAAACAAATTGTGACATATAAATTTTTTGGATTGTGACCTAAAATGATTTGTGACGTTTCAATTTTTTATTTGTGACTAATGAATAAATTGTGACCGTAAAATAATTTTTCACTTGTAAAATTTGTGATTTGTGACCAATTATATTGAATTTGTGATCAAATTATATGGAATTGTGAACTTAATATATTTAATTAATAAAATATATGTTCAATTAATTAATTTATAAATAGAATTTAAAAAATTTGAGATTTGAAATTTTAAACCTTAAAAAATTAGAAATTTTAAACTTTTTTTCTTAAATTTGAAATGGGTGAAACTAAACCTCTTACTTATTGTTTTACCTAAAAGCCCACCTAATGTTATATATGCTGGCTCCCGTCTTTTGGTCTTGGTGTGTGAAAACATTATTTGCTAAGTCTACCCGTGAGAGAAAGAAATCGGTTGCAGTCTTCTTGCTTCGTGCTTCCTCTGTGTAGCGTTTTCTTCCCCTTCTCTTCCAGCCTTTGTGGCTAATTCTTGTAGCTGCAAATAGTTCATACCATTAAAGAAACTTTACCATAATTCTAGGCTCATTTAATTGTCCTTAATTCCAGCAATTCTATCGTACAAACTGATCTAGTTTCATTTTACTTGATTTGCAAATATCTCAATTGTGAATATATATATATATATAGTAGATCACTCACCACATTGAGAGTGTAGTGGTTTTGCAAATCCTCTCATGGTATCAGAGCAAGCCTCCTTGGACTAGCATCCTCGATCATTTCTTCCTCCATGGCTGTCGAACTTAACCCCACTTTTGTTTCCTTCAACACCATGATACAGATGGTTACCATCAAGCTTTCCTCCTCTAATTACCTTATATGGAAGAGTCAATTACTTTTCCTCCTTGAGAGCCTAGAGTTGTTAGGACATGTGGATGGAACTCTTGAAATCCCTTTACGGTTTGACCCACCTACCTCTCAGATACCCAACGTCAAACACCTGGCGTAGAAGCAAACGTCTCCTAAGCCTCTTCCTCTCCTCCGTCACAGAGGAAGCCATGGCTGAGGTCGTGGGTCTATCCACATCACGTGAGGTGTGGCTTACCCTCGAGAATACCTTCAGCCATCGGTCCAAAGCTAGAGAAATTCGTCTCAAGGATGATCTCCAATTGATGAAACGCGGCACTCGAACAGTCTCTGAGTATGCTCGAACCTTCAAGTCCCTTTGTGATCAACTTCATGCCATGGATGCCCTATCGACGGCACCAACAAGTTTCATTGGTTCCTTCGAGGGCTTGGGGCCCGATTTCACAAGTTTTTCCACTGGCCAAATGGCCCAAACTCCCTTGCCCTGTTTCGCTGATCTTGTGTCCAAAGCCGAAAGCTTTTAACTCTTTTGAGCTCTCTCGAACCATCGGCTCCTCCAACAACCGCTTTCACCGCTAATGACAATGGTCATTTATGGTCAAACCAAATGAATTCTTCCTCTCGAAATCAGCAGGAACTCGTAGTGGCAATAGCAACTCAAATCGCGGCTATGGGCAATCGAACCAGATAAATCGTTCAGGCCAAGGTCTTCGTCCACCGCACTGCCAGATCTGTCGCCAGAGGGTCACTATGATGACCGCTGCGACCAATGCTATGCAAGTAGAGATTTGGCAGCACACCTTGTCATGGCCTTTAATACTTCATGTGGGCTAACTGGGCCCGAGCCCAATGATTGGTATTTAGATTGCGGAGCCTCGGCCGGCCCATATGACCAAAAACCCTTCCACTTTGAAGTATTTAAGTAACTATATGGGTAAGGACTGTGTAATTGTAGGGAATGGTGCTTCCCTACCCATTACCCATACCGGTATCACCTTTCCAACTCCCAATCTTCATTTATTGGATGTTTTAGTCGTTCCCCATCTCACCAAAAATCACCTATCAATTAGTAAATTAACATCTGATTTTCCCCTCTGTTACATTTACTAATATTTTTTTACTGTCCAGAATCGTCAAACGGGAAGGATGGTGGAAACCAGTAAAAGAGATGGTGGCTTTTATGTGCTGGAGCGCAAAAGTCCGCTTTTATTTCTGTTCTTAAGAATAAAGCTCTTCATGCTTCTTATGATTTATGACATGCTCGTCTTGGACATGTTAATCACTCTATTATTTATTTTTTGAATAAAAAAGTTCATCTTTATCTTACATATTTATTGCCTTTTCCCGCATTTTGTAGTACATGTCAATTTGCCAAAAATCATCGCTTACCTTATACACATAATGAAAATAGATCGTCTCGTGTGTTGGATCTTATTCATTGCGACATTTGGGGGCCCTCACTTGTCAAATCAAATTTGGGTTTTCTATATTATATCGTATTTATTGATGATCACTCTCGATTCACTTGGCTTTACCTTCTAAAATTAAAAATCTAATTTTTACGATACCTTCATTCACTTTCAAAATTTTGTAGAAAATCAACATTCCACTCGTATCAAAAAATTTCAAAGTGATGGTGGTACAGAATTTACAAGCAATCGTTTCAAAGCACATCTTAGCACCTCGGGTATTCACCACCAACTTTCCTGCACATACACACCTGCTCAAAATGGTCACATTAAAAGAAAATATCACCATATGATTGAGAATGGTTTAGCCCTTCTTTTTCACTCTCATCTTTTCCTTCGCTTCTTGGTTAACGGCTTCAGCACTACAGTTACATTATCAACCATTTGCCCACACCATTTCTTGGAGGTAATTCCCCCTTCAAGCTTCTTTATGGTTCCTTACCAAATTATGAAAATTTTCATCCCTTTGGTTGTTGTGTCTATCCTTGTTTGTGTGACTATATGCCTAATAAATTTTCTTCTCACAACATTCCCTATATTTTTCTAGGTTACAGTCCTTCACTTAAAGGGTTTCACTGTCTTGACCCCACTACCTCTAGGCTATATATCACCAGTCATGCCCAATTTGATGAAAATCATTTTCCCTCTCATTTCAACTCACAAACTCATCATATATCATCTCTCCATTTTTCCAATTTTCTTGAACCTCGTCCCACCGACACCTCCTCCTTTCCCTATGCACCATTCTCTGCAAATTACGTCATCCGGATCCAACCCGTGTGTTATTTGTACTAACTCAGTGGATGAGTCCTTGCAGGCTCCTCTTCACCATTTTAGGATCCTAGATTGCCCCCTGTCGAGGCTGACATTGATTGTTCTATTACTGATCTCCCTTCTGCTCCAACATCGTCATTAGGTTCTTATCCCATGATCACACGAGCTAAGGTCGGCATCTTCCGAACTCGTCGTCCGGCGGATCTCAGTGTCTTGGAACCCTCTGGACTTCTTTCTGCCCTACTTACTTCTACTGAGCCCAAATGATTAAATCTAATGCTAAGAATCTTGTATGGCTTGTTGCTATGGATGAAGAAGTTCATACTCTACAGAACAATCGCACCTGGATCTTGGTTCCTTGACCTGTCAACACCAAAATTATGGGTTCTAAATGGGTGTTTCGGACCAAAATCTACCTAATGGCTCTATTGAGTGCCTCAAAGCCCGACTTGTTGCCAAAGGTTACACTTTGGTACCTGGACTTGACTACACTGACACCTTTAGTCCTGTTATCAAGGCTACTACTGTTCGTGTTGTACTTTCTCTTGCTGTTACCAACAAATGCCCTCTTTATCAACTGGACGTCAAGAATGCATTTCTCAATAGCAACCTTATTGAAAATGTATATATGGAGCAACCTCCTGGGTATGTTGATCTCCGCTACCCCGATCATGTTTGTCAGTTGAAGAAAGCTCTTTATAACCTCAAGCAAGCTCATCGCGCTTGGTTTCAGTGTTTCAGTTCTTTTCTTATTGCACTTGGTTTTGTTTGCAGTCGTGCGACATCTCTCTCTTTGTTTCAACCAACAGTTTGACACTATTTATTTGCTCCTTTATGTTGATGATATTATCATTGCTGGCAACAATTCTTCTATTCTTGACAGTTTCACTTGCAAGCTCAATTCTGAGTTTGCCACCAAAGATTTGGGGTCCCTCGGTTATTTTCTTAGACTGGAAGCCACCTCCACTATTGATGGTCTTTTTATCAGTCAATTGAAATATGCATGGGACATTCTTACTTGAGCACAACTATTTGACAGTAAGCTGGTTCACACTCCCATGGTTGTCTCTCAGCATCTGATTGGCGACGACCTCCCTTTCTCGGACCCCACTTTTTATAGATCACTTGTTGGTGCCCTCCAATACCTGACCATCACTCGTCCAAACATTGCTTATGCTGTAAATTCTGTCAGCCAATTTCTACATGCTCATACTACTGATCATTTTCTTGTTGTCAAATGCATTCTTCGCTATGTCAAGAGCATTCTTCATTTTGGTCTCACATTTCACCCTTCTGTTGGTTCTAGTGCGCTTGTAGCTTACTCTGATGCTGGCTGGGCTGGATGTCCCAACACTCGTCACTCTACCTCTAGTTACTCCATCTATCTTGGCAAAAATCTGGTTTCTTAGAGTGCCCAGAAGCAACCTACTATCTCCTGTTCTAGCTATGAGTCTGAATATCGTGCTCTTGCAACCGTTGCAGCTGAACTTCTCTGGCTTATGCACCTTCTTCAGGATCTCGAGGTCCCCCTCTCCCAGAAACCACTCTTGTTATGTGACAACAAAAGTGTTATTTTCTTGAGCTCTAACCCTATTTCTCACAAACGGGCCAAGCACGTTGAGCTAGATTATCATTTCCTTCGAGAGCTTGTGGTTGCTGGCAAACTTCAAACGCATTATGTTCATTCCCACCAACAAGTTTCTGATCTCTTCACTAAGAGTTTTCCTCGACCCCTCTTCGAATTTTTCCGCACCAAGCTTCACATTTGTTCCAATCCAACGCTTAACTTGAGGGGGTGTTAAGGAAATTTTACCATAATTCTAGGTTCACTTAGTTGTCCTTAATTCCAGCAATTCTATTGTACAAATTGATGTAGTTTCCTTTTATTTGATTTGTAAATATCTCAATTGTGAATATATATAGTAGATCACTCACCACAATAAGAGTGTGGTGGTTTTGCAAATCCACTCACATACCGTGTCCTTTGTGGGCAACCAAGCAACCAGAGTGAAGGGGCGATTGTAGGAGTGCTTGGGTATTGGAACATTGTGGTTTCGGTTCGGTATTATTGTGAAATACTGAACTCGAAAGCTTTGTTGTCAATATTCCGCTCAACAAAAGAATAAAAAAAAAAGTAGTGTTTGTCGAATGATTTACGTGGTACAATTTTTATGGATAATAAATATATCAACCACCGAACTTATAAAGGGAGAAATATTATCTTCCATTCTTAATAATATTTATCTTCTTTTACATTTTTGTTTTGAGACCTTTATTTCTTGACAGCACAGTATTTACCCCCCCCCCCCCCCCCCTTCTCTCTCTCTCTCTCTCTGTGTTTATTTTTTTTAAAAAAAAAAGATTGTGACTTGCATATGGAAATTGGACGATTAGAAAGTGATAGGTTTCTCTAGTATTTAGTAATAGGAAAAGGATAGGTGAATTTACCTTTTGCCGTTAATTCAATTTCTTGGGAATTGCTTGATTGGCTTTTTGTGAAAGTCTGGCCCAAAATCTTTTGGTGAACCACCCATTGTTTCCAAAGACAACTACAAGGACGCGACGGTTGGCCACCTGATGAGCCTCGCTCTCTATGAAAGATGATGGAACTGTTTGATAGAAATTTTACTTTTGCTTTTTGAAAAAGAGGTACTTAAATAAGTTATTTTGGGTCAATTTTTCTTTAAAATCTTTTTTATCAAACATATTCAATAATTAATTTTTAATCTAAGAATCAGCTTTTGAATTTTAAAAGTTATGTCAAATCGGCGGCCCTAAATATAATTTATGACTATTTTTCGGAGTTTTTGTTTGACAAAGAAATTTTGTTGAAATCACCCCTTTTTCTAGATTAAAAAGGCCAATTAAAGTGGAGAATTCTATAAATAAGAAATTGGATGAACTATTCAATCTAATGATATACACCATGTTTCTTTACCTACACGCGAGAAAGTTCGATAATTATTAATTCAACTTTAAAAAACTTTTCTTTCCATTCTATTCCTCAATCCAATCAAATATGAAAAGGGAAAATATTAATTATTTGAGTTATGACTTGTGAAAAAGAAGGTTAAGAGTGATTTTATAAAAGTAATTCCACTCGAAAAAAGATTGAAAAAATGCATTCCCATTAATGTTGTTTCAATACCGACAAATTCAATTTCCAGGAAGAGCATTGTAAGAAGTAAGAGCATGTTATACTCAAATAGACGGGACATATTTTATCACTTTTTTATTTTTTTGAAATGTATTTTATATATCAATTACGTCTCGAAATGCTAACAACGTTTTGTGTTAAGGGTCTACAACTAAATTTATATCATGGTAAAATTCGCATGTAAATTACATGATATTTTCTTGCTTTAGAATGATGATTTTTAAGTACATATTATGGTGTAGGAGAGATTTGACCGTGCTCTACTAAGAATTAAATAGAAACTATCCAAATTGACCTAGGTAAGATTTATTAAATAGTCAACTGCAATTATTGGCTTCTTTTGGGTGCATTGGTCATATTAGAGTAATAACTTAGTTTGTGCTGTCAATACTTATCAACTGGTTCATTTAAGTTTGTAAATTCTCTTTTTTCTGATAATAAATATAAAATAAGACATATTTTAGGCAATGGTAGGGGTGGCAAAAGAGTCGAGTAGCTCATCGGCTCGGCTCGTCAAAACTCGGCCCATGAACGGCTCGGGTTTGTTTCGTAAAAAATGTGGGAAGAAAAACTCAAGCTCGTGGGCTCAGTTAGACTCGGCTCGTGAGCTCACGAGCTCATGGGTTGAGCCAAACATGAGTCGTGCTTGAACGAGCTTGAGTTCGGCTCCTCACTTTGACGAGTTGAGCTCGTATAGATGGGCCGAACTGGCTCGACTCGGCCTTAACCATTGCCACCACTAGGTAACGTACAATCATTGGAGCCATATAAACGATTTAAGTAATACCAAGTGATCTCTTAGCAAAGCCACTTGACTTGTACAAGTAGATAACAAAGTTAAATATAAATATTTAAATTATATCCAATTTACAAGTTTTATACTTTTAGATAAAGCAAGCATTCAATAGGGGACATGCTTGTCAGCTTGTATAACTAGAGAATTAGGCACAAAATTTTAAGTCCTCGAGTTGTAATTTGCATGTGAAGGTTTATTTTATTAACAAGTCGGTTTGATAATGGAAAATCATCATTGATTAATAGTCTCCCAACTTAAAGAAATTATACTATCATTATAGAGTAGCCTTAAAGAAATTAATCAACTGTTTGATTTTGATTTTCCTGTCAAAAGTTAGATTCGCATACTCCAGTTGATGTAACTAATAATTATTGTTCGGATAGTATTTAAAGTTCGTTTAATTCATATGATAAATTAAGGGCTCGTTCGGTAGAGATTAAAATCGGATTAAAATTGAAAAACTAGCTATTATTACTGACTTATATTAGACGAGTGGGACCCAATAACGGTTATATTTTCAATTTTAATTGAATTTTAATCTCTATCGAACAGGGTCTAACACTTTAAGGTTAATATTTTCATATGTGTAAGCTTACCATTGTGTCGAAACAAATAACTTTCATATGAATATGTTGAAATAAAATTATTTCTAAATACATTCAAACATAATCTAATTCTTTCGTAATAAAATAAAATTTTAGAAAAAAAAAAATCAAGAATTTTATGAACTTTTCACAAAGGCTAATGCCCTTTGTACAGATGTAGGGGTTCACAGAACCACTACAGATGTCTCACATGAGGTGAGTCCCGTATGAAACCCACCTCGATAAAAAAGAAAAAAGAAAAAAAAAACCCCCCACCTACACACCCCCTTATTTGTGAGTGGTCTGTACTGTGAACCCATACATGTACCCCAACTATGACAAAATAAGAGAAAATTGCAATCTAATCCATCCAACGAATCCAATCTATAGAATTCTCGAGTTTTGTTGATCCACTTCCATGGTATGTCATATCATGTTATAAAGCTGATGAGACACATAATGGAAAAATCCCAGAGTCAATACGAACTTTTAACTTATGTACCATTGCTTAACGATAAATTCAAATAAATGGGGCCAAATAAATATTTTTGTCTATTTTGTTAAAATGACACTAAACAAAAGTTTCGTTCAACCCTTGTTTGATTTCTTTTTTTTTTTTTTGCAATATATTTTTTGCTCTTTTCTTTTCAAATATATATTTTTCAATAAAATAATATTATACGCAAATTCAAAACTTTTATTTATTTTTTAACCAAACAATCTCCATCAATCCATTATTTCAAAATGCATTCCGCATCGAAATGGAGCTCAAACAGGCAAAGTGTATATTGACATAAAAAAAAGTTATTTACTTTGTTGAAAATGGGTCGATTCCTATACCAATAATTGACAAAATTAAAAAAACATGTTCTTCATCTCGTTTGAAATTGATGAGTTTAAATATTTATACATGTTTGAGCCACATTATTTCGGAAAAATGTATTTTGAAATAGTAAATTGATAGAGGATGTGTAATTGAAAAGGAAGAAAAAGTTATTGATGTGATGAAAAATATTATTTTATTGATGAATGTGTGGTTGAAAATGAGTAGAAAAATGAAAATGAAAATTTTAATGTGTACCAAACATGGGGATAATGATTCAGCATACTAGGTTAGTTTCTATAATGTTTTCGGAATTAAATTATCGAAATTAAATTAAATCGTTTATTTCTACAAATTCCAGTCTTGAACCAAGGCTCCGTTTTTTTTAAAATAAAAAAAAACTATTCTCTTTTGACACCCCCCATCCTACCCTCCTATAGCATCATGTTATTTTCTATTGAAGCATACAAGATATTTATCAACTCGAGATGTTTATTTTAATACTATATCAATCAAATTCGTATAAGAGAGTGTGATTTAAATGGTGTGCATTGTCATTCTTTGAGAAGAACATGAGAATTTGGGAGAAAGATGGGGAAATTAAATATGATGGAGTTCGGCCATTGCAAGTGGTCACATGGTGGAAGACCCATTAAGTTGATAAGATGTAGTATAGTCTATCAATATTCAAAATTAATTGTTGCCAAGCTATATATGTTGTTCCATTATGGCGACACACAATGTGGATTTTAAAGTGGTCACTAAAAACAACCTTAAAAGTGATCGTCTAACGCATCTTTAATAGTTGACAACAAATAGGAAGAAACGTAGTAAGTAGGGGTGTTTAAGTGGCGAGCTGCTCATCATCTCATCCCACTTGTGAGCTGAGCAGCGATTTTCTCATACTAGTTGCGAGCCCTCCAGCTTACACGCTCGTCAATATGATTAAAATGTATATTTAGTAAAAAAATTAGAAAAAAAAATTGTGTGAGCCACTCGCCTATCAACAAATGAGTCGAGCCACATGTTGAGAGAGTCGATTCGCCCTATAAACACCCCTAATAATAAGTAAAAAATCAAACATAACATTTCACTTATAACGTTGAACCTTAGTTGATTTTGACATTGGAATGGGATTAGCCAACACCATCTGTGGAAGGTCGAACACACTGATGCTGTTCTCGTTTTGTAAAGTCAAATGTTATATTTCATGAATGTACTTTTATGAATGTACAAATATACAAGTAAATCTGTTAAATATGTGCATGATTGGCTCCAGCTCAAGCAGTTCACGTTCCCTGCATCTCATCAGTTCACACGGCCTGCACAGCTTTCCTTCCAGATCCTTCTATTCTCAGCACATCATATGTTCAACAGATTATTCTTCCAGATTCTAGCTTATTCTAGATACTTCTTTAGTTTGTTATCTTGTTAGTTTGTTAGATAGTTTGTTAGCTATTTCCTCTATAAATATATTAGTTTGCAATGTAATTTCCTAAGTTGAATGGATTAATATTCTTTTTCCCTACTGTAATAGCAGGTTCATTTCTTCTTCCTTTTTACTCTCTAGTTCTATGCTAGAAGAGAATTTAACAAAATCTACTGTTTACATGTTCTCGACTTGTTTGTTAATGTGAACAATTCAATAATGAATAATAGTAAAAAGAACACATGATTGTATTATTTAGATTTTATCCGTACTATGCGCCAGGATGGACGGTAAAAATTTGACAGAAGTGAGAACCCTTTCAAGAATCAATCATGCTACTCAAAAGGTGAATTTTGACAGGAAATATTGACATCCAACACTTGATGTGCACTCATAGGAAGATAGAAAAATTTTAAATTTAAGGCAGAGATATTATTATTATTATTTTTCCTTCATCAAAATGTAACACAAAAGCACTTTTATAGTGACAATTTTGGTGTAAAAAGATTCTTGCAGATGGTGACTTTTTCTTTACTGCCTACATTAATGGCTTTTGGACAACATTTTTTGTCCTTTCGAACTTGAGGGTGTCCGAAAGTAGTTGTAATTTTAACTATTTATGACATTTTATGAAAGGGAAAATATTTCAAAAGTAAATTAATCCCACTTTCAAGAAAGAAATAAGTAAATTAGTTCTTGAGCATCCATAATTCTTAAAGGCTCGTTTGTTGAGAGAATTGACCATTGAAAAATAACGTAACATGAAATCTAAAATGTCGTTTTAACTATACGGTGCTAAGCTGACACTTGTCTAATCAACGGATGTAAAATTTAATATTTGAACATAAAATAGTATTGACCACGGACGTATATAGGGGAGGTCCAGTTTCCAATCCATTTAATTTTTTCAGAAAAACATAATAATTCGGCTTGTAGTCCAGTCCTGATCCGTCTCTAATATTGAGTTCATATTAAAAAAAAAAAAAAATTGTTAAGAAAAACTCAAGATTTTATATGTTAATTTCTTATGTGCAAGTGTCAACACCTTTTGTTCTTTTTTTTTTTTTTTTTTTTTTTTCGGAGAATAAGTCCTTACATATCAAATTATGAAATCGACTACACATTGTGAGTGTAATTGTAGCTAGGTCTTATTAGTTAATTATATTGTTTAAGTTCGTTATGTCGACTCTTATATGAATATAATGTGTTGTGTGTATGAATATATCATTTCACGATTATGATTACAAAATCATACAATGATGAGCCAATAATTTTTATCCATTACTATGATATTGTAATTCATGTCGTTCATTATGTCTTGTACAAAAACAAAACATGTTATATATGTCACATGATCGTCTTAAAACTACAATTATTTATTCGCGTTAAGTCTAATATGCCATGTCCTCGCTATTCGTGCATTTATGTATGTGGATCGCTGCTTGTATATGTAAGAAGTCAATTATTCGTGCTTCGAAATCTTTACGTCCACCATATTCTATTCGCTAGACATGCAACTTGTTCATTTCATTGTTTACAACGTTTCAGGTAGCTACCATTGTCAAATGGTTGACGTGAGTTCAAAAATGATATCACATATGATGGTCCAATAATTGACGACCTTTGAGTTGTGACACTCACAAAAATGTAAGTTATTTCGTTGTTAAGATCAAAGGGTGAATGATATTTTATTAATTAGTTTACGAAAATAATTTGATACAAGCATAGTTCCTATTAGGGCCCGTTTGATTGCAAATGAGGAATTTGGATGGAAAGAAAATGAATTACATGGAATTGAATTGTTTAGAATTTGTTTTGCTCGGAATTATAACGAATTGTGTTTGATTTGTACAATTTTCCACCTAGGAAATGTTGAAAATTTGGTATCCGTTTGACTTCATTTTTTATGAAAATTGTCCATTAAATTGCTATTTTTTTTTTACCATTTGGCCTAGAATTTATTCCCATTGTCCAAAAAAAAAATTACAATACTGAATATCATTCGTTTGACTTTGTTTTGTATGGAAATTATCAATAAAAGTGATAAATTTTTTCACCATTGTATCTAGAATTTCTTTCAATTGCAAATAAAAAAAAAGTGACTTGGAAAATTTTTTTTTTACCACCAAAGTGGTGTGAATTCATTTTCAACAAAACCATGGAAATTGTGCTCGTGTGAGGGAAACCAAGAAAACCATTTCGAAGGAAAATTATTGCCATCAAACAATGCAAAAGTGAAAGTTAGAATTGGTTTTCCATTTTTCATGAAAAATTTTGCACAATCAAATATAGCCTTATATAAATATCTTTTGCGCTATATTTTATTATTGTTAGTTAGTACAAATTGATTTAAAATATATTTCCAAATTAATTGTATTACATATTCGAAATTCAAAATTTATTATATATTATAGAGATCCATGGTATTTTACATTATTTACATCATTGGTGATAAATAGGAGAAAATAATCATGAAAAAAAGTTCTGCATAGCATATGAAAGATGGTTACTCATTTAAGAATATCGTTTACTTGTTTCCGCTTCACTTGTATCAAATTATTCATTTTAACCTTTTCATCTCTGATACTATATTGTAAGTCAAGATAACCTTGAGTGGTTGCTCCATAATGGTCACCGGTTCAAATCCCCTTAGGATCACTGAGATAAGTACTCGGTCGTAAACTTCAGAGTCCGTGAGATTAGTCGAGGTGCGCGCAAGTTGGGTCGGATATCTACGGTTATCAAAATTAAAAAAAAAAACTATATTGTCAGTCAAGATGTTTGGAAAGTGTGTATGAATCGTTAAATAATGAATAGATGACAATGAATGATGAATATAGTACTCATGAGTTCTTCGAATAAAAAATAATTTGAGTGTTTACGAATGCTTTATAAACGTGAGCCAAACATTTAAAAGATTTAACTCTGTGAACTTAAGAAAGTAAATATAGATAACACTTCAAGCGTAAATAAGTTATCTCTTAGACGGATTAATGTTAATTACAATCAACATATTGAGATGCTTTGGAAATCTTAATTACAATTTAAGTGCCGTGTTTGTCAATGCTTGTAGTTGATTATAAGTAATGGATTCAGAAGAAAATGTGGTAAAAAAAAAGTATAAGTTGTGAATCATATACAATATGTAATTTTATTATTCACATTTTTCATAAAACTCATGATTTATGAGTACTTGAAGATATTACCAAACATGTACTAAGTTGAATTCTAAATAGTTTTGAGCCATATTTAGCATCGGCGGATATTTGTTCCGTGGAGGAAAATCTATCCGATGAAAATGTTGCATTTTTATAAAGCATAAATTGAACTTGCTATAAGAAATTAAAACTTTTAATCTTTTACAATCTCGTCCGTTTGATAGATATTATTGAGAAAATAATGTATTTTAAATAGTAAGATAAAGTTATTGATGTAATGAAAAATATTATTTTATTAAAAATATGTGATTAAAAATAAATTATGAAATAATATATTTTGAAAGAATAAACGCCAAACGCGGGCTTAGGTACAAAATACAACCTTGTATTCTTAACCCTGTCCCAAGTAGATTTTAGGGAAGCAGAACAATCACAGAGGGCAAAAATTGCAATCCAATGCGCCCATACTCATCTTGGCATAAGCTGAAGTACAAGTCATTAAAAGCCGTCTGATTAAACAGAGTAGTACTTTCTTCACTTCTGGAATTGATATATGATGAGATGGGACCCAAAAGTATGTATCCAGATCATAATCAAGGGACAAATCAGAGTAATCAAGTGGTCAGAAAATAAAGAGTGGGTGACCCCATTGTCACACTGGAACACCCTTTGATGCCATTTCGATTGATGAGACTAGACTTCTGTAATAATACCAGAATCCGTGTCAAGTGTCAACACCGTTAGATATTCGGATTGTGTAAAGACAAGTTGTTAGCTTGTCACTCTTGTCTCCCTTTTTGGTTTGTACGATAAATTTGACTGTTCCCGTCTCATTATTTGATATTACCATAGTGTCGTGAATATTAGATTTTTAATAGATTGTAATATAAGTTTTAGAAATGTGTAGTTGACAAGTCGTGGGATCCATGAAAGATATAGTTAATATTGATTATTTGATTTTAACTTAGATTAAAATCTGATTTTAATCTGTACAAAACATATAATTTTTGAAATAGTAATTTTTTTAGAATACATGATTAAAAAAAAAGGAATTTTTGATTTATATATAATATTATTTTATTGAAAAATATGTAGTTAAAAAGAATAGAAAGAAATATATATTATAAATTAATTGGGGCGAAACGGACTTGCATGATAAAATAAGAGTGATATTAATTAGTACCACTAATGTCAAGTATTAATAAAGATAAAAAAAAATTCATGCTATTAAATAATAAATTCATTTAAATATAATGTTACATGGTTCGTTTAATTGAAATTATTAAGTGTGATTAATTAGACTAATATTTTAACATCACTAATTCTAAATATCATTATTCTTAAAATAAACGATTAATGATGGGAGTATCTTTAGCTAGGAAACTGAGGTGTCAATCTAAGGCACAAAGTTCTAAAATGCGTAATGTGTGACGATGCATGGAGACCGAGCTATGGATTAGGCGAGTTTAGGCAAGGCATATGCGTAAAAAAACATAAAAAGATGTTTTCTTATTTTAATATTATTTTAATTTTTAATCAATTAAAAATAATATTTATTAAACATTTAAAACATATTTATAGGAACTTTATACATTTTTTTTTTTCAAAATTCCCAACAAAAATATAAGTTTCAAATTTAAATACAAAATAGTAAGTAAATAGTATAGGAACTTCAATTTTATCTAACTATTTATCTAAATAGCACTGACTTTATTTTTGAACACTGGACGATAGTATGCATTTTTATTTTTGAGCTTTGATTCAAACTCGATAATTAAATAATTTTTCTTTTAATAGTTCAGATGTCTTAAGAAATTATCTACCGTAAATAAGATTCATTGGTCACTTGACTTTTGGGTTCAAATGATTGTTTTGATTTTAAATTAGGGTAAACTGAAAAATTAGCATTTAATAATTTTTAATTTCAAAGAATTGTAATAAAAAAAAAGGCGCGTAGCGGTCAACAATTGTTGTTGACCGCTAAATAAGAAGCTAACCCACTTGACTTGACGTTTTGGCCATGCCTCACGTGAAGGCGCGCCTTTTAAAACACTGCTAAAACATAACTATCATTTAGCCCGGTTTGATCCACATTCGTTAAAAATACATTTTTTTTTTCTAAACTCATTTTCACAATACATTTTTCAGTAAAATAATATTTTCATCACATCAATAATTTTCCTTACTTTTTAACTACGTATTTCTCTTCATATCAATATTTAAAATACATTATTTCATCAATAATATACATCACTCAAACCCTTAAAGTTGTGAACTTGATTGACTAGTGGACTCGTAAATGTCGATCCCGCTTAGCCCTTGTTTGAAAATCATTATTTTAAAACTCTTTATTCTATATACTTATTTTTAACTATATATTCACATAATAAAATATTATGCATGTAAATTCAAAAAAATTCCTACTTTTTAATCACAAATTTTTTAAAAGTTCATTATTCAAAACTTTATTTTTGCCAAATAATGACCACTAACATTGGGTTAATTTGAAAGAGAATTAAGCATCTCTTTTAAGTGATACATTTTCATGTTTATATAATTAACAAGATTAATCGGGCTATTACACGACACACTAGATTTTATTAAGAATAAATTTGAAATTAATTATGTTATTTTCATTGTCACTCCATTGTAAAAGAAATAGATAAAAATGATTCTCAATGTCAATGCAATTTATAAATTGGACATATAGTATATTGTAATACGTCTCTATCTTTTACTGTCATTGGGGAAAACGTCATTACTTTTCATTTTTCAACAGTTTCACATTACATTCCGCAAAATGTTATTTTTATCCATTTTCTCAATTAAAAATTGTGGAATGACAAATATACCATTATCTTTAAATAAAACAAAAAAGAAAAAATTAATTGTAACCATAGTCCCAATTTTTTTAAAAAAATGCAAAAATGAGTTCCCAAATAAATTATTAAAAGGGTAATTAGCACATAATGTTCATATCTTTCATTATTATAGAGAAAAAACGTCAATGCCTTTTATTTTTTGACATTTTCACCATTAATTACACATTTGAATGCGTAAATCATCTTTTATATTCATTTTCATCTAATTTCTCAATAAAGAGTTGTGAAATGATAATAAACCATCCTATTTATAAAAAAAATAAATAAAAAATTTTAGTTTCTAATTTTTTAAATTATTTATTTGGGATTCTTTTGCATTATTTATTTATTTTTTATTTTTTAATAAATTTAATTGAGACTCATTTGCATTTTATTTTTAAAAAAAAACTAATTTCTAATTTTTTGATAATTTATTTGGGGTTCGTTTGCATTTTTTTAAAAAAAATTAATTTCTAAATTTTTAATAATTTATTTGGGACTCGCTTGCACTTTTTTCAAAAAAATTGAAACTTTGGTCACAATTAATTCTTTATTTATTTTTATTTAAATATGATGACATATTTATTATTTCACAGTTTTTTATTGAGAAATTGGATGAAATGGATATAAAAGATGGTTTGCACAATCAAATATGTAATTAAGGGTGCAAATTTCAAAAAAAAAAAAAAAAAAAAAGAAGAAGTTAAAGAAGAAGAAGATATAAACATTTTTCGCAATAATAGTGAAAAGTAAGAGCATTATGTACTAATTACTTTTAATAATTTATTTAGGACTTATTTGCGCTTTTCAAAAAAACATTACAAAGTAGATGAAAATGGCACAGCAACAAAACCAATTATATCTCTTAATTTTAGTCCAAATTGAGTGGAGGATTTTAAATGTAGCTTAAATTTGAAAGAACTTGTAAAAGTAGACATTTTCTGAAGTGCATTTACCAATAAACACAATTACAAAGTGGTCAAATTTTTTGTGTGACCAAAGTTTTCTAGTACGCAAGGTTCACATATCTCGAGCAAAAAATAATAGCAAAAATTCATCTTCTAAACAAAGAAATACGAAAGAGATTAAAGAGTCGAAGAAACTTAATCACAACAATTTCTAGATTTCGAAACTCGACCTCATTTCAAATATCGAATTCTTTGCCGAAATCTCGTAAATTCCAGAAAACTTGGATCCCAAAATTCATAGTTTGTAATCCTTAAGCAAAAATCCGAGATTTGCAACTTCCTATACATCTTGAATTCCCAAGAAAGTTGGATAAATTTTGTTCCAAAAATTCGGGATCAATATCTAATTACAAACGTAGAATTTTTTTCAATTTATCGAAATTTTTTTTATCAATCTTGGTGCATTTTATTGAACATAATCTTGTCCACAATATGTATAAATGAAGGGGGAAGGGTCATAACTCGTCAATGATGGTCAAATCTTTGTAGCGAATCTTGATGCCTTGAATAGAACATAATCTAGTCTACTGTACGGGTAAACAAATGATATTATATCATAACTCGTAAACATTTGTAGTCAATCTTAGCGCGTTGTATTGAACATAATCTATCCACCGTACAGATACGCAAATAAGATTGGTCATACTGTCAACCGTGGTCCGAATCTTTGGTTTGAATAGTATAAAATTAAAAGAGAGACAAGCTTTGTAGTTAATCTCGATACACTAAATTAAAATAGAAACGAGTTCATGGTACCAAAGATGCCTTTAATTGTGTAGTTTTGAGAAAATTGGACTAATGATTCCTTACCTATTATCATAATAGTAAGTTAGTACCTTATGAAGCAAGATTTGTTCCCAACATTTGCTAGTGCTAGAAATTTGTTACATATATTTTCACGAGACTTGGAAGAGAGTTTTGAACACACCGTGTCTTTGAAGAGAAAAACAGAGCTATGAGAAATGAAAAAAGAAAACGAAGTGGGCAAAGATATGGACATATTTATTACTAAATCCCATTAATCTCCTTGATTTTATTGATGTTTTCAGCGTATAAACATTATATAAACACTGCCATCCCCCACTGTCTAAAGCTTTGATAGTATATATTCTATCAAATACTCTCTATGATCAAACAGTAATCTAAAACTTAAAATCAAAGAGAAACCATTTCAATGTATATTATGGGATCAAGACCACTAAGTCATGTACTACTATATGGAAATTCAGTAAATCCATGTTTAGGTAGAGCCGAGTTTGGCTTCATGATCACATCATGGTGCAGCTTGAGGGGTTCTCATTGCTGAACATTGAGTACTCTTCAGTACGTTCGCCAGGAGGAGGGTACGGGTAAGAAGGGTAGGGTGGCATGTAGTTGACAGCAGGTGCAGGCCTAGCATACATCATGGGTTGAAACCTTTCATTCCCATTGGCGCGTTGTTGGTTCATCATCATTGCAGCCAATTGTTGTTGGTAGTAAGGGTTCGCGGCCATTTGCTCGGGGGCAACACCTTGGACATTGACAGCACCATCATTCATGGCCGGAGCAGGTAGGCCTCGGACAGCTGCAGGGTTACCCATTTGGCCCATCGGCATTTGACCCATCTGTCCCATTGGCATCTGACCCATCTGACTCATTTGACCCATTGGCATTTGACCCATCTGGCCCATGGGGGCACTCCTCATCTGCCCCACACTACCTCCAGCATTCATAGCCATCATGTTTGGCATGCCTTGAGGCCCATCATTCATTCCACCCCCTTTCTTGGCCCCATTAGCATTCATATTGTGACCATTAGCACCACCACCATTGTTACCGTTCTTCATCTGCCCACTGCCACTTCCACCACCGTTGTTGGCCTGTGGCTGACCGCCTCCATTCTTTCCACTTCCTTGTTTTTGGTTACCACCGTCATTTTTACCATTACCACCTTTATTGCCACCATTATTACCACCACCATTGACCATAACGGGCACATTTCCACCCCCACCAATTTTTCCATTCCCACCTGCATTTCCTCCATTTACACCACCATTAGCACCACCCTTCATCAGCAGAGGGTTCTGCCAGCCCATCATGTTAGGCATCGGTGCACCTCCAAGGCCATTGCCTAGCTTTGTCTTATTCATAGGCATATCCTCCATTCCATCATCAAACTCATCCTCATCCTCATCCTCATCCTCATCATCATCCTCATCATCAAATTCATCCAACTCATCATCAGTCATGTCATCCTCCAAACCATTGAATTTGCCAGATTTCGGGTTTTGATCCTTGTGCATTTTCAAGTCCTTCATAAACTGAGGCGGCATTTTCAGATCTTGAATCCCTTTCAATTGTTGAAGCTGCTGAAGTTGTTGAAGTTGTGGATTTTGACCTCCCTGTGGACCACCTTTTGGCTGGTTATTGCCACCCTTCTGAACCTGAACCTGCTGCCCCTTGTTATTCCCTCCTTTTCCATTGTCAATTTGCAGATTCTTGAATTGATTATTAAGCTGATTATTATTATTATTATTTGCCTTCGGTGCACCCCAAATTTCTGCATGTTTCCCTTTCTTGGAAAGCTTCTTGATCAGTGTTTCAGGATCAACATTTCCAGACACTGTAACCTTTCCCTGCTCTGAATCTATGGTTGTGGTGTAAACCCCTGCCGAAAGAAATTGCAAAAATTGAGTCAGCATCACAGAAATACAAATCTATTATATATATATATATATATATAAACATACACTTATTTACACAAATTCATCTCTCCCGTCATTTCATTTCGGGTTAACGAGATGTGAGAGTCCCTTTATTTTTATGAGAATGGTGTATTTTGAGGTTTGAATTAAGAGATTAATTATAGACAAGACTGTTAAAAGAGTCTAGATGTAACTAAAAAAATTGAGATTGAAATAAAATCATACCATCAATCTTTTGCAAGATTTTCTTCACTTTGTGCTTGCACCCTTCACAGTGTATATGGACTTTAAGAACACAAGTCTGGACACAGAATAACACAGGTTAAAGTTTACAAATTTATCAAACAAAATCAAAGAATAAAAAACAAACCCAGAAAAAAAATATAAAAAAATACAAGGATTTCCACGAATAAATCTATCCAATTGAATTTGACTGTAAAATGTCTGTTGCAGAGAAAGAAAAAGAAAAAGGTTAAGAAAGAGACAAACAGCAAAGGGACATGGCATTCAAAGATCTTGAGTTCAGAAGAAGCAAAGCCCATAAAGCAAAAATGAAGAGAACCCCCCACCCCATTCCCATCTTTTGCAGAAACATAATTTACATACATTGATATATACAAATGAACAAAAGAACAAGTACCTGGATTTTCAAGAACTCTTCTTTACTCATTTTAACCGGTCAAAAAGGAACAAACAGAAGCTAAAAATAATGCAATGGGATAATTAAAGGGCTGTTTCTTGATGAGATCTGAGAGAAAACACAAAGGGAGTTACAATTGAAACAACATTATAAACAGGAAAAAAACTGGCTCTTTTCTTCCATTTTCTTTTCTTGAAAACATATATCAGAGAATAAAATGAGAGAAAGTTGGGGGCGGTTGATGAACATTAAATAAACCTCTCTGGTAGGTGACTCTTGTTTCCTCTATTTCAGAGTGGGAGAGAGAGAGGGAGGTTACTGCTCTAAACAAAGTTCAGACTGGCACACTCTCATTCTGGGTTTTAAGCATTATTTATGGGGGTATCTTTTGCTAGCTACTCCATTTTTCAAAACTTAACAGAGGATAATCACTCATAAGCCAATTTCACAGAAAAAAAATATTCTCATTTTTGGCTTGTGGGATTTTCAATTTCATTTCTTGGCTTGGCTTTATATAGGGCTAGGCTTACCTGGGTGGAGAGGGGGGTAGGGGCGTGGGGGGTCTACAGTAGCCATGGTAAATTGAACAAATCTTTTCATTACATGAAAATTTATTACCGCCAGATTTGACGTGTGTTTGCAAGATTTTTTTACACTAAAATTGGTTGGTAAGAAATAATTTACTCGAACTCACTGTCCAATGCATATGAATTAGGCAGCATATTATCATATTACAGTTACACCCTTTATCTGTAATTAATTGACCTCAAAACTTTTAATTTCTCAGTTACACGCCTATGCTTAGTAACAAATAGTATAACTTGTAGGCTTCTTTGAAAATCTATACAGATTATGAATAAATATGGAATTACATTGATATTTGAAATTTTCTAATTTGACCAGCTCAGATTTTGTAAATTTTTTTGGGTCAGAGATTTTGAATACAGATTTTGTTTATTTCTATTCTTGATTGAGGAAAATTATAGTAAATTCAATAGAGCCGTGCTATTTGTCTCGGGATTAAATCTCGGGTCAAATCAGGCCGGGACTTAATCCCGGGACAAGGAAATTTTCCCAATTCAATATGCTCCTTCTATTACTAAGAGGGCATGCGTCATATTGTTTTCTTTTTCCTCCAAGAAAATGAGATTTTTATTCACATTTCAAAGATGTTAACAACTCTAGCATTTTTCTAATTTTTATAAAAATTTAAATTGGCACATTCTAAATATGCAATAATTTTATATTTTGGTTTGTGAAAATGGAAGGAAACAAGAAAAAATCGCGGTCGCAACTTCGATTGTATGTATAACTTGTTGTGTACGTTATTTCACTATTTCAGAAGCGAAGATTGAGAAAGATTTAAGCGCAATAATATATGTTTTGAAAACAAGACTTGAACGATCAAATTCGATATAGTTAAAACAAGTTATGCAACCAAAAAACAATAATTGTAACAATGTAAAAAACATTAATTTGTTTGTAGGGTAATATTGTGATTGATAATTATATTGTAATCTCACAATCACATGCCGATTATGTAACACTAACCAAATTTCTATAAAAGCAAGAGTCAACCCCTATTCAATTTGTTTTTATTGATATTAAATTTAAGTTAAAAACGCAACAAAAGAAAAGTCAGTTTCAGATAAATGTCACATATAAAACAATCTTCCACCACGTACGCCATGATTTCATGTGTTTGATGGATATTATCGAGGAAATAATGTATTTTAAATAGTGATATGATATGCTAAATGTGGTTAAAAAATAAGAAAAAATTATTGATGTGATGAAAAATATTATTTTATTGAAAAATGTGTGATTAAAAATGAGTTATGAAATAATGTATTTTGAAAGAATGTGTATCAAACAAGAGCTTAATTTTTATCATTCTACATCATGGATAATGATTATTTTTGGAGTACTGCTGGACTTACAGAGGTGGGGGTTCATAGAACCCCCATAGATCACTCACAAGGCTTGGGGTTGGGAAATTTTTTTAATGAGCTCGGTCTCATATGAGACCCACCTCATGTGAGAGGTGGTAGAAGTTATTGTCAACCTATTTTCTGTACATTTGGCTTAACTCTTATTTTTGAAGCTCTTGAAATCCTTGTGGACCCTACTCATTTGGCTTCCGAATACGTGAAACATGCACATACTATATGCATACTGGCAAAAACCAGTTCTCTCTTGATACATTCCTAGTAAAAATCATTTAGTACAAAGTGAGCAACATATTGGTTCTTCGAGTGATTTTCATGAATATATTATTTTGTTTACTAAAATATACAAATATTAACTTGCTTAAGTTGTATGCATAAATGCTCATGAGAAAACCCATTAATGTTCTATGCCTTTTATTTCAGGCTTTACGCCTGATTTCTCTTCCAACTGTAACTGAAAATGCATGAATTTCACGCACCAAGTTGGACATATTCTCCTACGTTAGATTGTATATGACTAAACACGACTCACTTGTGAAAATCTGATAAGTTTTAGTTGAATTTAAAAGCAAATTTGATTCTAATAACGTTAGATTGTATGGGACTAAACATGATGGACATGTGAAGATCTGACAAATTTAGTTGAATTTTAAAGTAAGTTTGACTTACTTTTAATTTACATATTTTGTCCCTTACGATGTTCAAATAAATTTTTTAATAATGCTATTTATATTGAGGACTACGGTAATCGCCTTACTATCGTATGACAGTTTGTTGTTTGATACATTAATATGATAGTTTTTTATTGCTTCATGCATCAAATAACAAATTGTATCAAAGTGTATGTATTGCTTGCAAGGGGGATATGAGGATCAAGATCACTTCTTGGTCTTGTGGGATGTTGCTCAACAAATCTGACAAAAATGTTCAACCTTACTGGGAATCCAGTGCATGCAGACTCGGGGATGGAAGAAGCGTGTATGAACTTGGTTCAGAAGAGCAAAACAAACATCACATAAAGTTATTTTGGTGGATATGGGCTCCAGCCACTTGGACGAAGATAAAATATTGGATCTATTGGGTGGGGTTGAAGCTTAAATAAGCGAAAATGTTAAACAGAAGAGATGAATGGGTGCCGAGGGAGCTTAATATATCAATGAAGCCGATTAAAAGAAAAGAAATTCAAAGTAGTGAGATGGTAAAGACCATCAATGGGGTGGTACAAACTCAATACTAATGGGTGTTGCATAGGCAATCCTGGAATTTGTGGTTTGGAGGTATTATTCGGAATAAAAAGGGCGATATTGTCATAGCTTTTGTTGAGAAACTTGGTGAGTGTACTAATAATGGTACCGAGCTATTGGCATTACTGAAAGACTACTGAGAAGAAATAAAATATATGTTGTCTATAATCTTATGTAGGGTCCAACACATATATCGTGAGGGAAACTTGGTAGCCGATAGCTTGTTGAAGCTAGTGCATATAGTGTTTCACAGATTTGGATGGACTCTTAACACAATCCCATCGTCAATTACAAGAACTTTGTGTATGAATAAATTGGGCATCCCTAGTTTACGGGATTTTTCTCCTCTTAGTTTAACTTTAAATCTTCCAATGTTTTTTAAATTATAAGGAGTTTGGTTTGGTTTGCTTTGATTTTGATTGTGTTTTTCTATGACTATGGTATTCCTTTGCCGTAAGTAGGGGTTCCTTAATAAAAATTTTGGAGGCTCCGATTAATAATAATAATAATATCATATAGGACGACTACCGTCAGTTCTCACCATAAATAACATTACTCATTTTTTAAATTTACAACGAGTTTCCTTAAACTTGCTTAAATGCTCATGCGGAAATACCTTAATCATTAATTATAACTCTTCATATGTTGTTTATGATTATAAGCTAATATTGTAATCAATAACGATAACTATATTCTTATAATCACATCCCTATTAAGTAACACTAACCAAATTTCTATATAAGCAAGAGTCGACCCCAATTAAATTTTTTTATTGGTATTAACCTTAAGTTTTTGTCAATAGAAAAACTTTAATCGTATAGATAAAAAGAAAGTCGCATAAGATATAATAAAATCAATAAGACTTTTTTTTTTTTTTTAATGAAAGCTTTAATTCTTGAAAATTCTATAACATACAAAAATATTTTTCATTTTTTTTTTTTTGAACGTAAACGTAGTTTTCTTGAAATTGGGACCAATAAAAAAAGTTGGAATTTAGGCACATATCCCTATTAATTAGTCGTGTGAAATATAATAATCGTATTGGTTCTTCGGTGATTTTGACGATTTTATTTACTAAATTATAAAAATATTAACTTGAATATTTCATGATGTGAGTAGCAATAGGCACTCTTTGAATACTAATTACATTCATTAAAGCAAAATAATTAGGTGAAAATAATCAGTTATTACAGACAAAATTGGTTACCTACTAATAATTTCCTTACATTGTATGCACAAATGCTGACGAGAAAATCCCCTGATGTTGTTTGTATTTCAGGGTTTTATGCCTGTTTTCTTTTCCAACTGTAAATGAAAATGCAGGAATTTTACACACTAAATTTGGACATATTCTCCTAACGTTAGACTGCATGAGACTAAACACGATTGTCGTGTGAAGACTTGACAAATTTTAGTTGATTTTAAAAGTAAGTTTGATTCTTCTAACGTTAGACTGACTGACATGTGAAGATCTGATAAATTTTAGTAGAATTTAAGAACAAATTTGATTCTAACGTTAGGTTGGATAAGACTAAACACGCCGAGCATGTGAAAATGTGACAACTTTTATTGAATTTTAAAGTAGGTTTGACTTACATTTAATTCACCTATTTTGTCCCTTACTATTTCAAAATTAATTTTTTAATAGCAAAACTTACATTTATATAAGCATGGTTGAAGGTTCTTGTTATTCTCATTAATTCAACCGGAATTTATACAAGTGTCGCAGCACGATTGGAACAAAATAAAGAATGATTACAAAAGTTAAGAAACTTATAAGTAATAAGGATTTTACAGCACGCTTCAATTCTCTTTGTGAGTAAATTGATGATATGGAGATTGATTGATTATTATCTCTTTTTGTCGAGATTTTCGAGATCACCTTTCTTTACTGGATATCTTAATTGACTCTTGTTTAATATATCAAATTGTTAGCTTCATTGTCACTATTACAGAGATCTTTCTTGTGTTTTACAGTCGATACTTGCCTTTTACATATAAAAGCTCCTTTTTTTTTTTTTTTTTTTTTTACTTTAGAGCCTCGTTTGGCACCGATTAAAATCCAATTAAAATTAAAAATATAGTCGTTATTAGGTCACACTCGTATAATAAAAGTCAACAATAACAACTAGTTATTCAATTTTAATTCGATTTTAATCTCTACCAAACATGCTCTTAATATTTATTTTTTTACCTGAAACATCGGTTTTTCATCCGATTGGAACAACGAAAACGATAGGATTTTAAAAATAGATCCTTAACCATTTTATTATAACAAAAGAAAAATGTAAAATTGTTAGTGAGGGAACAAACAAGCTAACCTTCGACATAGAAAAAATAAAAATACGAAAACAAAAGGCTGATTTAAGATGTACTTTGCAACTTCACTATCCAAAGCGGATAATAATTAGTCGTCATTAACTCTAAATTATCACAATTAAATGTAATCAATGTAAAATCTAACTTCATTTATTCAATAGGCTAATTTTCCTTTTTTTTTTGGTCCCAAATTATAGTCTTTTTTTTTTATTGAGAATGTATTTGTTTTGTTCATTTATTAATATATCCTTATTTAATTTGCCTATTTATAACCAATTTTCTCCACTTAATTTTAAAAATTATACAAATTTTAATTTACCTGCTCCTTGGAATCATCCAAATACATACAGATCTTGAAGGGAGTAGAGTTTAAATGGTTCATAGTACTTCCTACATTATTTTTAAATATTACTGCTAGTTGTTAATAATTAAATAATAAACTAGAAAAAAAAACCTTTGCGAAAATTGCATTTTCAACAACATTTCTTAATACTTGTGAAAAAAATCAACTTATATAAATGAGACTGATGGAATATTATTATATATTAGAGTTTGTTAAAATATGAACTTACTTAAATGCTCACGAGGAAATACCTTGGGGGTCGTTTGAGTCCCATTCTTTTTGAATAACGTGTGATTAAAAAGTAGAAAAACATATGAGTTTATGCGTAAAATTAGTTTATTAAGAAAAAAATGTGTGGTTAAAAATAATTTTTTTAAAAAAATAGGCTCAAAAGTGGCTTCATGTTTTTTGTCTTACATTTCAGCTTTACACCTGCATTTGTGCTTCGGTGCAACTGAAATACATGAATTTACACATTAATAAATTTTGATATATTCTACTTTCAATATTAACCATTGACGGACTAGATAAGACTAAGCCCATGTTTGACAAACATTATTTGAAATTTTTTTTTCTACGTACTCATTTTCAATCACATATTCACATAATGAAATATCCTATACGTAAACTAAAGACTTTTACCTAATTTTAATCATACATTTTCCTAAAAATTACTATTTAAAACAATGTTTTGACCAAATAATAACCAAATGCCATAACCATGTGGACATCGAACATTTTTTACGTGACAGCGGTGACATAATTAATAGGAAAAACCTTTGCAGGGTCATAACGAGATGTTCTCAAATGACGGAGACACTTGGCCGCCGAGCTCTTTAGACGTGCTTGTGACCCGACCTCCTGGTCTGGTGTGTTTAATGACTTTTCCATTGAATCCCCCCTAATCTTTTTTTTCGATCGTAAAAAGGAGAGCTGACACAGTCCGAGTTCTGAGACGTGATCAGAGATCTTGCTTCTTTTCGTTTAGTGCTCCAGGCTTTTTCAGGCCGATATTTTTATTTCAGACTCTGCACCTTCTATTTCAGGCAGTCATTTTTCTAAAATAAGTAAAGCTTATGCCTTTCCTTATTCTTTCAATTTTTTTAGAGTTATGGCATTTTATGGTCTAGATCATAAGCAAGAGATGAGGAGTTTCAAGGAATCTCGACAATCTTACAACCCTGTCAGAGGACGAAACAGGAAGGCATTGGCTGGGCACAGTCGAACTTGTAAAAAAATTGGGATAAATTTTACAATTAAAAATTTAAGTCCAAAAAAATCATACCTCATGTAATTCTGCATCCAAAAATTCACATGGGATATAACTTTTTCGGATTTAAAATTTCGAAAATTTTTGATGTCATATTCCATATAAAATTTCTTAATAAAATGATGAAAACTATATTGAAAAAATTTGTATTGCAAAAATAACAAATGTTAATAAAATAATTGAATTTTTTAAAGAAAATGCGAATTAGACGGCTTTTTTTAAAACTAATGTTTGACACATCTTTAACTATTTTTTATATCTGTTTGGACTATTCGGTATGCCTATAATATAGTTCTCGAAATAATTTTTGAAATGACATAAGCAATTTATAAATTCGATTAGCGTACGATCATCAGATGATTTTTAAAGTTAGCACGTTATCAAAATTTTTGAAATACTAATTTTGAACGGCATACTTTGACAAGTCGTAACATTTGCTACGATTGATAGTTTTATACGCTATTAACGATGTAGAAAACTAGACCGTGAGCACTTCAAAATGATATTAAAAATGTAGTATTTCAATTTTGTTTTACATCCCATAATGACTTCGAAAATTGAAATAAAAACATAGAATATTTAATTGAAAAAAAAATAAAAAATTGGAAGCAATTTTTGGTGGTTGGGGGGCACTTGCACCCCTAAGCCACCCCCTAGGTCCGCCCATGGCTGAGGTCAAGGTATCCTTAGTCAGACGTTCTAGGGCATCCAATTCTACTACTGAGACATCCCCTCCACCTCCTTCTCCCCCATCTAGGTCGGATCCAATTCTCCCTTTTACCCCCAAAGTCCTTTAAGAGACCACTTTACCCATTGGGTCCACTTCTTCATATCCAGATCTTCCTAGAACTAATCTGGAAGAGCTTAAAGGGAGGGGACCTGAGGCACTCCTGGACTTCTATCAAGCTCCATCACAATCCAGGGACATGACAACAACTCTACCTCCTGCCTTATAAAATGGAGCTCGCCTGCTAACCAAGAGTTGGACCGAACGTGAGTAGGGTTTTTTAGGACAGACGAGCGTTAACGAGTCTTGTATTACTGCTTCCGTTTATGCTCACTGCTCAATTCTCCATATGATGTCGGTTTCGGAGAAGGTGCAATTTTTCTTCCTTACCTCATCCTTTTTTATGGCATTTTTGTTTTCATTATACGTTCTTATTTCATATCACTGTTTGGGCAAAGCTTGGTGAATGCTGAGGACGAGGCTGTCAAAAAGGTCAATGATGATGGCTTGGCTATGTACCAAGCGGCAGAGGCAGAGCAAGCTTTGCACATGGAGGCAGAAGGGAAGTGTGTTGAGGAGAAGGCTGGGTTAGTGGCTCGATTGCAAGCTGAACTTAGGGCTAAGGCCTAGCGAAGAATGAGAAAGAGGAAGCCAAGAAAGAGGAAGCCAAGGAAGGGAGGAGCTTGGTAAGGTTCAGTTGGAGCAGGAGAGGGTTAGAGCTAATGAGGACGCAAAGAAAGTAGAGGCATACAGAATTCGTGCTGATGAGGTGTTGTCGATTTTTATATCTCGCAAGTATACATATCGCAACAAGTAATATGGAGGACCAATGAGTCCGAATATCGTTTCCACGAGAACTACTATCTAACAATTGGTTAAATTATTCATAACTTTAATTTGATAGCAAACAAATAATAATTTTTGTGATTGTTATCTAATTATTCTAATTAAACTAAATTATCTAATGTATACAATTTATCGAATTTGAGTTTTAGAAGTATGAATATGGATGCTAGGACTTACAATTTTACCTATGAATTTCCTTTAATTCGCCACTTAAGATTCATTACTATTGTAGTGTTCGATCGAATTTTTCTAAAGTATTCAATTTACCTCTTTCAAGTTCTCATTGAATTTATTTAACAAATTTAATTACATATCACTATGTGAATTAATCTTAGTTAAACAAAATATCAGTTCTAAGAATTCATCTAAGGACCGCAATAATTTGTATAGGTATCTCTACACGTTATACTAAATTATCGAATTTTATTATGTGGTCTAAATCTAATGACCCGTTTGTTTCCCATTATTTTAATAGAAGAATGTGTTTTTTGACATTTTTTTTTTCAAACAAATGGGTCCTACTGTAACACAAATTGGTCAACAAAAGCAACTACTTCTCATTGCAATGGTACAAATTTTCATTAAAATCGAAAACAAACATGGGCTAAAACTCACCTCTTGATTCGTAATAGATTCACAAAATCATAGAAATATTGGCCAAAGAATTTAAAGTATTAAATTCATGAATAAAATCAACATATATACATTTAGGGTCCATTTGATGGGAAATGTGTAAAATGGGTGGAAAGAAAATGTTTTATACGGAATTGATTTGCCTATAAATTATTTTACTGAGAATTGTAATTAATTCTATTTGATTTGTATAATTTTTCATTGAAAATGTTGAAAGTTTAGTGTCCGTTTGACTTTTTTTTTTTTATGAAAATTGTCCATTAAAGTGATAATCTTTTCTACCATTAGGTCTAAAACTTGTTTCAATTGCCAAAAAATAAATAAATAAATTGAAAAAAAATTATCATACCGAATATCATTCATTTGACTTTGTTTTGCATGAAAATTGTCAATAAAAGTGATAAATTTTTTTACTATTGTATCTAGACTTTTTTCCAATTGCAAAAAAAAAACTGGAAAGTATTTTCTCACCAAAACGCCAAGAACGTATTTTCCTCAAAAAGGTGGAAAATAAATGTGGTAAAAATCTTCCCGGGAAAATTTACCTATCAAACACTACAAAAATTGGAAAATAGAAAAAAAAATTCATTTTCCATGAAAAATATGACGAATCAAACGGAGCCTTAAAGAAATAGAATATTGAATAAAAGAAATAAATGATCACACATAGATTACATTGTTCGTCTTACTTATGAATTTAGGTTCTCATAATAATGAAAGAAAAACAAAAAGTATAGAGTTCATAACCATATTTTGAAATCATGATTATGAAAAGAATTTGATCTTGTACCAAAAATCTTTTTCAACCTCAAGTCTTCAAACTCTAGTTTTTACTCTTTGATCTTGATGATTATGTGTTTTTGTCTCACCCAAATTGTGTGGAACTCTTTAAAAGTGTCAAAAATTTGTATTTATACGATTTTCCACGTCTATGTCGAATATATGGTTTTTATGGACTTTAAAAACTGGTCAAAACACGACATAGATACATACATGTGGCGCCTCGACCTATGGGAGTGGCATCACGGCGCCGCGACTCTGTATTGGACAAAGCGTCACCTCTAGGGTGAAAATTTGCACTGCACCTCCTTTAGTATTTTTATAATAACTCTCTCTTTCGATATCCAATTGAGGCAATCCAAATTGGGTTGTAAAAATACCTCTAATGGCTACTAGAAAAAGTTTTTTTCCCAATTCGGATGTTTATTAGGTCAAAATAGGTCTCAATCTTCGGCAAAAAACTTGGAAAATATTTGTGCGGTTGAAAATTGATTTGTATCCATATTTTGATCATATTTCACTCCTTTTAACTTCTAGTTGAATCCAATTAACTCCTAGATTCTCGAATCTTCATAATGAACTTTAACACAACTTCTGAATATTTACACTTTAGTTCCCAGACTTTAAATTTTATTTTTTTCACCAATTTTCACTTCTCTCTTTCGAATTCACTTAATTTCATTGAGTTTCACGTAATAAACGAAATATACAATAAATTATGCTATAATTGTTCAAAAGAACTATTAAAAGTTAATATTTTTACTTCCAAATGAGTGTATAAATATACTTATCAAACACCCCCCAAATTTAAACATTTATTTGTTCTCAAACAAAACCATAATCTAACTTTACAAACACACAAACATGTCAAATGTTTTGGTTAGATAACCTGTCATTTTGTTTCAAGATTGGAATCATTGTATTAAATCTATAAACAGCTTCAAGGTCACGTTATTAAAATTAGTATTTACTTTTCCAATGCAAAACTAATGTGTGTGTATATGTGAAAAATTAAGTAAAACACTATAAATCTATGAGTTGTTTCAATTCTCGACCTTCGATGGTCAAATTTTTACTTTCATCACTCATAAGATTCACATAACACCAAACTTATTCCTTTTTACTTTTTTTCCGGTGTGTGATCTAAGGTTGAATCTTTATACCAATTCCTCGACCTCTTTAGTTTAGATGGATCTCACTAATTGCAAGTCGATATTTCAACAAATAAGGAATCTTCAAATTTTGATTACTTCATCATCCAAGACTCAACTAGGCTACCAATCCCTTGTCAAATATCTAACTTTATCAAATAAGTGTTTGTAACTTAATCAAAGCATGTAGTATGTAAATACACAATTATCATTTTTTTTTATTTTATGTGCAGACATCTCTCCATTAAGCTTTCTAAATGACTCTTGTAGCGAGTTTTAAGCCGATAACTCCCAAGTCAGATGAACATAGGGTACCAGATTTTTAGATACTCTCGCAGGTTTAATCACTTGAGTCATAAAAGCTACGAAGAGACGTTTCACAATAAAATAGCTTCTTTTTTTTTGCGATGATTAGTGCAATGTTCCCTATTAAACACTCATTCTCAAAAATCGACTCCTAACTTAAGATTTTCAACTAATTTTCATCGTATTGGCAATAAACAATTTATACAAGAATTTACACACATAAAATCCTCATTTATATCCACATCTCCCTACAACAGTAAAATCACCTACAAGCTATTCTAAATTTGCTCAAAAGATATATATTGTAGTAATTTTTGGGTTTAGCATCTAAGTTTTACCATTTCAACATATTAAGCAAATGAATCAACTAATTACTTTATAATAATAAACTAAATTTGGTCGAATAATATATATTGTAGTAATTTTTGGGTTTAGCATATAAGTTATATTATTTCAACCTATTAAGCATATGAATCAACCCATTACTTTATAATGCTAAACTTAATTCATGTTCGCAAATAGAATCAAGTTTACATGGTTAAGAATCAATTAATCTAAATATGTAACATAATTCATAAATTAATATATAATTCCAAATATATTTGCTGACAAAGCTACCTAACCCACACATGCACACAATAAACAATAAAATCATTTTTTATTTTTTATTTTTTTGAATTGTCATTTTTTTTTTGTATTTTAATAAAGCATCAAACATAGAATCACACACAAAAACTAAAAACTTAATATTTTTCAACCGCCAAAATTAAAGTAGACATTGTCCTCAATGTCTTAAAATATAGCGCATATATAGGTGGAGAAGTAGGGAAGAAGGTACTCTCCAGATTTTCTATCTTATATTTGAGGTGGATTGTGGATCAATTCATTCCATTCTTTTCTAAGCTACCTTTTATTTAGCCCCTGTTTGAGCCAACTTTTTTGAAAATGAGAATGAAAAATATAGCCGTTATTGGGCCCGCACAAGAGATAGAAAATTTGAATTTAAATGTTGATGTGATGGATAACGGTCATATTTTTCATTTTAGAGATGAAAAAATATGGCTCAAACGGGGCCTTAATATCCACGTACCTTCGAAAAATGAAAGAAGATAAATATAAGAGTTAAGAGACACTTTAAAAGCAATAATATGGCGTATATGATAACCAGTTTTTTTTTTATGTCCCCAGAGCTTTGAAAATTGTGCCACATATCTTTCCTTCTGTTTTTTACTCAAATATATATCGTTACCTTGACTTTTGCACAAATGCTCCACGACACTTTAAATATGGATTTGGATGTTTTGCTTAACTTGATCAACTTGACTTTGTTCCATATTTCATACGTCCTCCAAAATAGTACCGTGCCCTTTTAAATATGGTATGACTTGCCATAATTACCCAATTCAAACTCAACTATGAATACTTCAATTTCCTCATCGACTTTGATCACAAAATCAAAGAAGTTGGAGGTTTGCATGCTAATCCCATCTTCTTTGAATGCCATTAATTCATTTGGCTCATTCGTGATTAATTTATTTGTTTCTACGTGTTCTTCTACTATAGTTGGTTTCCCGGGTTGAATAATGAAGAGATCTTCCACTGGCATGTTATTTGGCTCATATGAAATTACTCGATCTTCAATCCATTTATATTTTTGCATGATGATGTCTCCTATAACTGTTTCACCGTCATCATCTTGTTCATATGGATCGTCAAATATAACTTTCCTTACTTCTTCTGGAGTCGCCAATAACAAGCATTTTTACGTAAGATGCAACACCCCCACGATATTCACAAGTTTGTTTAATCTTCTCATAAACAATAGATTTGATATTTAGTCCATTTGAATACAATAAGTTGATCGTATCCCCACTTTCTAAGTTCTTGTCTGAAGAGGAATTCTTCGAAGAGCATGTCACCTCCATTTAAGTTGAGATAAATCGTTGTGAAGTTTTTTTTTTTTATCTCTTTCTTCTTTTATTCTCCGTCAATAAAGTAAAGAAAAACAAGTAGATCAATTAAAAAAGAAAAAAAAACCAAACAAAAGCAAGAAATAATTAAAACCAATATTAAATAAAAATAGTCTCCAACAATTACGCTTGAAATTTGTTAGTCGATTTTTATATCTCGTAAATGTACGGATTGTAACAAATAATATAGTGGACCAATGAGTCTGAATATCATTCCTACGAGCACTATTATCTAACAATTTGTTAAATTATTCATAACTTTAATTTGATTGAAAATAAATAATAAACTTTGTGATTGAGATGTCTAAATTATTCTAACTAAACTAAATTATCTAATATACACAATTTATCGAATTTGAGTTTTAAAAATATGAATGTGGATTTTAGGACTTACAATTTTATCTATGGATCTCATTTAATTCGCCAATCAAGATGCATTATTATTGTAGTATTCGGTCGAATTCTTCCAAACTATTCAATTTAACCCTCTCGAGTTCTCATTGAGTATATTTAACCAATCCATTTCAAATCTCTATGTGAATCAATCTTAGTTAAACGAAATATCAGTTCTAAGAATTCATCTAATGACCGCAATAATTAGTATATGTATATCTTCACTTTATACTAAATTATTGAGTTTTATTATGTGGTCTAAATTTAAAACTCACATATCCATTAGTAATATATTTACAAAATCATCGAATAATTGACCAAAAAATTCAAAGTATTAAATTCATGAATAAAATCAACATATATGCATTTAAAGAAATAGTCTTGAATAAAAGAAATAAATGGTTACACATAGATTATATTGTTCATCTTAGCTATGAATTTAGATACTCTTAATGATGAAAGAAAAACAAACAAAAAGTATAGAGTTCATAACCAGGTTTTGAAATCTTGATCAAGGAAAGAATTTGATCTTATAGCAAGAATATTCTTCAATCTCAAAAATCTTCAAACCCTAGTTTTTACTCTTTGATTTTGATGATTAAGTGTTTTTCCCTCACCCAAATTATGTGGAACTCTTCAAACGTGTCAAAAACTTGTATTTATACTCTTCCTCCACACTTGTGTCGAATATAGGATTTTTATGGTCTTTAAAACGATCAAAATGTATCCTAGATACATCCAGGCCGCGCCTTGGCACTATGGGAGTGGCACCGCAACTCTGTATTGGACAAATTGGTGGCGCCTTTCGAGTGAAAAACTGCAGTGCACTTTTTTAAATATTTTTATTATAACTTTCTCTACTGATATCTAATTGAGACGATTCAAATTGGGTTGTAAAAATAACACAAAAGTCTACAACTTTACTAAAAATAGCTTTTTTCCCATTCAAAGGTTTACTAGGTCAAAAATGGATCTCAATTTCGAGATAAAAATCTAGAACATACTTGTGCGGTTGTAAATTGATTTGTGTCCATATTTTGATTATATTTTACTTCTTTTGACTTCTAATTGTATCCATTTGACTTTTATCAATCTCGAATCTTCATCATGAACTTTGGCATAACTTTTGAATATTTACACTTTAGTCCCCAAACTTTGGATCTTACCCATTTTTTCGTCAATTTTCACTTCTTTTTTTAAATCCACTCGCTTTTATCGAAATATACAATAAATTAGGCTATAATTATTCAAAAGAACTATTAAATATTTATGATTTTAGGTCCAAATAAGTGGATAAAATACACTTACCAACAAAGCAGCTCATGTAGTGAAGGAGTGAAGAGCTTCTTTGGAGTTTGACACTTTGAACTAAGAGGTTTACGTCATCACTCTTAGCGAGGTTATCAACTTCATAGGATGAATGTGTCCCAATCTTGATGTTGGTTTTCTTCATGAAGCTTTAGAGCATCAAAAAGTGCTGCTGGTGGACATGATTGGGGCTAGCACTTCCAAGAGGCTTCGAGAAGACGACTTTCTCCCTATTGAGAATGATCTTTTCGCTCCATAGGGCAACCTCTCAGCTTCACATGACAACCTTCCTCCTACTGCTTGACTTTTTGATTAAATCTTTTGATATCGTTTTTTTTTATTTCTTTTAGTACATCTAATTTCTAGCATTATAACTATTGACTTCGTTTTTTGTAGGAGTGACGTGGCCAACAGATCCCATGTCTTCTCACATCCAGTTAAGCTTTTTGTTTGCACAATTGGACAAACCGTGAGTTGCATGTGACATTCACAAAAGAGTGGGGAGGCAGTCGCATACACTCTGACTGTCAAGTTAGTTAATGTGTATGAGAGGTGGTGTGGGGCGTGCTAGAGACGTGAGCCACTTAATAACAAAAGGTCGAAGTCAGGAGCTAATATAAAGTGCAATACTTGTAGTCTGAAAGTATAAAATTGAATTACCTTCAAAGAACACAATATGTGAGCATTTAATGAAGTATTTGATGATTTTGAAAAGTAGCCACCCTAGTTCCTAGGTCTGACCTTCAATATGTAGACTGACAATTTGACCTTAAGGTGCTATTGCAGTGAGTTGCTACATCAATCCGTCAAAGGTGGATTTTGTACGGAATATCTCTTGAGAAGATGTGAATTGGAGGATGCTTTTTGTAAATGTGTAGGCTAGGAGCCTCTCACTTCTTGCCTGCAGCATACATGACACTTCGGCTCGATCATGGAAGGTCGACCTCGACATGGCACCTAAGCTGAATGATGCATCACCTCGGCTACCTTGTATGGCCTTACCTCAGCCAAGTAGGAGGTGGCGTGGAGTGCGTACCTTGTTGATTTTCTTAGTTGGCTGCCACATTGGTGATGATCCAAAGCCTCTTCATAAGAGGCGTAACCGTAACCATCTTTCGAATCTATCATTGAATTGGAAACATTTTTATATTTACTCTTATTTTCCTTTTAATTCGACTTGTATGCATAGCTTCAGTTCGGGCTTGTCGATGAGTAGACCTCCATTTTTTAAGGCCCTTTAGAAACTTTATTTAGTGTTGCAATCTTCATCTTAAGTTATTTCGGGGTGCCTCCCCATCTTTTCCTTTGAAATTTCTTCTAGAAAATTGGCCAAGTGTTGCAGCACATATAACATTATCTTGGACTGCTTAAAATTCACTCTTATTTTCTTCTGGAATTTCTTAATGAAAATTGACTAAATGTTGTAACACATAAAACCTTAGCTTGGACTTCTTATAGAAGCTCTTCTTTTTATGAGGTCCAGAAATTTATTTTTCTTGTTTTGGTTGGTTCGACTCATTCAAAAAAAAAAAAAAAAGAGCCTTGGAGGCTCGACCCCCACAAGGAAAGAAAAACCCAAGTACATAAGTTGGTTAAAAGTCCAAATATCTAAATTATTTGTGTTTAAATGAATTTTAATCCAAGGAATTAATAAATAACTTGGTTGTAGGACAATGATAATCTACATGGTTCTCTAAGATTACAACATAGATTCGAGTCACCATGTAGATATTTTTATTATAAAATTTGAGGTTAAAACTCTTCAAATTCTGATTTTAAGACTCAATTTAACAATGTTTATGATTATTATAACTCTCCATTTTTAGTTTTTCAATAGAAAGGAAGGATACAGAAAGAATAATGTCACTTTAATATGCCATGTCTCCTCAAATTCGAATTTTACTTTTCATTTCTCTCAAATTGTGTTAGTTTTAGCGTGTATTTGCAAGAAGAAAAAGTAAGGATTTTGTTACTATAAGTTTGGTTCTTCAAAGTAACGATTTTTTTTTTCTTTTTTTTTTTTCATACTAAGAATCTAGGTAGGTAGTGAAAGTTGATTTTCCCTATGAATGTCTATGTATATTTTGTGTATAAATATAATCTCAAGCTACGAACTGTAAATGTTAAAGTTTTATGGCCATAATCGATTTCTACAACGCTAAAGGATTCTTCGAAATCAAGGATATTACCTATAATCCAACTACGTGAAAATATCTATGGTATGAAGTTTTTATGTTTTACATGTGAATATACATATTTGTTCAAAGGGGATTGCACTTAGGAAATTCTACGGGGCTTATGCTCACTCCTACTCTTATGAAAGTCCTCAGATTGAGAAAGGATCGTGGATGAATGGAGAATACATGAATGGTAAGAAACCAAGGGGATGTAAATCAAATAAAAATCCAAGGTTACATGTGTAGGGTTTACCTTCATGTGTTTTAAAGTTAAAATTAATATAATCGATGATTCGTGGTTGAGTTTGTACTTCATTTGGGCATCAATTAGATTTTCATATAACTATGAATTGATGTTTATTAAATTATATATAATATGAGATGTTAGCATAAGTTTTAACAACCACCAGCTTTTACCTTCTCTAATTTTTCGCAAGTTTTGTAAGATCAAGTAGTCAATTACCTCGGAAGTGTTTGGTGTAATTTATTCGAGTTCAAATTTTAATCTAGACATATGATTGCTAATTTCATAGTTTAAGGTCATGTTTGGTACATATTAAAATTAGATTTTAATCTAAGTCGAAATCAAACAATCAATATTAACTACATCTTTCATGGGTCCCACAGCTTTTCAACCACACATTTCAAAAACTTTTATCTCAATCTACTAAAAATCTAATTTACATCCTTTTCGTTTCCTATGTTTTTTAATGTAATTTGCTTGGCAACCGTCCAATGCAATTTCCATTTATGTACAAAAATTTACATGTGCATCACATGGTCCTAGAATGCTGATTGAAAATGCGAGGAAAGATAGATTGGAAAGTTCATCGTCATAAACATCTATTTTTGGTCCCATAAATTATTTGCTATACGATCAATATACCAACATGGGTCTTGAACTCTCATCCTTGGTTTAGTAAATCATTGCGTGTAACAATTCAATGAATTCAAGTGATGTTTCTTTTCTTTCATTTTTACCCACCATGCTATCAGAGTGAATGTGATATTCACCAGACATATATTATGCATTAATATTGGTACAAACAAGTGTATAACGTGATTCTTTTGTCAACTATAGTCATAAAAGGTTGTATCAGATTCTGATAAAATTCGATGAAATATGTAATTGAGCCGTTGATAAAAGTTGTATATTTCATAAAATGTGTGGTTAAAAGCATAAATATTAAAATGGGATCCGATCAGGGGCGAATCCAGGAATTCGACCCAGCACGGGCGGAGACCGTTGACCCGTGATCGTTGACTGATGACCGTAGACAATCAACTATCGTAATAGCCGAAAATATAATTCGATACATATATAAATGCACTAAAACATAAAAATTCAAAATCCTAATTTCCTAAAAGGCTAAAACCCTAAATCCCAAATCACAATTCAAAATTCAAAATTATAAGTCGTAACTCGTAGTTAATATAAATTCTCATTTCCCATAAATTCACAAAATAGAAATATGCAGTCCAGGGGCTGCACCCATCACTTCAATTTTCATTTATCATAAATTCATAATTCATTAATAGCAAATAACAAATTAACAAAAATTGAAAAAAAAAAAAAATACAACACAAATATACAGTCCAGGGGCTGCACCCATCACTTAAATTCACATTTATCATAAATTCATAATTCATTAATAGCAAATAACAAATTAACTAAAACTGAAAAAATACAAAAACACAAATATACAGTCCAGGGGCTGCACCCGTCACTTAAATTCTCATAATCTCATTTATCGTAAATTCATAATTCATTAATAGCAATTAGCAAATAACAAATTCACAAAAACTGATAAAAAAAAAACACACAAATATATATAGTCCAGGGGCTGCACCCATCACTTAAATTCTTATTTATCATAAATTTATGATTCATTAATATTTAATAATAATAGCAATTAAATTAACAACTAACAAATTAACAAAAACAGAAAAAAAAAAAACAAGTTAAACCTTCCTCCAGGCTCCAGCTCCAGGTCACGGACTGAAGGAAGTCACGAACTCATCAGTCATCACGCAACCTCCAAGTCTCCACTCCAGTTTCCAGTCCTCCGGCTCCACTCCAGGCTCCAGCAGAAAGCTCTCCTCCGCACAGCACACTGCAGTCCGCCAGCCAGTCCCGCCTCGAAATTGAGCCTCCAGTCACGGTCTCTCACAAGTCACGAATCCACTCCAACGCCACAGCCCAAGTCTGCCGTCCTCCTCACCTCTCAGACCCCAAATTAATTTGTAGAAAACGCCCTAGCCCGTCGCCCGCAAGAAGAAATCAGATGGCTATGGTGGAAAATGTAATTTGGATTGGACTTTTCATTTTATTTGGTATTTGTTAAATGGATTCAATTGAATTGGGCTACAAAAATTGGGCTTTTATTTTTTTTAAATCAAGCCCAAAAACTTCTTTGTTTATCCAGCCCACAGCAACCAGCCTTCTTCCTCTCCTGTTCTTCAGCTTCCTTCCCGGCGGACCTGGTCCTGAACGGCTAAACTCTGAAACTTTGAAGAATTTCCGGCGGACCCAGCACGGGCGGCCGCGGGGGCTGGCCAGGTGCGGGTCCGCCACTGGATCCGATTGGCTGATCTGAATCGAAAATCATCGGACCGAATAGTGGTCGGTCAGAGTGCGTTAATTGGTAAGGAACCGGTTGAACATTCAGTAACCGTCCAATTCAAACATGTTTAAGAGTCAAACCAAACAATTCAATATTTGAACTAGTTTTTTTTTTAAATAAAGAGTAGCGCAAAATTATTTCAATTTATCTGGCTTTGATTTGTACCTAGGTGTCTAGCACAGTGTTATTAAAACTAGCCCGACCTGGCCAATCAGCCCGATAAACCTGTAACCTAGAGATGGCAAAGGGGTGGGTTCGGGGCAGGGCACCCCAGCCCCACCCCGTCTTAGACGAGGTGGGGTGGGTTCAGTGTGCTTCGGGGCCGGGCACCCCCTCCCTGCCCCATCCCACCCCACCCCACCCCACCAATCCGTTGGGCGAGTTCGAGTTTTATTGCCAACACTACTGTAAGCAAGCTCGTACTATGTAAATGCAAGTGGCACGGTCAAAAATTGGATTTGACCGGGTTAATTAGCCGGTTTTATATAATAAGATTTGAACTCTTACCTCTAGCTACCTAAAATATAACATAATAAACTACATCTAAACTATGAACAATTTGTTGTCTTCTGAAAATATTTTTAATAAAATTAGTCCAATATTTTCATTCATTATGTAATATCAAATAATTATTTTATATACTTATTTTATTTGAAATTTGAAATTTTAAATAAAATAAAATGAATAGATAATACACGTAAATTATTGGTCAATAACTAATAAATGATTTGTACATCACAAAAAGAAAAAAATATAATATACAGAATTATAAAATCAAAATGTAACCATTCTCACTAATAAATGAGTTCAAGAAATATTAATTTAAAGAAATAAAAATAATTAGTAACAAATAACTTGAAAAATTTAATTGTTAAGCATAAATAATAATAATAATAATAATAATAATAGATTCTTTTAAATTTTTTTAGAAAATTTGAAGTAATAACCAATCGGTCCGACCAATAACTCGATGGCTTGAGACCTTGACAGAGTTAATGTTAGGGTTGGGCTTAATAACTATGGTCCAGCATGATAATTCCCTCCATTGACCATTTCCTAACAATTCTTTGTAGTATAACGTAGGTTCGCCCCTGTTTTTGGGCCTGGCTTTGAGCCTATATATATATAATATAATATATGCTCCCCCTCCCCCCCCCCCCCCCCCCCCCCCCCCCCCCCCCCAAATTTTTTACAAATTTTTTTTTTACTTTTTTGTTTTTTGGTTCTTTTTGCATTTACCATTACCATTTTGTCCTCAAATTGAATAAAAAATTTAAACCCTACCATTTCATTTTTCGTTTCTGTTTTCAAAGTATGAGAATTCGAAAGAAACACTTGTAAATTTGTAATAATGTATAATTTTGCTAAATTAAATATTGGTACTTTCTTTTATATTTTTTTTTGGTTTTTATGTTAATAAGGTATCCAAAAAAAAAAATTTCTGGGCAGCGACTTCCCACTCCTTCATCTCTATATCTTTAATTCTGGGACCCCCCAACTTCAAACGGCTGGCTCCGCCCATATATATATATATATATATATATATATATAGCATAATGATTTTCTTTTTGTTGCAAAAATGTATTTTAATTAAAATTTACGGTATAACAATAACACATCGGTTGAACCATTGACCCGATGATTTTTCCGGGTTGGGTCTAATAACTATGGTTAAAAGTAAAGTTTGACTAATTGAAAAATTGATACTATTGTGACAAAGTTTTATGGGACAAACACTTAATATATAACAGAGTGCACTGCATGGTGAATGCCAACAAGTAGACATTATCTCAGCAATAATCAGCAAAGCTAGTATATGGAATGAATCTCCGTGTTAAGGTCTATGCCAAATATATTCAAAATAATACTCCGTAGTCAAGTCCCACATCTATTTATCACCTTGTGAAAGCCCATTCACGTCTTTGGGCAAAAAATATAGAGGATATTTTACAACATGCTAGGGAATTTATGATTGGACGCATACACCAAATTTTTGGAAGTTTTTTCTGCAAGTTTGTGCACTAATAGTGTTTGATGAAACTTTTCATTCTGAAAGTCAAGATAAATGTCACTGAGCAGGTGGCAAAGAGGACTCATTATTGGCATTGGCAGCAGCATGAGAAGAAATACTGGTCCTTTTGAGAGTGACTTTACCTTCAATATCTCATACTTATCTGCCAAAATATTTTTGGTGTGGGAACATTTGGACATGAGTCGTGGATTGATTGTGTACTCTTGAACCTTGTAAAGGTAACTACTGCTTCATGCTTTTAAGTTGCAAATTTTCCTTTGCCTTCACTTTCATCTTTCTTCTGTCTTCAGTTTTTCAGTGTGGGAACTGTGTTCGAAAGAGAGAGAGTTTGAGTGTGCGCATGAGCGTGTCGATCGGGCCAGACATGTCGAAGAGAGGCCACTTACGAGCCTGATCCAGTCTAGATATTGTGATTGGCTAGGCAAGAGACATTTCTTTGTCGCCTGTAGGCTCTTCCCAAGGTGGGCTGAGATGGCCTACTACTGCCAATCCCAACGAAGGTTATCAAAACCAGCCCGATTGACACTGGACTTTTTATGAGCTGGTTGGAGCCATATCGGAACTGAAAGGCCCGTTCTTTTTTGACACGCTGTCACTATATATAACTTACTAGTCACTCTGTGTAGTCGGAAGGACGCAAATTAGTAGAGGCTGATATTTTCGATAATGTTCGAACAAGAAACCAAATAATTTTTGAATTTAACTCTGTGATGAACCAAACAAGGAACCTAGTCTCTACTTTACAGATGCCCAAGTTTGTATATCTCACTACTAACCTCCATGGCAAGTATTCCATCCAGCATTCAAGCCCCCTTTCTAGCTGTTAGCATGATTAAAGAACTATTACTAAGCGTCGCTTTCTATAAATTTGAGATCGACTTGACAAATCTATTTTTGCAATTCAGTTTGGTTCATTGCTAGATCTATTTGAAAATCTAAGGCGATTATATCATTAACAACTACAAGAAGACACAATTTGGGCTAACCCTTCTTATTTTCATTTGTCTTAGGACTCTGAATGATTCGACACTGAAGTGAACAACTGTAAGTAAACTTTAAACAGTGAATTGAATTAGAAGAAGTAACAAACAAATTGTAGTGGATAGAAAATAAACTTGGAGTCTTTGGAGCCCGGGCCTGTGTTCAACACAGTGTCCTTAAAGCAATATTTTCCCCATCACCGAAGTAATGCGAGCGCTTGCTTCCCAGAATACAGCGGCGTTGCGCAGTCGAACTGAACGAGTGTGCCGGAATGGAATCACCAATTTGCACTCGCACACAAGTTCAAGGCTCGAAGGCCAAGTCGGTCCAAGATTTGCACCCCCCCTACGGGCTCGTAGGTCATGGAGGAGTCTCTATGCAATAAATGGTTACACCTTACAAATTGTTAACCATATATAAATTGGTCCACAAACTTATTTTTATCCTATGTGGGATAACTATTTAAGTTTTCCCACTTGCCACATTTCTTTTCTTTTTTCTAATGTGGGATGGTACTATTTATAGTCCTCATATATTCCCACTTTTCCATTTCTAACCAATGTGGAATTGTAATCCCTTTTTAAAGCTCATCTTCAAATCCCAACTTTCAATCAATGTGGGATTAATTTCACATATACAAGTGAAAATTTATTTGCCAAACAACATATTTTCCAACAACAACTCCAGTAACTATAACAAAAATGGAAAAGATATGCTAGAAAATTGAAGGAAGTTACAATAGGTATTGCATTGAATTTGGAACCTTATATTGGCTTTTATGCCCCATATTAAAGGTAGATCTTGGTAAGTCTGATAAATCGTGTTGCAAGATTGTCTCAATCTTTAGAACGAAAGACGTTTGCGAGGAATGTAGAATTGAAATGACATTTGACATATAAAATGTTCATCTAGTCAAGCAATCCTTAATCCGCCCATTTATTGCTTTTTGAATCACCTACTCTTGCTTTTTGAATCACCTACTCTAGGATAAAGTCAGGGTGAAAGCTGTGTATTTTACAATTAACATGAATTGTAAAAAAAAATTTGCCCACTTGGTTGACCTACATTCACATGCGCATGTGACCTGCATGAATAAAAAATGCCAAAAAATCTCCCCACACCCCTCTATCGTGAGTGTGCTGTTGGGGAGGATGTCAAACCCTCCTTGGCAGCATAGCATGATTGATATATTTATAACAGGTAAAATGAGCAAAATCCCAAAAGAAAGTGGAATTATGAAAAAGTAATTTAGAATTTAGATTATTCTTGAGTTCGAGCTTTAATTTTTATGTATCATTTGAGAAACAAAGAAAAAAAATCACATTTTCACATCGACGAGAAATTCAAGCAAACAACAGTATGGTTAGACACACAGTCAACTCCAACGTCAACATTGCCTTCATGACATTGACAGGAGGCGCCATCTTACTCAATCGACATTGCCTTCACAGTGCCCTGAACAATAGAGATACTTCTCGAAGTTGGATCTAAGGTCGGGCTACTATCATCGCGTGCTTATCTTAGATCTTTTATCTAGGAATTATAATAATAATACCAATTTTCTCATAGCAAACATACATTAAGAAGTTGCAGTACATATATTTTACGATCTTTTTTTTTTTTTTTTTGTCAACGGAATTTTTTACAACTCAAGTACATGCATATTGTTATCTTGTAACATGTAATCATCAAACCAACAACATAACATGAAAATCTAAGAAACTGTATGCAAATTACTCATAGAAATGTGAAAATACTAAACTGTGAAAGCGGGAATGTGGGAGAGCATTACAAGTGTCGTGGTGCTTGGTGGCGAAGTATTTCAACAGAATTCAGTTCTTGATTTCTTGCGAACCAATATACAACCTCTCTGATGATCTCTAAAAATTCTGATCTCTGAACAATCCCTCAAGTCCTCGAGACTAATATATTGTTGCTTAACCATCCTAGAAAAATCACATCCAGTGTCATGTATCCAAATATAAGGATGGCATGTTTCATCATAGTAATATAGCAAACTCCTCATGCCCCCACCACCGGGGCCGCCCATAGTCCTCCCCGGGATGTAAGCCTTGTAAATGTTCTTCGAATTCAGCCTCTTCGATGAACCTGGCTTCAACATGTGAACTTTCTTCAATATTGATCCCACCCTTATCTGAAGTTCAATTGGTTTATCACTAAAATTCCAAATCCTCGTCCCATGTCCTGAAACTCGGGTATGATCCTGGCATCCATTGAAACACTTCATAACCGAAACAAAGCTCAGACCACGCATTTCACCTGTAGAAAGTTTTAAATGGGAAAAAGTTGCTTATGACTCGTGAGAAGGCCACGAGACTCTCAAGACTAGATGATGAATCTTTTGTATAGTCGGCTTTCACTCTCTCAAGATATGAAATGGCATTCAATGATCAACTCTCTAATGATGCAGAATTTGTATAAAACCACTTCTTCAAGTGTTTCGAAAGATCACCTATCAATTCTACAATCCATATTTTAGGAGACTATAAACAGTTGATGCATAGTCATGTTGCACAAAGGCTGGAAAGCATAATCTTTAAGACAATGAATTTTGGTAGGGACCCAAACTTCCGCGTTGAATAGTAACTAAGCAATACGTCGACTCGAGTAGAACTTGTCTTAAAACTGGGTTGTAAAATGAAAGTACTCAATATGCTTATAAATCCACATGCCCGGTATTCTACAAGTGAAGTGACCAATCCACACCTCTTTCAAAACTGGTGTCTTCAACGGCCAGTTTTTCCCCGTCATCCTCTGTCGTCTTGTCTGCAATCTTTATAAATGGGTGCATACTCTTATACCAATTGTTAATATCGTATAGATAAAAGTGATAAAATCTCTCTTAAAACATACTTGTAAAGAAAGGATGTCCAATGTGCTTATAAAACGTACAAAATAGACGTTTCCAAGTAACGTGAAAGTCAATAGCAGTTAACAAATGGAAAAATAGACGAGTAATTTTGTATGTTAGTTTAACAAGGGAAAAGAAGTAGTGCCCACCATGCACTCAATTTATGATGTGGTTGCATATAATGTTGCTTCATGTTTAATCATTGTGCTTTTTGCTTTTCTGTATTCTTTTCTTTCAAATATCAATTAAGTATTTTTCCCTTTTGGGCAGAATTTAGGCAGCAGACTGCGCTTGTTCATGGTGGTCCAAACCCATCTTCCATTTGGTAGGGCATCAACGAGTAGCCACAATAGTTAGTTGTACTGTTCAATGTATTATAATCACCAAGGATGTTAATGATAGGATTGATATGCAATGATCTATACATAATGTTGAACAAAAATGACAAGAACTCATAATCTAGTTCTTGATTATGCTGGCCGGTTGATCAAATTGCAATTTGCACGTGTCTCGATACGTAGTTTTAGGTTATGACTAGATCAAACGCCGCGATTTTTGTTCAAACTATCCGTACGACCCAACCTTGCCCATCTTATACCTCCTAGTATACTCTGTAATCCTAGAAAGTAATGACAAGGTGAACAAATAAAACATTTGACCATCAAGAATTAATTTTAACCACACATTTCATGAGATCCACAATTTTTCAACTTAACCTCTCATCAACTTTTATTAAAATCTATTAAAATCCAATTTTTAGCTGAACTAAACGACTCAGTATGTTAAAACCAAAGCTAAAATCTTGGCCAAAACGGCGTATCGCATAGTGGCTAAATCAATCTTTTCACCTTGCAAGATGGAGAATACACCAGTACACGCATAAAATCAGACAACAATTAATCCAAATGCAAAAACGGATGACAAGAAATATGCAAACAAGGAGCATAACCTACAGGAGAAAAATATGATATTAGCAAAGTGCACTTGAAAATAATTATTTTATTTATTTTCTTTAATTGTTGTTAGCCAGAGTGTAATTATGGAAAAATAAGCTGTCCTAAGAAATAAGCTATTTTTGTCAAAGCCATCTACTGTAAATCTATACTAACTGTACAGATGAAGAATATCAAAAGTATCATCAAGCAGATGATAAGTTTAAATGATATATATAGCATTTAGGAGGAGACGAGTTTCCGAAGTTTGTAAACTATACTTCGTGGTGATCTTGAGGGGTATCAATCTCGATTATAAGCGGGTCGTGGAGATTTATAGCAGAGTCGGCCAGAATGGGTAATTGTGGTGATGCGATATCGTCTACATCCTCGTTTCCAGCCAACGCTTTCTCTAAAGCAGCTTTTGCAACTCTAGTAACACAAATTATTAATACCACTGCAAGCAAACCCAATGAAAAGTGAGGAAAAGAAAACAATAAATTGAAATATATGTTTCCAAGAAACCAATAAATTTGATGAAAAGAAACAGCAAATCAATGTAGAAGTTAAATTCGCAGAGCCTGGTCCCATAGTTAGCAAGAATCAATAGTCTTAAGAAAATTAAATGATAACATGAGATTGTTTCATAATGCCAAAAGAAAAATAAAATTCTTCAGCGATCTTTTTCGTATCAAACTGAAAATCAGAAATCGAGTTACATTATCAGTAAGCACTTCTGCTGCAACTGAACTGGTGCATTATTACACAGGTGTCCACATTCGGTATCTAAAATTTATTGCCTCATTTAAATTTACATTAAAAATTAGGTTCTTATGGTCTTTTGATGTTCAAACATCATAAGACATAAAAAATTTTAAAACCCGCCTAATAAAAGTAATTTTATGCTAACTAGTACAATCTTTGATAGACAAGCTTCTAGCCAAACGATTTTTCCTCAATTAATTATGCACGGAATTTCACAATGTGATGATTAAGTGGTCAATGAATATACATTTGAAACTTACCAGAAACCACAAGGCCCAACACTATCAGTGCCTGCATCAAATAAAAAAAAGGAGCTAACGTCAAATTACATAAATATAGTAAATACACGGGCCCGTCATAACAGAGAGTGAGGCTTTTCATCATTTCAGCGACATGAAAGATGAAATTTGGAATCACAGTTAGCCATAAATGAGGAATGTAATTCAGGCTTTAACAATGAATTCGAAATGTGTATAAAGTCAGTATCATCTCATTTTCACAAATAACAATATCCATCATTAGCAGTCTGTAGATTTGTAACTTCAAGAGTTCAATTAAAATTTGAAATTAAACGAAATCGAATATAATTATATACTCCCTCAAAAATCCAGTTAATCATTTTATCATTTTTAGTTTCTTTCCTCGAGAAATACTGACACCCACATTCTAAACAAGGTTTTAACATGAAAGGACTACCAACAGAATGAGCTCATCAACTAAAACCAAACAAAAAATACACAAGGCACTTACCCAACGGGTTTTTGAAAATTCACCCCATCCATGTGTTACATCAGAAAGATCCTTCAGAGTTGTCCCAACATACACTAGGGCAAAAGTAATTGGCTGCAGAAAGAGCACAAACGCGAATCAAGGCGATAATCAAATAAATGGAAGCATTTCTGACAAAACATGCATACATTTGCGCTAAGACATATGTAGCAGTCAATTTAGCATAGAATTTTTAAAAATGTATAGCTTTTCAACAGTGCTCAACTTAAAATGCCATTATTTCATTGGCAATTTAGCAATAAAGAGACAATATTTAAGTGTCCATACCATCATGCCCAACCATGAAGCTAGCATGTAATGTCCAATGGAGACTGGAGTCACGGATAAGAGGTAGTTCAACATGTTAAATGGAAGTAAAGGGACAAGTCGAAGCAGCAACACAATCTGTTCAACCAGAACAGAAATTTGATTACATATATGTCCACCACATGAATGCAAAAATCAAACAAACCATCCAAATCAGACTTTAATCAAAGAGCACGCATCAAGAATGAACCACTGAAGTTCACAGGATCAGTAGGGAGAAAACATGCATACCTTGAACCCAGATTTCCGAATTGCAATTGCAACTGCACGGAACTGCGGATAGTCTTTCAACTTGGAAATTACAAATGACCTCCCAATCTGTTCATTGATGGATGGAGAAATAATAAGAAAGAAAATCTAATAGAAACATATTTTTATAGATGTTTGTATGCCACTAAAGGTATGAACAAAGTGGAAAACTAGATGAAGGAAAGAAAGTTTCATCTTTGAGCCTCAAGCTCTTATTAGCAAGGAAATAAAAAAAAGGCTGCTATTAGACTACGAAAACTTACAGTTCTACCCAGAAGAAATGCAGCTCCGGCGCCAATTGTAGCACCAATAGAATCAGCAACAAAACCCACTGGCAAGCCAAAGAGATAACCTCCACCCAACTGAAATGATACCAATTAGCACAAAAGAATTCAGTTCAATTGGGAAAGAATAAGACGATGAAAATGTATCCCGTTCATGCATTTTCAAAGAACTCCAAATTTTGGGCAAATTAAGACACATGCTAGAAGGGATAAAACTAAATGAAACAAACAGAGAACAAGAAGTAAGTATTAAGCTAGTATTAAATACGGACTTCAGAACAAGTATTTCAGAAAATTCATTACAAACACTTTGGAAAATTCAATGGCACACAATCTACAGGGATTTCATGATAACTTGGATAGCCATGAGGTGCATATAACTATTTTATGTATCAGTGTGACACCGATACTGACAAAACAGTTCACTCCACCTGCAACCTCAAAAATAAAAAATAAAAATAAAAAAAGAGGAAGAAAGAAAAGAAAAATAGGGGAAACAAAATGAGAGATAAAAAATGATTTCCAGAAGGGGAACCTAATATTGGAATCCAGGGGACAATTAGTTACGAGAAGAATGGGGGAAATCAATGTATTACAAAAATAACGTCTTGGACAAAATTTTGAATTTTGAAGTATTCCTGGCCCTTCTCTTCTACTTATCAAAACCAAATTTTCTACTTTCTTGTTTGTTCTTTTCTCTCCCACTAATTTGGAAAAGAATGGAGCTTAAGTTCTATTTCTGAGCCACTGTAACTAGAGTATGCTGCGATAACTAGAGAAGGCCTGTAGATCAGTAGACATGTGGAAAGCTAGTCAAGCAAAAATCACAGCCAGAAAATGGACGGGTATTAACTAATGAACTCCTTTATTTACCCCATGCAACCCAACATATCAACAGAAGCAAAACTCGTATATCTAATGACCATTACTGATGTTCCGGAATTGAAAACAATTTGTTGGAATTAGAGAACAAAATAAAATTGAATAATTAACAGAGATATCAATTCTTACCGTAAGTACTGAAGCTGGAACTGCCAGTACAGTTAGAGGAATATATGCAATAGCTCTGCAAGGTTCACAAAGCATGTGTGACTCAAAATGACTTCATATTTACAATATTGGTGATACATTCTATAACTAGATAAAATGTGAGAGTAAGTTATTTAAATTGAAGTTTAATGCGTTACTGAGCAGAAAAGCAGTTGAAAAATGTCTTGGACCAAATAATAGGCTAGATTTAAGCAATGTCTAACAAGTCTATGAGAATCAGTAAATTATATTGATGTTTAATAAACTAATATACGTTATTGAGCAGAAAAGAAGCAGAAAATTGTCTTGCACCAACTATGGTAGATTTGACTAATCTCTAAAAAGTATAAGAGCTATTCGCAAAGCTTACGATTGCTTATGAGCTGATCAAACTCTATGCTTATAATCTTATCCACATTTCTCTTGGATCCACAAATTTTACGACTTTCTAATCACACATTCCTTATGATCCATTGTTTATAAGCACTTAAAAGCTTAGCCAATCAAGCTAAATCGAGTAGTAGGCATTTTCTCTTTGTGAGCCTCGACGCATTTTGACTAACATCAGTACATAAAAATGTACTTACAGCACAAGAGGACCCCAAGGACCAAGATCTTTCTCTATCCATACTAAGAAGTCCTTCGACAACTGCAGAAAACAATTGTTTCAGCAAGAGGATGATAAAATACATAAGGAATAATCATTCATTCAATCTACATAGATAATAATTAAAGGCTATCTGTCAAAATAAATGTCTAACAGATCTATATACATTCCAGAGAAAGTGGGAAATATGTTTTTTCTACTGATAAATCAAATAACAAAGTGGCCTATACGGTAGTCATCAGAATGACAAACCAGTGAAAATATGCCTTTTCTAATTAGTAAATTGGCTTACTTTCTAACTTACTTTCTAACTTAATTTTATCTTGGTTTATTTATTCAAATTACAACCTGAGAAGCACCGGTTTTTAAAAAAATTCCAATGAACCAAAATTTTTTATGAAATTGAAGCAAGCTGAATTAGTTAAAAAACAGAGTACTCATTGACCATCACATCTCCAAGCCGAAGCCAGTACTTAAAGTGAGATCTAAATTCACATAGAGAATACTAGATATAACTCTGTTATTTTCTTAGTCAACCACCATCTTACAGAGTTAGTGCATATTGTTTACAGCTCATGAAGTCAAACATCCTTCAGGTAAAACCAAGATATGGTAATAATGATCTTAAACACTCAAAAAAACCAAAAAGAGAATGCATAAATTTACTGTGTCAATGTGATTCTTTTTTTTTTTTTTTTTAATTTCAGACAAGTATAAGAGAAAATATGCAAAACATCTAGATAAGCTTCAAAATGCAAACACAATTCCCGGTAGGAGAGAAAGATTTAGCATTGACTCAGTTTTTCCAAGAAGATGTGGTGGTTCTACATAATGATCAAGGGATTGCCCAATTATGATGATGCCCAGATAGAACCCAAGATGAAGCATCAATTTGGAGCAAGAGTATGGGAAAATTAGAACATCACACTTCGAAATTTAGACACCCTAATACCGTATCAATGTTTGATGTTCACAGGAAGGATGATAAAGTGCTTTTGGATGGAAGGTTTGAAAGTTTTGAGCTATATCGTACAAAAAAAGGATAAAGAGTTTCTGAGAGTTCATGTGTTTCACTCAGCTTAAAAATAGTAGAAAGTATGATACTCGAACCACTAAAAAAAAAATGATCAGTAAGAAAAGAGCTTAACAAGTAAAGATAGATATAAATCAACATTGAAACTCGGGCAATTAGAGCATTGAACTGCATAGATAGATCATTGCTTCATGGTGGGGGAAAGCATATAAAGAGTTGGAAGTATAGTTTCACATAATTGAATGTTTTAGACTGATTTCTTTTGTTTTTCAGTTTACATGATCAAGATTGACAAACATACTATTCTTTTACAATGAAGGTAATGGTGACTTTGATTTAATCTTAGTGGATTCATAAGATTTACACTATATTATGCACGAAAGGATTTGCAAGCCAGTAGGCATGGTTTGTTTAAAACTTAACAAAGAATGTTAAGTAGGACCTTTGCATGCCGTTCCTAAAAACACTAAAAAGACTTTTTGCCAGTGAATTGAACCTCATATAAAGAGGAAAAATAATTAGATTGGGTAATACACGACAATTCTCATTGATCGGTTATGGAAGGGGTAAAAAACAAATATTCATTGTTACTACAGAGATTAATATTTATTAGATCCGTGTCAATATAGGTTTAGTAGCATTCATAATGACCATTAAAATTACTTTTGGAGGAAGAATGGAGCCAATGCAATAACATTACATAAATTGGAATTGCAAAAAAAAAAAAAAAAATTATTTTATCTTTGTATAAGAACATACTAAATAAATTCAATAACCATAAGTTCATTGGAGTTTAGAAAGTCTTCTTTTCGTAGTTTATTGACTTACTTTTGCCTCTACTTCTCCTGTACTCATGAACTTGACACTGAAGTAAAGACAAATTATCTCGAAAGAAAAAATTGGAAAACTTCAAATATGCTCAACAAACGTAATTGAAAAAGTATTCATTTGTCCAAATAATTGAATGATTAATCACGGAACTGCCCCAAAGTTATATATAATTATAAAGACCAAATAACACTCATAAACAGTCCAAGAAAGCACAAATAAACAACATTGAGAAAAAAAATAAAAAACCCACATGCAGAAAATCACTTAACAGTACAAGAAACGCTAAAATAAGAAAAAATAAGCAAAATTAAAATTAGAAGACAAGACCTGACCTTTTCAACGGGGAGAGTAAGGCAAGCCGTGACAATGGCTGCAATTAAAAGGCAAAGCAAAAATATTCTAAAAAGAGAGATCCAACTGAATTTGAAAGCCATTTTGACTGAATATTGGGAGAAGGAGAAACATAAAAGCTTCTTTCGCCAAGGCCTACGCTCCTCTTCTTCTGGGTCCTCTGGTAAAGCTTGCTTCAACGGCAAGCGAGGCCTCAGATTTATTCCCCGCAAAGAAACCATTCAGATTATAAAAAATAATATAAAACAAATTGACCGCCCCAAAGAAAACCCAGAAAAAGAGTATGATCACTTTTCATCCCCATTAATGGAAAAGTGCAAGGAATTTGACAATTTGAGCTTACACACAGAGGCTAGAGTTCCAGTGTGTTACGTCGTAAAATGGTTTTTCGATTGTATATATATATCTCATTTCATCTATGCCTCGATTGTGATTGCTGACCAACTAATATAGGATTTCTATGTTTCGGTCCACACGGCTGGAGTAAAACTGCACATTTTAGCACGTGCGAGTGCAATCTTCGTATTAAACTTTTTTTTTTCTTTCTTAATCTTTTTTTTTTTTTTTTTTCTTTTGGCCTGCTTACTATATCACACTCAAAATTTATTGTTAGGTGACGAGCAATCAATTATTCAACACTATAATTTTATTTTAAATATTATCTAATAAAAATTATATCGTAAGTTGATCAAACTTAATTATTTAACATGAGTTCAAATAAGCAAACTCATTAAAAAACTTATATTTCAAGTCAAATTAAGTCCCTGCTTGATTGCCTTTATTTGAAAAATATAAGGAGATGTTCTTTTTGTATTTCAATTTTGTGTTTTGAGTTTTGAATTCATTTTGGGTTTTGAGTTTTGAATGTCCATTTTGAAATTGTTGAAAATGTGTTTTTTTTGACATTTTGAAAAATTGTTTTGAAAACACTCAAAAACACGTTTTAAAAGCGCGTTTTCGAGAATAAGAAAGAGTGTGTTTTCTCTGTTTTGAAAAATCGAAAATAGAAAACGGCTTAAAAACAATAAAAAGAACATACCCTAATATTTTGAATAGTGGTTTTAGAAGAATGTGCAGTTCAAAAAATAGGAAATTTTTTTGAATTTAGGTGTAAAATATTTTATTATGTGAACGCGATGGAAATTATTATGTAGAAAAAAGAATTTTCAAATAATGGTCATCAAATCTAATGGCATATTTTACTAATTTATATTATGTTTGTTAACATTTAAATGACTTGAGTTGAACTTGGATGAACTAGCAAAGTTTAAGAACCTATAAGTTAACTTATATATTTTTTCTAACAATAATGCTAAAATGTATGCTCTTTCCTTTTTAACATTTTTTTTTCTTTACATTGTCTTTGTTTTTTGAAAATTGTGGATGGAAAAACTGTTTTTGTTTTTGAAATGTTCAATGCTGTTTTGTCACGTGGTACAAGTTCAAGGAAGATATAAAAGATGATGTACATGTAGCATGATTATTTTTTTTAATTGAATTGATTTTTAAAAAAAATTCTCCATTTCACATTTGTTATATTGATTAGAAGACGTCAATATCTGATGGTCAAATGGTTAGGATCGATTTTGAGTTTTTCAACCAGAGTAACATTCAGTTAAAAAAAGGCAACATTAGCTCTAATAAGCTACAAATACAGGAGTACACAGGCTAGTTGGAACACTTGACACATCATGAAAGTTGAATCGTTTATTGATCGTAGTCTAGTTATTATGATGACGTTAAGATTTATTTTTTACATATTGATTCACCCAATAAGAGTAAAAACAAAAATAATAAGAAAATTATGAAAGGTTATTTCATGACAGGAGTCAAGAAAAAAAACATTTTTATTTTCCTTAACTAGGTTGACAAAATCACTAGAAAAGTGATTCATGCTACGAACAAAAAATTAGTGTGTGTGTGTGTGTGTGTAAAAGAATGCTATTGCAGTAATATTCTCAAATTTAGTACTAATTGTATCAATTTTCTAAAATGGAAAGAAGAAGCACAATTTATCCTGCGTACTACCTTAGCCCAGATACCAAAGTTGCCATTTTTGAGGCCTTACATAAATGATGCTAAAAATGAAGCACTTAATAGTTTTGTAGCTCTTTTCTATTTTCTTTATGTGAGGGGTAATATCATTGTCTAGAAAGCTCGTCTAGAGTCGAAGCTTGGCCTTGTCGTCTAACCACGTTTTGCATTTTTTATATATAAGTTCATAAAAGCTTGAAGTTTGACTTTGCCGACTAGCCATACTTTACACTTTTTTGAATAATGATTTTAACATAACTTTTTTTGACCATTTTTTGTTCTCATTGAAGAGGTAAAGAAACACTTCACGTGCCACCCTTTTCTCATGTGCCAACTTGAAGTAAAATTCATCTCAAGCTTCATTAAAAGAAACTTTCTTTCACGAAATCTTGAAATTCACATTACATGTCTCTAAATTGTTGACGTCACAATGCATGCCTCTCTTGTTACAAATATATAATTCATGCAGAAATATGATAAAGATACAAAAAAATAAAAAATCGATTCAAATAGTTAACTATGCCTTCATTTGAATTTTATTTTTCAAAGTTAAGCATTAATTTTAACTGTACATTGTGTAGGGTCTATCAATCGCTCATTACTTGAAAATTTAGAATTTTTGCAATACGAAATGAAATCCAAACAGATGCTAGATAGTAGTTGTTCATCCCATAACCTACTTGGTGTGCTGCTATATCATGGCAAGAGTATTTTGCCTCTAGACTGAAATATTTCTCACTGTCCAGTTATTAATTAGGAAGAATTTGAAATTCAAATTCATAATTGCAATTTTTTTTTTTTCCTGGAAATTTTTCTATTTTTCTATATTCATGTTGAGATTCTCGACCCTTCAATTTTTTTTAATTATTTTTCTACAATGTCAATCCAAGGCCGATAAATATTTACTTTTTTTTCTTTTTTTTTATCTTTTCCACGTCTAGGTTGATAATTTGTTTTAATTTTTTCTCAACAGGGTGATGTGTTTCAACCTATCCCTCGAGAATTGAGTTTTTTTTTAAGTTGTGATAGTAAATAATTCTTAAGTTTAGTTTCATCTTTAATTCTTATCGGAATCTAGAGTTAGTTATTATCCATATTTTATTTACTACTTTAAATGACAATTGAGTTTTGATTAATGAAATAAAAGTTTTGGTATTTGATATTTCAAATCAACAAGTTCGAATTTTATGAGGTTTTGTTCATTCCTATAAACTTTCGTTATATATTCAGTAATTGACACTGATCGATAAAGATTAACATATGTACTGAAGATGAAAGGTTGACGATAAATCAATACAATTAGTCCAAACATATAAATTATATCACTTGGTTAATGGCCACATAATCACACAATTTCTCGTTTCTTTAACTACTAGGTATAAGCAACATGCAATGCACGTTTGCTTAGTTTATATTTAATAGTTTTGTTTAAGAATTAATTTGTTATTAATAAAGATGTAATTTTTTGGTTAATTAAATAATTAATGATGTAATGTTTATGTAATTGATAAATAATTAGACGTGACATATTAAAAAAAAAAAAGCATTAATAGAATCTATGGCATGGTCTAAAGTATTTGGCCTCATTGTCAAGAATATAATTTATAATCAAAACAAAATTCTACATCAGAAGTTTTTTCATTAAATACAAACTCTGCAGCACGAGCAAATCATAATCTATATCACGCTAAACCTTAAAATAGATAGGATTATAATCTTTACGAGTTCAAGGAAAAAGAATTCAGTTTCTTAAACAGAAAATCTCAAGGTATTCACCAAGCAATGGATAATGAAAATTTGCATCCCTCATGCAATTCAAATTTCAAATTGCTGCTATTGGACCAAAAATGTGTGTACATTGCATCCATCTCAAAATCAAATAAAGGATCTTGGACACCGTAAAACTAAAAAGAATGTTACCTTAGCATCATATGATAGTTATCGTATTTTCCAGGCAATAATTCTTCCAGAATAAGTGCTTGACGCAAGGCATCCACAGACTTTAATTCCTCCTGGTCATGTTTATCCTCCAACACAACGGAAATAAATTTGTTGCTTCTCCTACTCCTGGTGAAAGATTTTTTGAACATTGAAGAGGCATCAAATTGCCTTCTTGTTAAAAGATCCAAGCCTTCTTGTCATCCTCAGAGTTTCCAATGTTGTGACCTGAAATACATGCAATCTTATTACTCATTGCTAGTTTTATGTTTGTTCTTTCATTTCAAATCATCCAGTGCAAATAAATGCAATAGGTGCAAACATGTAAGAGCGACATCAAGATACCAATTCACACAATCTGCTTAAAAATAAAACAAGAGCCAAAGCATATTCTCGTTTTTGTAGAAAAATTTAAATCTTTTGAAGTCTTTGGGACTCTGTTAGGCAAACCGATATCTAGATGTGATGTCTATCAAGAGCTTGGAATTATTACCAAGAGTTTCTTCTTCCGAAAAAGATAAACAACGATACCACAAACAACTAAACCACTTGCAACCCTTAATTTTCTCTCTTGTTTCTTTTATAATCTTAAAGCAATCAACGATAAGAATTTCATAACATCTTTTGACAAGAAAATCACTTTCTCATTCTGCTAAGACGAACCCACTGCGCTAATACACATTACACGAATAAACAAAACTTAAACCTGACAAATTTCAGGTGCACAAGCATAATGAGAAAACTTTCCAGGTTCTTTTACAAATGAAAAGAAGAGTTGAATGGATGCACATGCCCATTGATTAGAGATATTATTAGTTAAGTCCTCAAATTATAAAGCAGCATCATAAAAATAATTTGTAATAAAGCATCAATAAACTTAGGAGTTTAAAGAATATCACAGTAGAACTGTAGGAGATTTAGAACATACCAGCGGGTTTTCCTGCAATCTCAACATCAGAGTAAACCTTGTGGGTCACTTCCTTCAAATCTTCCTCTAATTTTTTTGCCTGCACTTGGAAATAGCACCATGAATCATTCATAACAATCTCTCATTCTTCTGTGAGAACAAATATATATATCATCTGCAAATAAAAGGCTACTAAAAGAGGACACATCAGTTTCTTTACAAAATGAGGAGACGGAAATCTTTACTGAAGACATTTCAAGCTCACACATTATGGAACACAGATTTGCTTCTTAATAGGTTTCCGAAATTTGATCCCAAGATAATTTTTACCATTCCTTTTATTTATTTTTTTCCGTTGTGCAGTCAATCCTAGAATTCTCTGTAGACAACATCAAAGGAACGTATAACCAAAATGCAGTTTTCGGAAATGTAAATCATCACACTTAAAAATGGCATCAAATGTAGTGCAAGTTTAGAACAATATCCACCTACACAATTGACAACCAACGATCTTCGAGAATCAAGATTAAGACAAATTACCAAAGTTCTTGCCCACAGTACAAAGTCAAGTGGGTACGTGCTTCTTGCCAAACATCTTCTTTATGTGCTCTGCAATCTCATTTTCCACGCTGTACTTCTCAAATGCCTTTACACAGACAAGCCAGCATATTAGTTCATAAATTCATATAATATAACAAAATAGGATCTTCGAGAAACGCCGCATCTGAAAAATAAACATCAGAAATAAAGTAATTGGTTCTGTATTTTATTTTTCTTTACCCTTTAATTTGGGGGGGAAAGAAAGAAAATTTACGGCAATTGCAATGTCTACTGTCCTCTTTCACGTCGGCACTTTTGATGACTACTTTCTTTTCGATGGGCAATCGACCAGTGGTCCGTTGCGATCATGGGGGTGGCCAAGATTCCATTTCTGGCCATTTTCAGGAAAAAAAATTATTCAAAGAACTTCCACATTAAAGTTTTTCGGTCATGGAAGATTAAAGATTTTTTTCGATTTTTGGGAGTTGAGGAGGCGACTTCTTGTGTAAATTTAATATGTTAAGGTCTTTGGCTGCAATTTAAGGATTATGGTTAAATTTTAAGTTTTAGCTCCTAAGGTTTTAAATAAATTCAAGTTGGACCTTAAGATCATGGATTTTCCATTAAAACAAGAAATTCCGTTAGTTTTTCTGTTAAACCAAGAAATTCTGTTTCATAGGCACTTTTTATATATAGAAAGAGATAATGGATATATGCCGTAAAATGATAACAATTCGGGGGGGGGGGGGGGGGGGGGGGAAAAAAAAAAAAAAGGGGGCATGTTAAGGAATTTTCAAATTAATCAAGTGGGAATATTTAGGAGTGTATTCAACTTAAATTTTAAAAAATCATAAAATTCTCCACAACTAAGATTTTGATATATTTTATTAAAATTAGGTGTCCCAAACTTGGACTCTACTATATCAAACTCCTTAGGATTTTTGGTTTGAGTCAGACTGGACACGGTCTAGAACCGAGAACCGAATCAAACACATCGGTTCTTGATTCAGATATCCGTTCGGGTATTTAACTTCTGAAGAATCGGTCGTTTCGGTTCGGTTCAGGAACTTTTGTCCAACCCTAGATCTGACCTCCTCATATTTTCATAGATTTTAGTGGATTTCGAGCTCTTATCTTACTTTATTTTTCTTAAAAACCATAAATATGTGTACGGACTCTATTAAAATAAAATAATTAAAATTATATTTATGACATAGTAATGTTTTTAGAAAATAGAATTTATACCGTCAAACATTTCAAAATACGAACTACTTTCTCATTTCAATCAACGCAACGTTATCTTTTTTCACCTTAACTATGCACCCGAAGCATAATAATGTCACCACTGTCACATATCACATATACTGAAAATTAATTCCATTAGAGATTAAGCCCTTGTTTAACCCTCATTTTAATCTCATTCTCATTTTTTTCGTTTCTTTATTTCAACCACACGTTCTCCAAATAAAATAATATTACACGCAAATAATATTAGAATTTTGATAAACCACTACATCGATTAGTGTTAACATATAGCAAGATGACATTTCAAAGGTGCTTTTACTGTCATTTTGTCATTTACTAGCACTATCCAACGTAGTGAAGTATAAAAGTTTAAGGTCGAAACATCCAAAGGGTATAGAAATGAAAACAATAAACCTCAACTCATTACAGGGGCACATGTTCATTTTTATCTATATTAAAGTAGCACATCTCCTATTTATTAAATTCGACACTTTAATTTACTGGGTGTTTGATCATGCTTAAAAATAGTCTTAAAAGCCAAAACAAAATTGCTAATATTGAGCATGACCAAACAAGTAGGTAAATTTGAGCACTCTATCTTTCATCAACCCGATAATACGAAAGATTATTCATATACATGTACCTAAATCTACATCGCCCCCCAACAAGAGCTAGTGATGAGGAAGCTTTGTTCATGAAAATTGAATATTCAAAGATATGCAAAGTGGTGCATAGGAATATAATTAAACATTGTTTTCTTTTGTTTAAATTATGATAAGTGGTTCTTCCATTAAACTTTGTTTCAAAACTAATGACTATGATCTATTGTTTTTGTTACCAGCCATCTACACAACTCCCTCCCCAGGCCTTTATAGCCGAGCGAAGCCCAAACCTCGTCTTTGAAGATATTGTCATGATGGAAATCTTTGAGAATGATTGATGTGACCCTTGCATAAAGCAATTCTTGTCTTGTCTTGTCAATGTAAGAGTATTTAATTGAGTATGTAGATATATGGGAGAGGACTTGATGGCTAAGATGTGATGCTCGGGCCGGGGAGATGAGGCCACGTGTACATCGATCCGACGATCACCATTCTATTTGTAACACTATAAATACCCAGCCATGTAATATAAGAGGATGATGCAAATTTGAAGACAAAATACACTTAATATCTTTGAACATACAAAAAAACAAGATACACCAAAAGCAAAGACAAATCAGGTTTCTCGTGGTCGGATTCTTAAAGGATCACGTTACATTTATCTTGCCGGAGCCTGAACGGAAACATCACGCGCGGCGGGTCCCTTCTACGTTCGGATTCGAGAATCATTTTTGAATATTCTTCGGTACACGTATGTTGATCGAGGCTTGCACGTGCACGTGTGGGTCCGACTTCTGTTGACAACATTTTTTGGGGTCAACAGATTGGCGCCGTCTGTGGGAACGTACACAAAAAACCACGAGCAATCCTGTGGAAAAAAGCTTTCTTCAAAAAGGTATTGATCGGCATCCCCCTTTAAGTAGGATTTGTTCTTGAAAAAAAGAGCAAGAGGAAGCCCCCAGAGTTGTTTCAAGCGATGAGTTCGAACGAGGAAGCTCCTCCCAGGCGAAATAGAGAAACTGAAACTGAGGCCCCGGCGGTCCGACGCCGACCCCACCACCATCACAGGCGAGGTGGTAGGAGGTTGACAGCCCAGTTAACTAGAGAAATGGTGACCATGGCAGCTCATATGAGGAGCATTACCAGCCAGAACTTGGCAATGCAAGAAATGTTGATGCACATGCATGGTCAGGGAGGCTCCCCGCCTTCCCCTTATGTTCCCCAGGAACAATACAGACTGACGAGGGACCAAGCCAAAGAACCGGCCCTCCCATGCGCCCTAGAGAAGGAAGCCCAATGGAAAGGGTCGTGGGAGTCGACGTTTCTTCCAATTACACTTCTGACCGACCCACCGAGATCCCGTTCGACATGGGGAATAACTATCCTACTGAATACGAATCAGAACCGAGGCCCCAGAGGTCTGCCAGTGTATTTGATAGACTAAGCCCAGCACCCAGGCATAGGCAACGCCCCCCCACCTCCTGAGACTTGGCAGCCGGAGGAAAGGCAAGAAAATGCTCCCCGCGCTGTACCGCCTCGTCGTGGACATCTTAGGAGAGAAGAGGCTGGATACCAGGCAGAACCTTTTGGACAGGAAATGCGAGCTCCAAGAAATAGACCATCGCCCCCACCTCCTGAGACTTGGCAGCCGGAGGAAAGGCAAGAAAATGCCCCCCGCGCTGTACCGCCTCGTCGTGGACACAGGAGGGAAGAGGAGGCTGAACCCCAGGCTAGACTGCCCCCACAACCACCTAGGTATGGAGCAGAAGCTAATTATGATTCAGACGGTCCACAGAGATCCTGTGATTTGGATGACGACGATGACAACTTGCCATTTTCGAGAGAGTTAAGGAACGCCCAGGCTCCGAGCCACTATGTGATGCCTAAAATACCAAAGTATGATGGGAGAGGCGATCCAGCGAAGCACTTGAACAGTTATAAGACGCACATGAGCCTGCGAGGTGCTACCCCAGCTGTAAAGTGTAGAGCCTTCCACCTAACTTTGAGTGGAGCCGCAGAAATTTGGTATAGTAGGCTACCACCAGGGAGCATTCGAAGCTGGCCAGAATTCAAAACCACCTTCCTAAAGAGATTCGCTGTAAGCAAAGAAGGTGAGGCCCCTATCCAGCGCCTCCAAGACATGAGACAACAACTCGGGGAAACTCTGAAAAGCTTTTTATCCCGCTTTACGGATGAAATGACATGTTGCGTCCAAGTTACAGATCGCGAGGCTCTATCCGCCCTAAGAGGAGGCCTAAACATGAACACGTTGTTTTGGAGGGATGTACAGAATCAAGATCCCGCTACTTACGATGCACTGTTGGAAATGATGCGGCGGGAAATCATCAACGAAGAACTAATAGAACACAGGAATAGGGCAAGCAGAGGCCTACAGCCTCAACAAAGACAGCGCGGGAGAGGCCCAACCTCCCATTTGATGGATCAACAATGGAGCCAACCCAGTGTTGAAGTTTCCCATGGCTCAGGCCAAGCGCTTACCGCAGCCACATTAAATGCTGTACCCACTTTGGCTTATGAGGATGTACCAGCCACTGGCACCCAAGCAAACCCGTCAACACAACAGGCCCCCCGTCAAGGACGAGGCCGGGGAAGAAGTTCAAATCAGGGAAGAATTAACTCCCAGGGGTATTGCACATATCACCGTTCTTACAGCCACGCCACTGAGGATTGTAGAGACATAGCCCTGCATCCTAGAAACCCGAGTCCCAGGAGTAGCAACCGGAATACCTCCAGGCCCAGGAGCAGGCCCCCTCCCAGGCGAGATCAACGGCCTGGGGGAGATGAGGCCCCTTCCCGTCATAGGGAAGCATCTCCTCGTGGAAGAGAACAGGAAAGGCATAGGGGCTCAGGGGAGCATCAGCGGAGAGGCCACCGAAGCAGATTAGAGGACGTCCCAATCCATGAGATCGACACAATTTTCGGGGGCCCATATGTAGGAGGAGAAACCCGGAACTCACAGAGGAATTATATTCGAGAAGCAAGGGGCCTTCCATTGACCAGTTATATTGTGGGCAACGGCTCTCGAATGAATCAATCACATCCCATTGTATTCACGCATGAAGATTCAGAAGGTATTCACTATCCACATTGCGATGCCTTAGTCGTAAGGGCCGTAATAGCTAGGAACGGATTGAGAAGAATGCTGGTAGACAACGGCAGTTCGGTGAACATTCTTTTCGGATCCACCTTTGATAAGATGATTTTGGATCACGAACTGACCCCCACCAGCACACCTCTGTTTGGTTTCACTGGAGACAGTATCATACCCAGAGGCAAGATTACCCTCGCTGTGGAGATGGGAGAACCCCCCTTGTCGATGATGAACTTCATGGAATTTTTAGTAGTAGACAGCAGATCTGCCTATCACGGGGTATTGGGAAGGCCTGCGTTGAAGGACTTGGGAGCGGTCACCTCTATTCACCATCTGTGTATGAAGTTTTTAACTGATAAGGGGGTGGCAACGGTAAAGGGAGACCAAAGAGGAGCCAGGGAGTGTTACCTTAATTCTATAAGGAAAGCTGAGCCTAGGGATATGAATATGGTAACAGGCGCCTGTAGCCTTGAATTGCCAGCGCTTGATGAACTTGATCCACGAATTACTGAAGTTGATCCCCAGGCGGCTCCCATGGAAGAACTAGAGAGTTTCCCTATCGATCCAAAAGATCTCACCAAGCAGTTATAGGTTGGTAAAAGTCTTGCCCCAAGATTTAAGGAGGAACTTAAAGAATTTTTGTGCAAGAACCATGATGTCTTTGCTTGGAGGCATGGGGACATGGTGGGCATCGACCCTGGAGTCAGTTGCCATCACTTGAAAATAGATCCTAAAGTTGCCCCGCATAGTCAGAAGAGGCGAGCCTTGAACCCGGAAAGATATGAGGCCTTGAAAGAGGAAGTTCAGAGACTGATCAATAATGGCTTCATCAGGGAGGCCCTCTACCCGAAGTGGATATCCAACCCAGTCCTGGTAAAGAAACATAATGGGAAGTGGAGAGTGTGCATCGACTTTTTTGATCTTAACAAAGCGTGCCCAAAAGATAGTTTCCCGCTCCCTAGAATTGACCAACTAGTAGACTCCACCGCTGGACACGAGTCCCTAAGCTTCATGGATGCTTATTCTGGCTACAATCAAATTCCCATGTACCCAGTGGATGAAGAGCACACCTCGTTCATCACAGATCGAGGCCTCTACTGTTATAAAATGATGCCTTTTGGGTTAAAGAATGCCGGAGCAACGTATCAGAGGTTGGTAAATAAGATGTTTGCGGACTTGATCGGTAACACTATGGAAGTTTATGTGGACGACATGTTAGTCAAAAGCTTGAAAGTAGAAGAGCACATAACCCACCTCAGCGGAGCCTTTGATATCTTACGTAAATATCGCATGAAGTTGAATCCCCTAAAGTGCGCATTCGGAGTAGCTTCGGGCAAGTTCCTGGGATACATGGTCCATCAACGAGGAATTGAGGCCAACCCTGAGAAGATCCGAGCGTTAGTTGAGATGAAGTCTCCTCAGAAACCCAAAGAAGTGCAAAGCTTAACGGGCCGAGTAGCCGCTCTCAGTCGCTTCATTTCGAAGGCCACTGATAAATGCCTCCCATTCTTCAAGGTACTAAAGGGAGGTCGGAAATTCCAATGGAATGAAGAGTGTGAAGAGGCTCTCCAGGGATTGAAGAGGCACCTAGGACAAACCCCCCTCCTATCAAAACCCAAATTTGGAGAGGTCTTGCAGCTGTATTTAGCTGTTTCCCTCGACGCTATAAGTGTTGTCCTGACAAGAGAAGAAGGATCAACCCAGTTGCCAGTCTATTACATCAGTAAGGCATTGTTGCCCCTGAGACTCGTTATCCAGACATGGAAAAGTTAGCCCTGGCATTGATTACTGCCTCCCGTAAGTTAAGGCCTTACTTTCAAGCTCACACTATACACGTGTTGACTAACTTCCCACTCAGGCAAGTTCTGCAAAAGCCCGACGCCTCGGGCAGGCTACTGAAATGGGCAGTGGAGCTAAGCGAGTTTGAGGTCCTTTTTAAGGCTAGGGTCGCCATCAAAGGTCAGGCTTTGGCAGATTTTGTGGCAGAATTTACTAATACACCTATAATGGACGAGGCTGTAGCCCCCGTTAACCTTCCTTCATGGAACTTATATGTAGACGGATCAGCTGGTGAAACCGGCTCAGGGGCTGGTGTGGTTTTGTAAGCCCAGAAGGTCACAAATTGAATAGTGCCATACGATTTGGCTTTAAAGCGACCAACAACACAGCAGAGTACGAGGCCCTTCTCGCTGGCTTAAAATTAGCTAAGGAAATGCAAGAGAAGAGGCTCCATGTCAACAACGACTCCCAGCTTGTGGTCGGACAAGTGAATGGCAACTTCGCAGCCCGGGACAAGGCCATGGCTTCCTATCTCAAATTGGTGATGAGTTTTCTCCCTTCCTTTGACAAATTCGAGTTAAGTCAAATCCCACGTGATGAAAATGCACATGCCGACGCTTTGTCTAAGCTTGCTAGTAGCAAAGATTCAGAATTGTTAACAGTGGTCCCAATTGAATACCTCACCAAATCATCCACTTCATTGGAAGCGATAATGTGGGTCGAAGGTACCCCTGCTTGGATGTAGCCTCTCATATCCTACCTTAAGGATCAATCCCTACCTGATGATAAGGAAGAGGCATATAGAATCAGAAGAAGGTCGGCTCGTTTCCTGCTGGTTGATGATGTCCTCTATAAGCGTGGATTCTCCGCACCTCTTCTTCAGTGCGTCGGAGGGGAAGAAGCTAACTATGTACTCCGGGAAATTCATGAGGGCATTTGCGGCAACCACTCCGGAGGGCTGGCTTTAGCCAATAAAGCACTGAGACAAGGATACTACTGGCCTACTTTGAAAAAAGATGCCCTCCAATTTGTCCGTAAGTGTGACAAGTGCCAACGTTTCTCCAGCGTACAGAGACAACCTTCCCAGGAGCTTACTGTGGTGTCCAGCCCCTGGCCCTTTAGCAAATGGGTTGTGGACCTCATTGGCCCTTGCCTAAGGGCAGAGGAAGCGCCAGTTTCGCCATAGTGGCCATAGATTATTTTACGAAATGGGTGGAAGCTGAACCTTTGGCAAAGATCACTGAGGCCAACACCTCTAAATTCTTGTGGAAAAATATCATTTGTCGCTTTGGCATCCCTTACTCCATTGTCTCTGATAACGGGAAACAGTTCGACAACAAGAAGGTTAGAGACATGTGTGAAGAATTGGGAATCAAGAAACACTTCTTCTCCCCCCATCATCCCCAAGCTAATGGCCAAGTCGAAGCTGTGAACAAAACTATTAAGCATACTTTGAAAAAGAAACTAGATACGGCCAAGGGAGCTTGGGTGGATGAGCTGCCCCATGTACTTTGGGCAATACGGACTACCAGCAGAACTCCTACTGGGGAAACCCCTTTCTCCATGACTTATGGCGCCGAGGCCATGAGCCCTGTTGAGGTAGGATTGCCCTCTCCTCGGAGATTGACCTTCAATGAGATATCAAATGAGGAGCTCCGAAGATGCGAACTCGATTTCCTTGAGGAAAAAAGGAATGATTCTCAGCAAAGGCTTGCTGCCTACCAAAGGAAGATGACCCGGTATTACAATTCAAGAATGAAGAAGAAATCCTTCCGGATCAATGATCTGGTACTCCGCAGGGTTTTCCTATCCTCGAGGGAACCAGGAGTGGGCACCTTGGGACCCAACTGGGAAGGACCTTACCGGATTGAAAGGGAAATTAGGCCTGGCACCTATTGGATCAAAGACATGGATGGCAAGGTTCAACCCCACCCATGGAACATCGAGCATCTTAGAATGTATTATCAATGAAGAGCTTTTGAATGTAACCCCCCTGCTGGAAGTGTTTCCTCAGCCTTTGTAAATGAATGAAATTCTCGTTTCAAAAATATGCCATGGAAGCCTCGGAGGAGAGAGTGGAACCTTAAAAAAGGCCACCCCGTCTGAACTCCGAGGCGTTTAACACAAGCCTCCCTTCGATGAGGCTGAACATCGAAGGGAGAAGCCCCGCTTGGATGCACCATCCACCAAGTCGGGAAGCGTGGGAGCCTCGAAGGAGAGAGTGGAACCTTAAAAAAGGCCACCCCGTCTGAACTCCGAGGCGTTTAACACAAGCCTCCCTTCGATGAGGCTGAACATCGAAGGGAGAAGCCCCGCTTGGATGAACCATCCACCAAGTGGGAAGCGTGGAAGCCTCGGAGGAGAGCGGAACCTTAAAAAAGGCCACCCCGTCTGAACTCCGAGGCGTTTAACACAAGCCTCCCTTCGATGAGGCTGAACATCGAAGGGAGAAGCCCCGCTTGGATGAACCATCCACCAAGCCGGGAAGCGTGGGAGCCTCGAATGAGAGAGTGGAACCTCAAAGGAGGTCACCCCATTTGAACTCTGAGGCACACACAAGCCTCCTTTTGATGAGACTGAACATAAGAAAAAAGCATTTCAAAACTTTTGATAAGTGTCAACGTTTGGTTTTACTCCGGTTGGTTATTACTTTGATTGAGCCTTTTTATCTAAATGAAGTTTAAATGGTCATTGTAAAACATGAAAGATAATACAATACATGCATAAAAAGAAGTACAATTTTCATTCATTTAAATAATCCATTACAAAGAGGCTAACCGCCTTATAAAATTCATGACGATTTACAAGTTAAAGTTCAGAAGGAGGTGGGGGGACTGCAGCCTCGGAGGTGAGAGCCTCAATTGGCGTTGGAGGTGCCTCCACGGGTTGAGGGACTTCAGCTGGCGGGTCATCAGAATCAAGTTCTTCTACTTCGCCTTCCTCAGCCGGAGTCTGGAGAACCTCCTCTTCAAGGAATTCCGCTTTAACCGCAGATATATCCAGCCCCGGGTGCACCTCCTCTATCTTCTCAAAGACCTCCTGGTAGGCCACCCTGCTCCAGTACATTCCGAAGCGGCGGTACTCCTCAGTGAGGTGAAAATTAGCAATGTAGTTCCTCACTGCGATTTCACGCCAAAAGCCCTGGCCGTCTGGCACTCCAAGGCCACGCCAAAAGTCCTGGCCGTCTGACTCACCAAGGTGGCAGTGAGGTCCACGGCATCGCATGTGGCAACGTAATTTTGCCACCTCTCCGTCCAAAATTTATTAAACCCCTCAGTGGCCCCCCTCACCTCGGGTGGGAGCATCTCAATCAGCGCGGGAGTGATCTTGTCCTCCCTACCTCCCAGGAAGTTCCCGGACTTCCCTGGAGTCCTCTCGATTTTCTTCTTTGAGGCCTCAGCTACCTCTATCGCCTCCTTAATTATTTGGCGAGACTGAGCCACCAGCGACGAATCGATCGAAGATTGCATCAACTTCGGCCGCTTGGGCGCCTCTTTCCCCGCGTGGGAGACAGTAGTCCCAAAACTACTGGAGGACCCGCCTCCGGGGCCAAATCTCCTCTTTTTATTCTGAGGCTCCTCGGCCACGCCTTTGCCCTTGGAGGATACCACCGGCCCTCCTTTCCTGCCCCCTTGGAGGCTCCCTCCTCAGCCTCCTTTTCGTTCTTTTCTTTGCTGAGGCGGTCCAACTTGGACTTTACATGCTTCGCCCCAGAGGAGCCGGGCTTCAATGTTTTCACCCCGACGGTGGATGTAGCCCTCATAATGCTGGCCATATCAGGCAGGGCAAACTCCTTTTTGGAAAATTTGTCTGCAAACATCAGAAAACGTTTAGAGCAGATAGCAGTACCCACTAATTCATAAAAATCACCTAGTTAAATGGCGTCTTACCTTTGGGAGCCATCAGTCCAAAATCAACAAAATATTTATCCTTCTCGATGAGGTGGTTAAAGCTTCGGAGCCTCGAGGATCGTCGGTATATGTCTTCAATGATACCTTACTCAGCCTCGGATAGTTCGTACCTCGAACTGCCGTCTACAAGGCAAAGACAAAAGATTAGAACTATGAGGCTATATATGAATTACAGTCAAACAAACCAACACTCACATGCTTCGTAGTATTGGGTCGGCGCGGTACAGGCTGGGACAGCATCTCCCTCAACCCTCTGCCACCTCCCCGTTACCCAGAACCAGGACTCCTTCCACCCCTTTATGGAGGAAGGAAGTCCAACTACGAAGGGGGCATGGGAACCCCAGGGGGTGATATAATACCACCCCTTAGAGTCGTCTTTCCCCACGACCCTGGCATGGAAGAGGGTTTCGAATACATGAAGGGGCAAGTCCTCGCCTAGGGACACTTCCTTCCAAAGGAAGTAGGTCCCAACGACTTGGCTCCACCCGTTTGGAAGGATTTGGGTGGGGGACAACATAAATGTCCTCAGCACCGCCCTAAAAAAGGGGTGCATAGGCAGACGCACACCTGCCTTAAGCAGGTATTCGCTAAAGGCCACATAGTTTGGCCTCAGAAAACAGGCTCTTTCATGGGGGTCGGGGACTATTAATTCTACGTAGGAGGGGATACGGTACAGCTCCCTAAGCTCGGCTAGTTTGGCGGAGGTGATGTTGGATTGAATCTTGGTTGCCCCCCACCCCATCTCGTAATCTATGGGCTCCTCGGCCATACTGTACCACTCTCCCGAGGCCCCAGATACCGACTCCTCACCACTCCTAGCCACTGTAACGGCCAAGGACGCCTCGACTGACATTATGAACTAAAAAACGATACAAAAAACTGCAGAGATGGTATTGAAGGAAGGAAAGGCGACCGAAGCAAGGAAATACCTAAAATGCAAGAAAACACTCGCCGGAAGGTTGCCGGAAGACTGGAAAGCAAGAATACTTTGAAAACTCTGGAAGAATGATTCGCGAAAGTAAAGTGTGAGAATGGCAAGGTCTTGCCTTTTATACTTATAATGGGCCTAACCCTGGCCGTTGGATTATAAGCCCAATTGATCTGAAGCATCCACGATTGCGTCATTATGGGCCATGGATTACAGACGATTCATACGCCAACGCCTCAGATTGATGCGTGTTCAACACGAGCGCGTCTTGGTGCGTGAATGAATCTCTCAATACCACACGGCCTAATAATTACCCATGATGACGCTTTAAATGCGAACGGCTGTACGGTAATTGAAAGTCGTTTCGATGCCACAATTGGCATTGAGAATACGCAAAAGTGTCATGTCGAAGGCGCGAATCTCCAAAAGACTTCAGCCTCGCCAGAACTGCAGCTTCGCCTCGTCAAAAAGACTTCAGCCATGCCAGTTCTAATATGAACTCGTCTCGTCAAGAAGACTTCAGCCATGCCAGTTCTAATATGAACTCGCCTCGTCAAGAAGACTTCAGCCATGCCAGTTCTAATATGAACTCGCCTCGTCAAGAATACTTCAGCCATGCCAGTTCTAATATGAACTGCCTCGGCCTTAAACGATCTTCGGCGTTCGAGGCAATCTTCTTAACTTTTGTACTTCACAATTTCTAAATTCATAGCTGAAAGTCCACGTATGACATAAATGATTACACATGGACTTGAGGGACTATTGTTACCAGCCATCTACACAACTCCCTCCCCATGCCTTTATAGCCGAGCGAAGCCCAAGCCTCGTCTTTGAAGATATTGTCATGATGGAAATCTTTGAGAATGATTGATGTGACCCATGCATAAAGCAATTCTTGTCTTGTCTTGTCAATGTAAGAGTATTTAATTGAGTATGTATATATAGGGGAGAGGACTTGATGGCTAAGATGTGATGCTCGGGCTGGGGAGATGAGGCCACGTGTACATCGATCCGACGATCACCATTCTATTTGTAACACTATAAATACCCAGCCATGTAATATAAGAGGATGATGCAAATTTGAAAACAAAGTACACTTAATATCTTTGAACATACATAAAACAAGATACACCAAAAGCAAAGACAAATCAGGTTTCTCGTGGTCGGATTCTTAAAGGATCACGTTACATTTATCTTGCCGGAGCCTGAACGGAAACATCACGCGCGGCGGGTCCCTTCTACGTTCGGATTCAAGAATCTTTTTTGAATATTCTTCGGTACACGTATGCTGATCAAGGCTTGCACGTGCACGTGTGGGTCCGGCTTCTGTTGACAACATTTTTTGGGGTCAACAATATTTAACATTTCAAATTTAATTTCAATGCAAATAATAATGCTAATAATATCATTTATAATAATAATAATAATAATATTGAAAATTATATAACTAAAATGACACAAATATCCTCAAATCAAACTTTTGACAAAGTAAATGAAGGGCAAAATTGACTTTGCACCATTTGGTGCAATACTATTCACTTTTGCCAAAATGGTGCAAAAGATGGTGCTCCATTGGTGGTGCTCCATTGGAGGCCATTTGCACCAAAATTTAGTGCATTTTGGTGCAAAGGATTTTGCATTGGAGATGGCCTAATTTCATATCAGAAAAATTCTCAATACAAAAGTTGGAGAAATCTTTTTATTAATAAATTGATATTCAAAATCATTCCATTCAATATCTTTTAATTTTGTATAGATATATTTGGTCTACTGTACTAAATATATCAAATAATTTTCTGAATAATAGTTTAAGGCAATGTTCTAAAAAGCGTAAACCTAAAATGAAATCTATGCATATTTTTGGTATTTATCATATAAATAGAATCAAAATCTCTGTAACGTTTCTTGTAATCAGAATAATTGAACTTGCAGATAGTAAAACATTATAAACTGCAATTTCGTACTAAAGAATATGCATAAATGGTAAACCCCCAAAAAAGAAATGGAATCCAAGATAGTAATAAAGAATAAATCAATTGTGGTAGGTGAATTAAATTCGTCTTTGTACCAAAAAAATAAAATAAAATAAAAAATAAAAAAAGGAAGGAGGAGGATAAAATCAATTATCGTGGTAGGTGAGTGAAAATAACATTTGTACAAAAATGGGGACCAAAAAAATAAATGAAAAATGGGTAGGTGAAATTAGCCCAACAAAAGGATAATAGCCGAAAACGTTGAGTGGAAATTTTATTACTCACGTTTTTATTTCGTTTCTATTCGGTCACGATAATGATTCTATCATAATAGATGCTATCCCTACATGGAAAATGAATTACTTGCACGTACATTATGAGCTTTAATAGAGCTAGTTAATTATTCAATCGTATATTTTCAACTTAGAAAATTTTGTTCAGACGATAACTAACTTCGTGCAAAATTGAATTTTAATAGCATGACTTTCATGTTGCAATTTGCATTATTGTCCAACTAATATAGAAACTAAGGTTAAGAGGAGTCCACGTAAGAGAATCTTTCAACCATGTTAAATTTTGTGGCGGACTCGTTATTAGTGATCAAGTTAAAATGAAATTGAAACCTGAGTGATGAGTTTGAAATAAATAAAAGTTGAGTGACTATAATAAAATTTTATTCACGGTGACCTCTAGGCGTTTTTTAACTCAAATTTCATTCCTTAAATTAGAGTAAATAATTACTTATTTTCAACTACAATCAAAACATAAGTAAAAAAGGGAACCCCCACCAGGGATCCCCAACCTTTCTTTAAGTGTGGCACCCTGTCCTCAACTTACTATCTATTGCACAAAAGTCCCAAACTTTTCCTAATAACATAAAACATTTATTTGAACGTTAAATGATCACGTGACCCTCACGAGAGAGTGAAGTAAGGGGGATATGTATCATTAACATTGAAAAATCTTACTCTATTCGGATTTGTTAATGACAATTAAAATTACAATCAGTCTGTTTTAAAATAAAAGAATTATTTTGGAACAATTTTATTCTTTCAATCTAACATTGATGGTCATTTAACCATTTAATGTGCAACTAAACATTTTTTCCGTCAAACACACGAGTGTCACGTTTACGAATAGTTGCGGATCCCGGTGGAATTTACCCAAACTCAAATAAGTATTTTCTTCCCTTTTTTTTTTTTTTTCTTCCTAAAAGCAAATATGAACAGAAGACGGAATACAGACCAAATGGATGCCAAGCAAGAACCTGTATGCATAAAGCGTCCGCGTTGACAAATATAAATAAACAGCAAACACAGCAAAAATCTATATGCTTCTCCTTCACCGCCCCCTTATTTAAAATCACGTCTCCCCGGCAGCCGGCACCATAAAGTCCTTATTGTTCTTTCAAAAACCCTTTTTTTTTGTTCTTTACAGAGAGAAAGAGTGAGAAATGGGGAGAGAAAAAGTACATGCACTGTTGTTGGAGGATCTGCTAGAGAAGTCCGGCGGTTGCGCTGTCGTGGATGGTGGTTTCGCCACCCAACTTGAGAAACACGGTGCCTCCATTAATGACCCTCTTTGGAGTGCTCTTTGTCTAATCAAAGACCCCGATCTCATTAAAAGGGTACATAACCCTGCACACACACTACATGTTCATGTCTATACATATATACATATGCAGAATTTGATTGATTTGATCATTTGAACTTTGTTTTTATGAGTGCAGGTTCATTTGGAATACTTGGAAGCTGGTGCAGATATATTAGTAACTTCATCTTATCAAGTTTGTTCTTCTACATTTCTACTGTCTATGTTTATTTGGTTATGAATATTGATTTCTACTTCAACTATCAGAATTTGATTTTGCGATCCTAGGATTTGATGTGCTTTTAGTTGTAAATGTTATAAAGGGATAATTACGAAAACTGACAATGCACAAATGATGTCTATTCAATATATTTGGTACCCAATATTGGATATAAAATTCCGACAAAAGCGAATTGGGCAACTATTGTTCTCTCCTTTAATCATGTGCAGTCCTATCGAGTCAAACTTATCTGACAATGCACCATCTGATTTGTTCTGTCTTCTCGGTTTAAGGAAAAGTGGATAGTTTCTTGTGTACATTGAATCTTAGCCCCGGTTTGAAACCCATTTTGGGAGAAATAGAAATTTTGGAATAGTAATTGATGTGAGAATGTATGGTGGAAAATTGATGAAGAGTTTTTGATTTGTGTGTAATATTATTTTATTTGGAGAATGTGTGGTTGAAATAAAGAATGAGAAAGAGGAAGAGAAATTAATGAGTGTGGGCTTAATGTTATCAAAGCTTTTGTTGGATCTGTAAATAACACTTATGTTGGCTTTTTTGTTTGGCAAATGAATAGGCCACTCTTCCAGGATTCCTGTCCAGAGGGCTGTCGGTTGAAGAAGCAGAGTCACTGCTTGAGAAAAGTGTCACAATTGCAGTCGAAGCCCGCGATAAATTCTTGGCTGCAAAGAAAAGGAGTTCTGGTCATAATTACAACAGGGCTCTGATTGCAGCCTCCATTGGAAGCTACGGTGCATATCTTGCGGATGGTTCCGAATACAGGTGCCAATGATTGTTTTGGTAGAAATAATAGATTTGAAGATAATCCCTACAAAATTGATAGTATTTTTAGTGTCACTGATTTCCGCCTATCTTTTGTTTCAGTGGGAACTATGGACCGAATGTAAGTATAGAGAAGTTGAAGGATTTTCATCGGCGTAGATTGCAAGTTCTTGTGGAAGCAGGGCCAGATTTGCTTGCATTTGAGACCATTCCAAACAAACTGGAGGCTCAGGTATGCTAATATTTTCAACCATTTGATACTAAAATTTTTTTCAGAAATTTTAATACTGTATAAGTTTGAGGACCAATTTGTAGACTTGTTGATTTTACAAATAAATTGGATTACTTATTTTTCACATTCTTGATGGATTACTGTACAACACAATATCTTGATTGATTCAATGCTTATATTTAATGGCACATGGACTGCCATTCATGTTTAATAAATCTAAGGACATAACCGCATAACATAAGCATCTGGATATAAATGCACATGGTCTGCCTTGGAAATCCAAGAGAAAAAAAGGATGATGAGTATCAAAAACTGTCAACATGTAACCTCATTCATTCTTGTAATATTTTTGCCGTCTTAAATTTGATAAACAGGCTTGTGTGGAGTTGCTTGATGAAGAAAACATTGAGATTCCGTCTTGGATCTGTTTCAGCTCTGTAGACGGTGAGAATGCACCCTCAGGAGAAAGCTTTAGAGAATGCCTTGACATAATAAACAAGAGTAACAAAGTTAGTGCGGTTGGAATAAACTGTGCACCACCACATTTTATATTAAGTCTCATCCAGAGATTCAAAGAGGTAAATTATGCAATAAAATAAAAAATAATACATTGAAAAGAAAAGAAAATGAAATTTATTCGAAGCTGACCTGAAATGAAAATGCATCTGCAGTTAACTGATAAGGCAATAGTTGTGTACCCCAACAGTGGTGAAATATGGGATGGCACTGCTAAAAGATGGCTGGTGAGTAATAAATTTACTTTGATGATACCTATTTTTCTTTGTGCATATCATTAAATCTTTTCAAACCCATTTTTTTATTTCATTTTAAGGTATGCAGTGTATCAATTAATAGTTCATGTGATTTTATGGGCAGCCATCAAAATGTTTTGATGATGAAAAGTTTGTGCAATTTGCCCCAAAATGGCGAGATGCTGGAGCAAAACTCATTGGTGGCTGCTGTCGAACCACACCTTCCACAGTTCGATCGATTTCAAAAGTTTTGAAGGCCAAAAAACCCGTTTCCAACATTAGACAAATTGCTTAGTTTCACATCATAGTTTACAAGTACTCTGTTTATTTATTCATTTTTCATATTTTCCCCATTTTCCTACTTAAAAAGTGTGAGCTGCCGTATTTTGATAATTTACTTCATGAGATAGAGAGGTAGGAAAAATGGTTGATTTACCGCTGAAACTTATGCCATCACGCCTTTTGTTAGCTTGGAATGAAGTGGAAATGGTCGACTCCCATACAGTTATCTGTAATTGTGAATCAAGGCCGCGTTTGCTCTGATATTTTCAATTTCAATTAATTGTACTCGTAGCAAATAGTCAAGGTCGTCTAATTTAGGAATTAAAATTACTTTTTGCGGATTATATTGGCCTGATGCAAAAAATTTCTATATTATCTAGGCACATTCACACAACACGATAACCAATTATGTCGATTCAAAGGTTTCACCTGGAAAAAAAGAAAAGAAAATAGAAGCTAGATTCAATTAAATTATACCAGAATTTTCATTTGATTTCCAATTCCAAAGAAATAAAATTGGTGCCATATGGCAATGAAAAGCTACACTGTTTGCATATGAGAGAAATTGGTAAATGGTCCTTCCAGTACCACATCATTTAATCGAAGGATCAGCGTCGAGGAGGACCATGTTTATCATATATCCCCCATGGTCCGGCACCATATCCATCACCATATGAACCAGGATATCTTGTTTCAGGACTTCCATTCATCATGTTGTAACCCCCAACACCTGTAAAAAGGAAAAGTGATGTCAAGGAAACTTGATTTGTCAACGTTAAGAGACAGAAATAAGAGCAGAATCTAACTCGTATCTGAGTGCATGTGCTGTGGGGAGAAGAAATAGAGAGAGAGCATAGATTACCATGACCTCCTCGAGCCATCCTTTCTACACTTGCTTGCTCAGCACGTAGCTTCTCTATTTCACGAGCCATGGACTGGAGATTTTTCTCCGTTGATCGATTTTGTTCTAACAGTTCCTCCTTTCCTTTCTTCTCACATTCATACATTTTCCTATGTTGTGTGTAATCCAGATGCAGCAGAAAAGACTTGCTCAAAAATAGGAGATGCCCAAACAAATTCTTGGATGACACAATTTGCACTTGAAAGAAGGCATCAAAATCAACAATTTTGCAGAATATGAGTATAGACCAACTTGTCCAATGCAGTATTAACAGAAAAGGCATTCAACGTACTTTTAGTTTACAAGATCATGGAGGCTATGTTAAAACTCTTTGAAATGCATGAATTATCCACTAGCATTCAGAAATAGCACAGGCCACTTGTCAACTATTCTTCATTGATCATAAATTTATCAAGTACATTAAATCTATTTAACCTGTTCTAAAATATTTGAATAGATTTGGATATGCATTTTGAACTGTTTTGACAATCATAGACATCAGTTTACCATAGAAATAAAGCAAAATGGTTTAACAAAATTAAAGTTTGTCCATGCAACCAAATATAAAGTTTGGAGACACCGCTACACGGCACCCATACGACATAGCACGGACAATAATTCAGTCAATTCAAAAATTCATTATAGCAATGGAGTGATAGAAATGGCAGCCATTAATTCTCTTTGCTTTGGAGTCTTTGAGTGCGTGTGCGCACGTCAGCATCTATTGCAGGGGTGGGAGTTGACAAGTTAGCACCCAGATAATCGATTAACAATCAAAATTCTTACCTAGCATCAACCAGCTCTTTTCCCATCTTATAAATGTCAGTTTTTATGGCAGCTATTTGCAGATTCTCAGCTTGCATTCGATTAATATCCTTTGTCAGAGTTTGAAACTGGGATGATAATTCCTGCCTCAAAGTGCTTAATTTCTGAGCTTCATCTCCTAATTGCACAACCTCTCCCCTTAGAGGTTCAGCCGAGCAAAGCTCGGCCTCTAGTTTCAATCCTCTATCAATCAACTCCCTTGTTTGAATCTGTCTGTCAGCATGCAATTTAGGAATGACCTGACCTATGTTGTGAATCTCATCTTTCACTGCAGTCAATTCCCTTTGAAGCATCACATTGTCATCAACCACGTGTCTGTTTTCAGTAAGAAGCCTTTTAATGTCTCTGTGCTGGAGTTCAAGTTCCTCTTCCAAGGACACAGGATGAGGAGGTACAGGTCCTGGTCTTCGATCTAAATAAGAATGTGGGCCATCACGGAGATGTCTGGGCATCATGTGATTCCTCCCAGCCATAACAAAGAACCTGCAATAGAGATGATATGGGGGGGTAACCAATGAGTAATCTTATTCCCAATAATGCAGCAAGGCGTGAAAATTTGAGTTCAAGTAAGAACTATAATATTAAACCAAAAATATCAAAACTGCATCCCATATAAAAATATTCATAAGCGATGCTATCACGTGACTACAAAATGAAAAACTCAGAGCACAATCATTATCCCATAATACATTAACACAAAGTAACAACAGATAGAAATGCATAGGAAAATGCGAATGATTGTGCATGTCAGACAACTCTGTAAAAACTTGCTGAAAAACAGTCCAACAGAATCTCAGAAGATAATGATCGACCATCCTATCTAATCTACAAAATCAACAGTTAAATTTATCAGTCATCTGACAAGTTTCTCGAAAACTTGTTCAGAGATTATCTATATGAAGTACAGTGGTCATGGGTATTTAAGAGTTAATCACGATACAATGGAACAAAAGTAAGACAGCAAGTAACTATTGCCTCTGGAGGTAACAACGATAAATATCAATGGTGGAAATTCAAGATTCAGCGCTAAAATACGAGCCTCTGGGCGTGATTTGCAGTCAGAAGGAGCTGGATATAGTGAAACCATTGAAGACTACAAGACTACTGAACTGCTCAAATTCAGATGTCTGCGTAACTTACTCAGAGAAACACAACATTCATGCAAGCATCAATTAACACGGGGACAAAGAGATAGCTGCTGAGAAAATGTTGTGTAATAAGTGCTATGTGTAAATACATTGACTAAGAGTATCTCCAAGAAACATATTCTATCATTTGGTGAGCATCTAAAGAAAAGCTACTTAAAATAAAAACAATATTCTATCATTTGCTGAAACAATATCCTATGGAATATGCTCCGTACCCATACCCTTATTTCAGAAAATGATAGAATATGCTCTTTAAAAAATAGAATATGCAAAAATGAAAGCCAAAGAAATTAATCTCCACAAAACAAAATTATTATAAATGGAAATATTAAAATCAATAGGAGCATTTTTTTTTCCCTTATACTACTATGGGGTTGACAAAATAAGTGAATGCACATACTATTTTATTATAATAGGTTATGCGATTAGAATTCTCGGAATGCACATAAACAAATGGCAAGTAATAGGTGGAAGAAGAGATGTGATGGTGGAGAAGCAATAACTCTAAAATAATCTTGGGAACAAGTCATTATTAGACGTACGCATAATGCAACCATCAGTAGTCAGTGAATTAAGTCAAATTGGAAGTTTCTAGGTCCAAGCATAGAGCTAACAGCTAATAGAATTTATGTGACTGGAGATTCTAGATCATTACTATGCTTCATCAAAAATATGACATGAAATTTTGAGCTCCTAATCATAGCAAACAATTCATTTTTTTCATTTATAAGAGTCTTATAAAATTAAATGTGTTAACTTAAAATCAACAATAAAGCAACAAATAAAAATGAAAAATGAAAAATATTTATGTTGCAATCAAATAACAATACGAAAATGTTCTAAACAATCACTTAGATACAACCCGTCTTACAGTTTTTGAAACGAAAATACCAATCAATTTTGTATGGTCGATTTGTTCAATCATTTTTTTTTCAATGGATCATATGGTCAATACATTCAATATTTGCTGTAACATAGTTGATTGGAGATAATTCTAGATCAATTTCAACTCGGAGAAACTTCTTTCTGCTGATACATTTGTAACTAGTATAGTGAACAAAATCTTGTAAGCAATTCAAGCATTTGGAAAACAACCATATTTAGGAGTCATGGTATTTGATTCGAGTCACTCAACAACAAACAATTACTGAAATTTGACTGTAAAATTAGAACAAGAATTAAAATATCAATCAACTCTCCATAGTTTCACGAAATGATAATAAATTAAATTTAATGAAATGCAAACATTAACTTGAATTTAGAAGAGGGACATGAAAGAGTAACCTCTAGACCACATATTGACTTAGCTTTGCCTAAGCACGCTGTACACTAACTCGGTTTCCTTTGCAAAGCGCCAAGTTTTGTGTCATTTAATTTGTCATGGTTCCCATTGGGGTTATGGGGTCAATCCCACATCGGATTTATGGGATGAAAATGTGGGGTTTATAACTCTTTGGGCACTTTCCCCTTACTAGCTAGCTTTTGAGGGTGAGTTCTACCCAAGGATTGTAACAATGGTATCAGAGCAGGTACCATGTCTTTCGATCTTGGTTACCACTTAGGGTGTATGAGCACCTGCTCGACGTGAACGCCGAGTCGGAAGCGTGGTGGTTTGTCATGGTTCCCATTGGGGTTATGAGGCCAATCCCACATCGGATTTATGAGATGAAAATGTGGGGTTTATAACCCTTTGGGCACCCTTCCGTTACTAGCTAGCTTTTGAGGGTGAGTTCTACCCAAGGGTTGTAACATAATTATCTGCTAATTTTGTGCATTCATTTGAATGTGAAAATTAATGATATATATAGCTTCCCAATTTCACATGTGCACATAGTTTTACATGGGAGAACACGAAGAAAAGAGAACATTGCTCCGACCCCTACCAACGATTAATTAACAATGAAAAATTTTAAAAAGCATTTTCGAAAAACTCAATTAGGAAAAGGAAAATATGAGATACTAGTATATGTGCAGGAAAGTGAAAGAAACACGAAAAAAAGAAATTTAGGCATACCCAAAACTGCAAAAAATTATGGAAATAGAAAATGGAGCGAAGAAATTGAGAGATGGATTGTTGATGGTGAATCGGTGATGACGACCACTACATCACTCATGAGCTCTGGCCTCCACGGCTCCACCGCTGTTCTTTGGTCTAGGTTTTGTAATTTGTCGTTGATTTGATTTCTCTAGGATACGATTCGGAAGTTTCGACGTTAAAACTTAGGGTCCGTTTGATTTGGCGAAATTTTCCATGGAAATAGGAAAATATTTTTCTACTTCCACTTTTTGACTGTTTGATATGCTAAAATTTTCACGAAAAATGTTTTCCTCACTTTTTCTATGTACAACCCTTTGATCCTTTGATGCACAAATGATGAAAAATATTTTTTCACATAATAGGTGAGAAAATATTTTTCACCTTTTTTTTAAGCAATGACAACCAATTCTATCAACTATTGTAAAAAGAATTTTCATTTTTGTTGACAATTTTTATGCAAAACAAAGTCAAACGAATATGGTAATTTTTTCTAATTGTTTAATTTTTTTTTACTTTTTGGTAATTGGAACAAATTCTAGACGTATTGGTAGAAAAAATTATCACTTTAATGGACAAATTTTATAAAAAACGAAGCCAAACGGACACCAAACTTTCAACATTTTTCAGGTAGAAAATTATATCAATCAAACACAATTAATTACATTTCCCAGTAAAACAAATTCTAGGCAATTCAATTCCCATTAAAATATTTTATTTCCAACCATTTTCCACATTTGCAATCAAATGGACCTTTAGAACTTTTGAAGCTTTAGTCTTTAGACGCATAGTGGGTTAAAAAAAGACTTGATTACCTGCCACCCTAATTTTCAAGTTTACATTTCAAAAATAAAAGGATGAATTTTAATTTTCAGAAATCAGGTAATTACATTTTTTTAAATTAATAAAAATAAATTTATTATATCAACTAAAATTACTGGCTTAATTAATATGCACCGTTCACGTAAATAATTCAAATCCACGTTTGTCTCTCTCTCTTCCTAAACCGCTAAACCCACGTCTCTTTCTCACAAAACAGCAACACTCACGTTTTCTCATTTTCTACCATTTTCAACCTCACAACTCACAATCGTCAGCATTATCGTGGGAGATTTAACTGCAATAGTCATATTATATTTTAGTTTCAAGCATTGTGGTAGTTGAAATGGTTAGAACTCGTAGTGTTGTTGTGAAAATGAAGGAGACTGATAAATGTAAGAGGAAAAAGGATGTCAGGGGTTCTTTTTCAGCAAAGAGGATCAAAATCTCGACATCTAGCGGAAAATATACTAAGAATGTGAAATCTGATTTTGTGAGTTTTGTGGTATATTGTTTTACGAATTTGTGACCTGATTTAGATTTTTTGTGACCGAAATATAATTTTGTGACATATTCTGGATATTTTGTAATTTGAAGTTTTGTGACTTATTTGGTCTACTATTTGATCGATTATTATTTATGTGAAGTGAATATGTTTTCTAAAGTGAACTGAATATGTTTAATTTGATTTTGTGAACTGATTTGTGAGTTTTGTGATATATTTTTGTACGAATGTTTTACCTGATTTGGGTATTTTGTGATCGAGATATGATTTTGTGACCTATTCTGAGCAGGAATGTAGCTATTTAATAATACCAATGGATTGGTTCCCTGGGAAGATAACTATAACACCCATACAGAGTGTCATCACACATTTTGTGATGAAATTCACTGCTGCTCAGATGACCATTCTGGAGAACACTTATTTTTCTTACTACATGCATTGTAGGGAGATAGTAGTGCAGCCACAGTTGATTCACTATATTTTACTACAGGAGGTGAAGCAACCCAACAAACAGGAGATGTGGTTCAACTTAAATGGGAGATATATTCGGTTCTCTATTGCTGAATTCTGTTTGGTCATTGGATTGCAGTATGTGGGGTAGATGATCGACCGATGTTGGATGATAAACCCTCTGCAGTGAAGGATACTTATTTCAGTGATTTAAAAGTTGTCACAAGTGAAGATGTCAAGAGAGTATTTCTTTCATTGGATGATGCACCAGACCTTGACGTGGTTAAAATTGAGATTGTTTATCTTATCACCTCGTATCTATTTGCTACACCCTACCCGAAGGTCGTGGATCAATACATTTTTGCACTTGCCGACGATTTTGTCACTCTTGGAATGTTCCCTTGGGGCAGATATTTTTTTGAGACCGCATTGCCTTCATTAAGGAAGGGATTAACAAAACAAACAAGTCACTAGAGATTGATGGGGGTTTTAGTGGCTTTCCATGTGTGGTTGTACGAGTGCATACCTGCACTTGAGGAGAATGTGACCATAAGAATTTGTAAGAAACATCCACGAATTATGAATTAGAGTGCACACAAACATCCTTTTGGGGCAATGTTAGATGACATAGTATTTGGAAGTGAGAATGTAAGTTCTGAAATCTGTTTGAATTGTTATGTACTCATTTGATTAGTTATACATTGTTAAAACGACATATGCTAAACTTTTTTCCATCTTATGTCAAACAGGCTGTAATAAAATGACATTGATCCCTTTGAAGTAGAGCTCACGATGTGACCTGAAATATGTTACTTGTGACTTATTGTGACCTAATTTGTATCGTTGTGATAATTAATTTTGTTGTTCTATATGTTGGGTACAATTGACAAGTGTGCAATACTCGAAATCTAGACAATCGAATCAGAACATTACAAGCTCTAAAACTTTAGTAGTAAAAAATGAGTCTACTCCCCCGGTGTCAAAGGTATATGTTCAAGATTCATATGATGATTTTGTTGATCCACCGCCTAAAAAACAGATGGGGGCTGCTAGCTCTAGCTCTTCTGCTCAACCTCATTCTGCTTATCATTCTGATTGTTCATGTGTCAGTATAAGTAATTTAATTTTTTTAAAGACATAGAAGCAATTATACGATCACAATTCTACTAACTATAATTTTTTTCAAGAATGTGGTCGATTGAAGCAGTTGATGGATGAGGAAATAACTAAGCTTCACGTGGATAACAAATGACTGAAAGATGAGCTTTTGTCAATGAAGTCAGAATTGTCAGACATGAATGACAAAATGCGTCATTCAAAAAGTTTTTTGAAGCTCGATGAGGTCATTCGGAGTCAGAATGGGTTGAAAGATGACTTGAACGACATCAGGTTGTCTCTTAGATCTTTTGTTGAATCTGTGACTAACATTTTATCTTAGGTGATGGATGAAGTTCATACGAAGTTGAGTGGTAAAGATGGTTCGAGCGAACAACAGCCAAAAGTTGATGAGGTGGTTGACAGAAAGGGCAAGGGTCACATGGAACCTGAGCCAAAATGTGATAATGTTGTTGAAGAAAAGGACAAAGGTCACATTGCACCTGAGTCTTCACATTGCTTTCATGATGATTATGTTCTCGACCTCCTTCATTTAATCTTGGTGTTGGCCAGTCATAGAGTCCAAAAGACTCTGATGATGCATTCTTTATTAGTAAAGAAGTGCATGAGCATGTTTATGAGGCTATTGCACAGGTGTTGGAGTCTACACAATGTCAGATCGAAGATGTCAGTTTAACATAGTATTTCATATTATAAATCCAGACTGATTATCAGATTAGCATACACTAATTCAATAACTTTTCTTTATATTTTGGAATTAGGAAGATACGCCTGTACCTCTATCCTCTGGACTACCTGTGAAGAGAGCACAAAAGCCATAAAAAAATCTGCAGTCACCTTTTGTTAAGGTTGATGCACGTCATGTTACTACTGGCTCAAAATCTACATGTGGAAACATTGTGTTCCAAAATTTTTCGAAGAGAGTTGATAGTGTAGACCTGAGTGCATTCCAGAATTGGTTTGATAGAGGATACAAGCCTAAGAACAGGTACATGAAATGTGGTTATAAGTGTTTTTGTGTCTTTGTGTGACCTATTATTATTTGTTTGATGACGTGTCATTGTGTAATATTTTGTGTCAAAGTGTGACATGTTATTATTGGTTTGATGAGTGCATACATGTGTGTACAGGGTAAAGTTCAGCGATGTAGATAATGTGATAAGTCCTCAATTTGTTTGTGGCAATGTTTTCGTTCGCCATAAAACTTGGTGGCATATGTTGATCAATTCTGATTCATCATTGAGCATCACGGTATAATATTGCTGCCATTTTTTCACATATTCATAGTAGTCACATTACTTATATATGCTCTTTGTTATTACATCACATGGATGCTTGTTTTCATTACATAAAACAACTTGCCAAGTTTGGTGAATGTGTGAAGATGAAAGCAACAACGACAGACTATATATTTGATTTGACCATCCGGACTTTATACTCCAAATTTATTGACGATCCAAGAATTGTGAATGAGAAGGAAGACCTAATCAAAACTATCAATGGTGAACGATTATCATTTAATACTCCCTGGAGAGAAGTTGAATTTGTGTTGATGCTCATTATGCATACAAATCATGCTCATTGGATGTTGGGGAAGTTTGACATTAATAACCGGACCCTATACGTATTCAATTCAAGCAACAAATCGCACAAGGATAACAAGGTTCGTGAAGGGGTCTTACCGCTTGTGAAGACTCTTACACATTTGTTAAAAGTGGTCGGATTGTGGATGGAAACTACTGATGAAATATGTGACATATCCAGTGACATGCATATTAACATTGTCAGTGGTTTACCTCAACAACAAAATGCATAAGTCTCATTATGGGATTACAAGTTTTGTCATTTTTCATCAATATTTTGAGGTTACTTATGGTTTGTCTATGTTAAATATTACAGGCACGACTGTGGTATTTTTGTCATAAAGTATGTACAGTATTTGTTGCACAATGATCTTGCCAAAATGCCAATGTCATTTGATGCTGCGAATGCCAGGCTTTAAATTGCAGCATTGTTGTTCAAAAATAGACAACTGAGGCAGGTTGGAATGGGAAAATCAAAGTCAGATGACTTAACTATTGTTGATGGAATTGTTTTGATGATATATTAGGTTGATAGCTGTTCAAAGTTAGATGATATCTTTATATTTTGTAATATGTTTTGCAATTGAATGTAAATTTATTTTTGTCAAGTAGTTTGAATAAAGGAGGTGAAAATATTTTTCTTTTATGTGTGGTTTTGTTAATATCATTCAAGTATGTTATAGATGTGAATGTTTATATTTACAGTCTGAGCATGTTATAAATGATCACAAACGATCACAATTAGTCACACATAGTTAATGTCTTACATAAGTCTAGGTCACAAATGGAAACAATTTGTCACAAATGGTCACATATACAGATATACTTCAAAGGTATGATTTATAAATGTCATAAATAGTATACACATAATTGGTCACATCTAGGCCAAGATGACATTCAAACTCATTTAAAACACTCAAATCAATTAACTTCGGATTTTATTTATAGTTGATCGCAGACGACCACAGCCAAACAAAAAATCCATAGCTTGTTACTACCTTTTGTGCTAGAGATGGTCACAATTATTATAAACAGATTGACAATCACTGTCTGTTTACACTGCCATTCCCAGAAACGTGTGACCTCCTGAAATGTAATCTAACCTCTATGCATAAATCAATCAACTCATATAATCCAAATAATACATAATTTGGCAATAAAATGAAACAATTTGCATTTACAAAGAATATTCTCGTGTAAAAAATGAAAAAAATAATATGCTAAGCTATTTGAATATGTTTGGATCTTTTTTTTTTTTTTTTTTTTTTTCAATTTGTTGTTGTTTTGGTTAAGTGGCATCATGTTCCTGCATGTTTGACGATTGTGACCAGATTCACCGCATCTTCCACATTTCACAACTTGTGATCTCTCACAAGCTGGTTTCTTCCTCCTCTCAGTTGGCCGGTCAGAGCTTCTCTTTTGGATTGGAGTAAGTACAACTCTACTATTCACATCTTCAGGCAAACTCCATTCCGATTTATTACCTATTGGAAAGACTGTCTCTTTGTAGGTACTTAAATATACATCTCTTGTGTAATACACTGAGCAAAAATCGTACACATCCAGCTTTAATGTTGATATTACCGCCAATGCATGTTGACATGGAAGTTGATCCATTTGAAACATTCTACAACTACATGTACGTTGAGTTATATCAATCATGCATGATGAAGAATTGTCCCCCACTTCAAACAAAGTGTGACTTGCAGGTAAAACCTAAAAAAATATATATTTAAAGTTATAACTGTGATCAACATAATATACATAGTTTGCTATTTTTACCTTTAGATTTCTCACGTCATTGTTTGTTTCTCTCAGCAGCTTCTCATATTTGGTTGCAAGTTTTGTGAAAGTACCATGTGCATTATCACTATTCTTGCAAAACTAAGATTGGATTGTTTGCCGCAATGATTCTAGAAGTGCTTGAATTGAGTAATTCTTTGCCGCCTTCGTGACTGCATTTACAGATTCTACTATGTTTGATGTTATAGTAGAATATCTATTATTTGCCATATGCAATCTTGACCATTTTTCATATCCAATATCTATCTAAAAAAATAATTTTAGTTATTAGGTAATATATTCAAGCATAAGTAACAAAATATGTCACATATGGGCACATTCATAAAATACCACAGAACAAGTCACATGAAGTCATAATATATGTTACAGACAATCACATACCAAATATCCCTTGATTTCTTCATTAATTGAGTCTAATTACTGCATTTGGTATTCAAATTCATCCATTGTATAGGCTCTGACAGCACAATTGAACTCATGCGTGACATTGTGACCTAATTTTGCGTAACGAGTCTTCAAGTTTTTAAGCAAATGGTATGAACAGATCCCATGCATTGCCTCTCGATATACAAATTTAATAGCATTTCTTATGCTAATGTGTCTATCTGATACTATACATAATCCGTCTCTTGATCCGTATGCCCTCTTCAACATCTTAAGAAACAATCTCCATTACTTATCATTTTCATTATCTCCAACACCAAAAGCTAGTATGCAGATGTTATTGTTTGCATCTTGTGTACAAGCAGTGAAGAGTATACCCCCATAGTGGCCATTTAAATAGTGCCATCAACTACAATGACTGACCTACAATATTTCCAATCATCAATCAATGTACCCAAAGCCATAAAACAATATTTAAATCTATTTAAATGATCTGTTTCTATTCTTGTGAGTGTTCCCATGTTGATCTGTTCTAGCATAAAAAAAAAGATGACAGGAACTGAAACGATGTCGTTGGATCACCTCTAATCAGTCTTAATGTTTGTTCACGTGACCTCCACGCTTTCACATAATTCACTGATACTCCATACTCACGTAACATGTCATTCGAGATATTATTAGGAGTGTACAATGTACATGAAGAGTTGTATTTGTACCTGATGCAGTTTGACACAATTGAGCTAGATGCTTGCTGGTGAGATCCTAAAACAATGTTCATCAAACATGTGTGACCATTATACATTTTCCTGATCTTAAACATTTTCCGTTTTTCCCAAGCTGAAGATTTAAATATCCATTTGCAATGATTATGCACACAATTTACTACGTACTCCTTGTCTGATCTGAACACCTTATATTCAAATTTCTTTTGTATAGCGTAGAAGACCAAACTCATTTTTAATATGTCCTTGTTGCGAAAAACAATTCCCTCCACTACTGCTCTAACATCTGCTTCAGATACCAATGTCACATCCTCTTCAATGTTTTCTCTGTCAACGGTCACAACCGAGTCACAAATTCTTTGAGCTATTTGTTCTAAAGAAAATACACTAGCTGATGACTCCAAACTAGTCAACGAATCTGGGCATTGCAATGTATATCTTGACTGCCATGAAATTGTAGAGATAACATCAACCATAATAGGATAACTAGATACAACCCCATCCAAAGATTTTAACCTCAAATATGTTAGGATATTATTATTACTCAAAATCCGGACTGGAGGTAAACTACAATCCAAAGAATATGTTAATGCCACATGTAAGTTTGCACCACTAAGCCTCAATTATGAAAGAACAAGCTCATTCACTAGTATAAACGACGTATGAGCTCTGTATAACAGGCAAACGTACAAAACTGACATTCTTAATCATACCTAGAACATCCAATTCCTCTACGGACGAACTTCAATTTCTCTCGAAAAATGAAAATCAGATGTATGTCTATAGAATTGTGACCTCATTCTTTGATTGTGACTTAAAATCGAGGATCAACGGTGATTATACGTTTACCTTCGAAATCAGACCACATGAGTTCATTTTTTGCTTTGGAAAAATCCAATTCCTCCACAACGAGCTTCAACTTCTCCAAAGTAGTAAAAATCAGAGGTATTTCGACGGGATTGTGACATTAATTCATTGATTTTGGCTTGAAGTTAAGGATAACCGGTGAGTTTTTCTGAGTTTGGAGGTGTTCGCGCGAGACGGATTTGTAGAGAGAGAAAGGGACATTTGGTTGTGGGAGGATTGTGAGAAAAATCTTTTAAATATAATATATTAAGATTTGTATGAGTTAATTAGGTATAGAATATTTAATAAAAAATTACAGTATATTATATTATTATTAATTAGCACCTGATTTCTGAAATTTTTTAGGGAGTTTGTGAAATTTGAAATGTGTATTTATAATGTGGGAATTATGTATTGTTCCCTTAAAAAAAGGTCAAAAAATTGGGCTCCCTAAAAAGCTGGGCCTGAGGCAGAGGCCTCTCTTCAAGTCCGGCCCTGACACTTGCCAAGATATTCTTCTATGGGTCAGATTTTATCAGCTTGGATCAGGATTCCACATCATATTTATGCACCATCTATTTAATTATATTTTTTAACCATGATTTACGAGCTACACGAAACAACAAAATAAACCTTATTTCTATTTGGATAGATTTATCATCTATGTACTAGTGTTCAAGACAAAATATGAACAAATAAATAAGTTCAATCTCTAACCGCTCTTAGATAGATGGATTTAATATAATATTAGAGTAGACGAATCTATGCACTTAATAGACTTTCGTTTTAAAAATTAAAAATGATCAACAAAAGCGGTGTGTGTTAAAAAAAACTAAAATTATTAAATCTGTTCTCTAATAACTAATGTTTTTAGACAAGATAGTTAAACTATAAGGGTATGTGAACCTAAAAGAACTAAATCCAAAATGTTCCTTTTAGATTCTTCAAGTCCAGCTTTCTAACTTTTCAAATCAATCTCAATCTTCTCTTTAGTTTTTTGTTCCTCAAACCATGTTTCAACTGCTCATTAATTTGATAAAAAATTAATGTGAATATAATTTTTTTCAAGACATTTTTCAATCATTATCTTGATATTGTAATTTTGTCGGCACAAGTGTATTTACAAAGAAGAATATCTCAAAAAAATTTGGGCACTCTGGTTAGGACAAAAATGGACCATACACATGATACAGTGTACACCTTATTTGGAGAAATCAGAATATGCTATTTGGCCTAGATATTGATACGAATGACAATAACATGCTTTTTACCTACTAATAATAATAATAATAATAATAATAATAATAATAATTTTTTCTTAAATGGAAAAAGGTGCGACAAAACAGTGGACCCATGTTCTGTAAATGTTACACAGTCAAGCTTAGCAGTTAGCACATGAAGGTTCGACTGTAATATTTTTTATCACAAAAGTTTGTCTGGCACATCAAAGAGTGATTTGACTAGGGATAAATCTATACGAGCCTTATTGATAAGTTCCATCCGTTTATTTTGGAAGCTACTCTAGGGTTTTATTACAATGTAACTCTATAACAAATAGTACATGTGACACGTTTCTGTGTAAGAAAAAAAAAAAAAAGACTTGATTAAACTTTGTTGAATTGTATATATTCTCGAGTAAGAAAAGTTGAATGAACCACTGCAAGACCAAATTGTCCAGTGCATGTATTCGATTTTTTTTTTTTTCCTGGGATTATAACAAAGAGTAATTTTGCCCAATTGACTCAATTTGACATCAACAACTAGATTCTAAGTAAATAATTGAGAAATACCAAAATCATCCACCATGTTGCATCATTTTTCACAATGTTTATTATTTTTTACTCTATAAGAATTTAAATTTACATCAAATTATGCAATTAGAGGTACAAATTTGGAGTAGATTGCCAAAACTTGGAGCACCTCCGGTTCGTATTTGGACCAACCCAACTCAAGACCATCCCCAAGTCGATTTGCTTGACAAGGTAGGTTGTGCTAAGCATAAAGGTCTTGCTCCGTTTGGTATTTTTTTTTAAAGAAACCTACCTACAATCTCACATGGCCAAAGTGAATGTGGGCCACATCGAACTCAACATTTTCTTAACCAGCTCGCATGGCATGATAGGCGTGTTTGGTACGTCCCAATATAATATTGTCCAGTAAATTGTGTTAAACATTGACTAGAATTAGAACATCAATATCTAGTTATGATAAGCACAAAAGTGTTTTTTGGTATCTTAGGAACTATAGACTGATTGTAATTGAGATATTACAAATGTAAACACAAATGTTAAAATCTTTTACTCTTTGTATCCCACAAAGATACACTTATTTCTATTTTTATATAATTAAAAAAATATTTATTGATAGCAAGACACATTAAATAGAGGTATATTGAAAAATTAATAAATCAACTATACTATGAACAAAAAAAATGAACTATAATTTGGGATATACGAAAAAAGAAAGTAAGTCTATCATTATGAGATGGATGAAAGAGTAATACTTTCTTCTGAAAACCACCAAACTTGTATTCAAACTGATTGCAGCAAATTGCAAGCAAAATGGAAAACAAATACAATGAATCTACTCAATATCAACTAGACCATCCATACCAAAAAAAAGCGAGTTTATGGGCAGCCTCATTCTCCACGCAAGCATGAAGTGACGAGTATTACAAGCCACAAGAGAAAAGGTGTTATAGTATCTGATGAAAAATATTACCGAGCTATAAAATTTATCATCTTTAACATTAATATATCACTATCACTATGGAATTTCCAGTCAATTGCTCCATTGTCATTGCCTCCATGAGAATATAACAGTTACGAAGACAGCAATATGGACAGTAATCAATATATGATATTTCTTTCTGGAAGAATGAGAGTGGAAAAGGGGACCTCAATCCAACTTTAAACAGGTATGATGAGTTGATGACAATCCTACAAAAAGGTCTTCTTCAAGTTATTAGAGCAAGAAATGGACACTGGGACATATATTAGAAAGAGGAGAGAGAGTAGGTAAAATTTTCTACCTCATAAAGAGGGGCCCACGAGAAATCCTATGATTAAAAATCTAGCCAATCAAGAAGCAGGGATTAGGATTTTTTTTTCCAGTCTAGCCAATAGGAAAACAGATAAGGCCATTGGTGGGTCCCCAAAGTGTTAGTCCCATTGCCTGTGGAAAAATCCCGAAAGTGGAAAAAAGTGTCCAAGAGAGGCCTGGAACTCTTAATTGCTAATAAAGCTGTAAAAGTGCACATTGTGTGGGTCACTCACCTATACAAATAATTGCACCAAGTTTTTTGAGTTCTATGCATTAAGAGCAAAAGACCCAACATATCCTACTGCCTTTTGGATTCCAATTTTCTATGGTATGATCCCAGATCGATATAAAAATAGAGATATACACACACAAAAATCCATGGTTTCTGATAGAAAATTGGCTAATGTTGTTGGTGGAAAAACAGCAAGGGCATGTGATAATTGTATAAGAAAGAGGGCTCGATGGTATTGTGCATCTGATGATGCATTCTTGTGCCAATCTTGTGATGCATCTGTTCATTCAGCAAACCCTTTGGCTCGACGCCACGAAAGGGTTAGACTCAAGATTTCTTCAATCAAATCATTTGAGGAATCTTCTCTTCAGATTTCTGTGCCCTCATGGCACCAGGGTTTCACCAGAAAGGCTCGAACTCCGAGGCAAAAAAGTCATGCAGAGAAGCTCAAATCTGAAGAACAAATTGGAAACTCTCTCCATCTTGTGCCTGAAATTTTCAGCGAAGAGCACTCCAATGAAGAAAATGATGAACAGCTTCTTTATAGGGTTCCGATTTTCGAACCCTTTGTAGCAGAGTTAAGCACTTCGGCAAATGAGGATGTGATGAATAATGAAGCAGAATATGCAGAAACTTCTGGGAGTACTGAATCGAAAGCCATGCCGAATGATTTGAGTCAAGAAATAAATCATATACATGGGTTTCTTCCATCCGAAATGGATCTTGCAGAATTTGCTGCTGATGTTGAATGTTTATTGGGTAAAGGGCTTGAAGATGAGTCGTTTGATATTAAAGGGTTGGGACTTTTGTGCTATGAAAAAGAAAATCACGACTCAAAGGAGTGTTCTTTGGGCAGTAGTGAAAAAGTGAAGGTTGAAGATGAAGAAGTTGCAGAAATAGTCGTGGCACAGGCACATGAAAATGGAACAGAGATTGACTTGGAAAGAGAAACTTTGGAGTTCAATTTTGATTATGATGATTATTCTCCAATTACAGGTGAAGGAGAAGATACTAAAGGACCAATTATTGGTGGTAATCAACCTATAATTAAAAAATTCGAAGATTTTAATGAAGTCGATGATGATACTAAGAAGAAGAAGAAGATAATGTTGAGTCTAGACTACGAGGGTGTGATGTCGGCTTGGGACGAACAAAGGTCCCCATGGACAACTGGTGAACGGCCGGAATTGGATTTCGATGACTTTTGGCCTGAATGCATGGTTCGTTTCCTTCCTTTTTATGTATAATTCATTTCATATACTCTCTCTTTTTTGTGTGTGTGACATAAATAAACAATACCTAAGAGAGAAATTCTATTTACAGTAAATTCCTTAGATTAACATACATCAATTTTAGATATATACTCAAATTCATCACAAATAGAAGCTATTTTACTACAGCATTTACTAATAACATTTTCTAGCACGTTTTTCTTTTTCCTATGATGTACTAGTAGGATCCCAAATAACAAGAGGTATATAAAAAGTAGGCCAGGAGTAGACGACACAATGTGCAAGATTTTTGTTCATACTGTTCAGTCCATCCTACCAAACAAGCTAATTACGTTTGTCTAATTGAGGTATATATTGTAAAATATTGTAGGGCACTTGTGGAACAATGCATGTATATGGAGGTACGGGAATGATGAGTGGACATGCAGCAGCAATGGTGGATGGAGGTAGAGAAGCCAGGGTTTCTAGGTACAGGGAGAAGCGCCGAACCAGATTGTTTTCCAAGAAAATAAGGTACGAGGTTCGGAAATTGAATGCTGAGAAGAGGCCCAGAATGAAAGGGAGATTCGTTAAGGGAGCAAAATTTGTAGCAACTGCTTTTCCTTTGCTCAAGAAATAGGAATTTTGAGTAATTTAACTGTCAACTGCCAGAACTACTAGTTACCGGTAAACTGGCAAGGAGTCCAGAATAACGCAGCGATCCATCAAATGTTTGTATGTTTACAAACATATATGTTAATGGAAGTGAATATTTTAGGTAATCGTGTGACAAACAGATCCAGGTCCAGCTGCATGTCGTTTGAGTTCTAGTTAATTTGTAGAAAGAAAAAATTATATGTAACATAGAATTCCTTATATAAGTAAAGTGAATGTGCAAAAGGACATCAACAGTTACATAAAATTCTGGGAAAGATATATCTTGTAATTGAATCGATTCATTTTATTATTGGACCATGCTTGGCGTACATAATTTTTGTACATAAGGGTGTCATTTTCCTCACATGGGATGAACACATTTTTATGTACACAAAGATTAATTCTTTATTATTTAGTAATGTATTATGCCAAGTCAAGCATGGTTATCAAGAGTATCCTGACTGTAAGCATTAAAATGTTTGGTGCCATAAATTTCATCATAATATTAATATCTTAATTAATATAGATGGAATAATTTTATTAATTATTAAAATTTTGCTTGCACACCCCCCTCTAATGCAAGTATATGTATGTTCATTTCCTATTAAAGGCTAGTAGTGCACACAAGTTTTATAAATAGACGACAACAAGACTTAAGCTAAGAGGTGATCATCAGGATCCATTTATTATTTTGGATTTAATATTCAAATAAGCTTCATTCTTAGTTCAAATTCATAGCCTTCCAATTTCTACAAGTCTCCTAAATGAGCAACCGTATTCACTCAATGCAAGACAAGTTCAAGTAAAGATTCAAATACCGTACTCAAATGGTCATCAACGAAAGTTACATACATAATAAACTACACTTCCAAGAATTTTAGCTTTACACAATACTTCAAATCAGATCAAGACCATTAAATTTTTAGATAGAGGATTTATTGATAAAATTTCAAACAAAAAGAAGTTGAAATTTCAAAAAATAAACTAATTTTTCTTTAACTAAAGCATGGAGAAATTGTGAGTGGCCCTGATAATAAATTTCAAACCTGAATTTTTCTAATGTTGACAAACATAAATGGTCCCATTTTCCAAGTCTTTTTGGATTGGAAGGAATGACACCATCACACCTCTCCCTAACAAACTGACCTTTTTTACAGATGAAAAGGACTCATCAGCGCCACATAGAAACACATTCGGTCAGTCTGTTTTCAAGGCCAAAACTATCTTTCCGTGATATTTTCCTTGGAACAACTTAGAAGCAATTTTGATAATTATTTGTTCTTTTCGGTAGTAATAGGTGTGAAAATATTGTAATGTATGTATGTATAAATGTTGACACACTAAAATGCAGCCCAAAATCGAGAGGAAGTCCAATTGATAAATCCAAGGTAAAGGTCCAACAGAAGCCAATTAAAAGGCCCAAGAAGAAACGCCCAAGTTGAAGGCCTGTGGAAAATCCTGAATATTGGAAGCCCAAGAACAAAGGAATACCATCGCCCCAAGGTTGTAGGACGACCAGAGGCCGAACGAAGATGATATGGCACAATCGCCCAGAACGACAGCCTCATGGTCGCCCAGAACCCCAAGTCGCCCAAAATCAAACAAGTCTAAAGGATACAGTTTGGAAGCAGTTGGCAAGTAAACCCGGCACGATCCCACGATCCAGGAAGCAACAAAGGTAGTGGCAGCGGTTACTAAGCAACTACTCCCCGAATTAGTGATTCCCCACTAAAAGAGTGGGCGGTTACGAAGAACACGAAGCAAGTCTGAGCAGTTTCGATAACCAAGGGACGCTCAAGAAGTATAAAAGAAGTAACGTCATAGAAGACAGGGGACCGAATCAAAAACTCTCTACAAGAGATCATGTAATTTTCATTTCTTAGTTTAAATTTAATCTTTTTTTCAGTACTCGTGTGCTTGCGCCCCTTGGAGGCGTTTTGTCTACTTCCTAATTGTAATCCTTCACTGGCATACGCACCCCTTTTTGGGACTTTGTCTCAAGAGGTCTGTTCCTTACACAATTGTCTGACCCCTCTTTCTCGTAATTGTTGGCGGGTTGCAAAACGCGCGAAAACAATTTGGCACGCCCAGTGGGACAGTTGGTGTTTGGTAAGTGAAGATACAAAAAGAGAAAAGATATCATGCCTCATAAAAATTTCGATAAAGAACCAGCAAGTCAAGGAGTAGTCCAGTCTGTGGTTGAGCGATACGAGGACCAACAATATTCCCCACAGACAGATGGACAAAATCTAATCAGTCACAGCCGCTACGAGCCAATGACAGAATTGAGCCCTCGCACAATGCGTGCATTGCTGGGAGAACTCACGCAGGATGTCGTCGAACAGGTAAATCTACGTAGCATTCATAATATGGAGAAATTTACCCAAAACGAGAATAGGCATTTTGATAATATGGCTAACCAACTAAATACGTTGAATGAAATCATGAATAAGTTGGTAGGCCAAATATGTCAACCTGTCATGCCTATAGATAATCACTTCCAATCTAGGACTATCGTAGGGCAGGCCTCGCCATACAATTCTCTTGGTGTAAATTCTGGCCCAAGTTTGGAGCCACCTGTTGGCCCTTCTACTTCAAACCCGGGGGGAAATGGAACCATAAACGTGAATAATGGTAACACTACGTCCAACCTGGGGGGTAGTACCACCATGAGAGACAATGTCACAAATATTGGACAGAACGGGTTGCGTACGAATGACGGTTTAAACACTCAGTTTACCGGTTATAACAACCTGAATAATGGCACTTTTATGGCCAATCAAGGGCAGACCACTAGACCTCCCACGAATCAGCCAGTAAATCAACCAATGGGGAACCCATATGACCCTAACGCCGTGCTAAGAAACCAAATTCTGGAAATAGTACAAGATCAAATAGCAGTTGGGGTACGTCCGGTGATTAGGCCAATTTACACCAAGCCATACCCTGATTGGATAGATCAGGCATATCCATGGCCTAGAGGGTACAAAGTACCGGAATTCTCACTATTCACTGGCCTAGGAGAAGTATCTACACTAGAACATGTAGGGAGATTCACGTTGCAAAGTGGTGAGGTGAATGACTACCATAAGTTGAGGTTGTTCCCAAGCTCCTTAACGGGGGTGGCTTTTTCTTGGTTCATTAATTTGCCAGCAAACTCCGTCCAAACTTGGCAACAAATGGAGCAATTATTCCATGCTCAATTTTATAAGACTGAGTCCGAAGTTACACTGGCCGATTTGGCGAATTTACGTCAATTGCCTAACGAGTGGGCAGAACATTTCCTACAAAGGTTCAAAACGGCCAGAAGTAAATGCTTCGTGCCATTACCTGAAAAGGGATTTGTCAAAATCGCACAAAGTTGTTTAAGCTTTGATCTAAAGAAGAAATTCCAAGATAGAGAATTCCCAGATTTATTCCAACTTAGCGCGAATGTCGTTAGATATGAGCGACTGGTAAGAGAGGAAGAATAAATGAAAAATTCCAGTAAAGGGACTTATTATAAAGACCCGAATTTCAATGTTCATACCATCGATGATGGTTATTATGACCAGACCGAAATATGCTTGGCTGAGCTAGTAAAAAGAGAAGCATATACTTGTCCTATGTTAGTTAAGCCAAAAATAGTGGGCAAAGATGAACCTGCAAAAGGTGAAAACAGAAAAACACGAGCGTTCTCGTTCGACATAACCAAAGCTGATCTTATATTCGATAAATTATATAAGGATAAGCAGATAAGGTTGAGCGACAAACACAAATTGCCCGACTCTGACAAATTAAGGGTAAAAAGTACTGTAAATGGCATAATGCATGGTCACATGCGACTAATTATTGTATGGTTTTCCGCCATGTGTTGCAGGATGCCATCGAATCAGGACGAATTACGTTCGAAGAAAAGAAGAAGATGGCGGTGGACGAAGATCCATTTCCACGACCACTAGCAATGAATATGATAACGATTGGCTTGAAAAATAAACTGCCAAGGTTTAAACTGGTGATTGATGACGAAGAAGAAGAACCCAAACCGCTTCCCAGCGT